>VXAA01005346.1:136528-300717 GCA_013399115.1 Anseranas semipalmata | reverse complement strand
TGATCTTTTTTTTTTTTTTTTTTCCCAATTAAGCTTTTGCTTTCTATGACACAAGTTATGATATTTAATTCAAAACCCTTTCCCTAGAGTGCCTCAGGAAGTGTTTCTGGCAATGAGCTTGTAGGACTCTCCGTTCCATCAAAGTCTACCTGACGTAATTTCGGGCAAGTCAGCGGAGTTGTGCTGGTGACACGGGGTCACAGAGAGGAGGGGCAGGACTCCAGGGGTGCTCTTTGTTCGCTGTCTTGGAGCAGTTTGGTCATCCATATGCAAGCAGGCAAGTCATAAAGGAAATCTGAATTAAAAAAAAAAAAAAGATATTTCACCTTCTGTAGTCAGCAAAGAGTAATTGCATTGCTTGTACTTCTATTAGCTTCCTTCCTTAGTGTCCTGACAGGCGGTCTGCGCTTTGACATATGCATAAATTACAGCTCCCCGACTTGTATCTGGATGACTCAAGAGCTCTGCACTTTTTGCTCTTTTTCCAATAAAGTGCATGGAGAACGAATGTGTTGCCACTTGACTTTTAGTGTTTCCCAGGAATACGGAAAAGTCCTGTTCCTGAGTGGAAGAGGCATATGTGGGGAAGCCCCACAGCCTTTGTGGCTGCCACAGAAACCATGGTGTAAATTATGGAAACCTTTTAAAGTCAGCTTATTTATGCCAATTTGCAGCAAATTTGGCTCCTACCCAATGCTATTCAATGGGTGTTTTAAGATTCATAGAGAACTCATCTCAGTTGCTTTGCATTTTTATAGCATGTCTACTACGGAGGTGTGATGATAAAACACATTTTATAGCTGTTCAAAATCTTCTGCAATAGGGTCATTATAGGAAAAAACTCAGGAATATTCTTAGTGGCTTTTTTTCAGCATCATTTTGGAAATCCTACGACTACTAGTGTAGGATTTCAAAACAGGTCAGAGGGAGATATTTTATTGTGCGCTTGAGCAGATTAAAAAAGAAGCCAACAAATTAGTACCATAAACCAACCACAAAGGACTAAACTGTTTTGAGATTAAACTGATGAAAGCTAACTAGCAGAGCAAAGAAATGAACCATATAGACACAGATATGTGTTTTACAAAAGGGGGAATCCAGAGGGAAGTTCTTTCCTATCCGAAGCAATTATCGTGATTCAGAACTGGAAGAACTTTCTCTCCGTCCATAATTCTCATGTGCTAAGAAGCTCTTTCCCAATCAAATACGAGGAGAACAATCAGGAGCACAAAAGAAAGCAGTCACAATCTTTAATGAAGAAAACCACAGGAAAGATTTGACAAGAAGAGAACAATTGAGCAGCCATAAATATTCATTAAGAGGGGTTTAAGTAGCTCAGAAAGGTTGTGGTGTTTGCACTGAAAATAGATGATTCTGTCACAAGAGAAGAATGTCAGGGAGATGGCACAGAATTAGTGCTGCTTTCTCACCCCCAAACTCCCCCTCACCATTTCGAGATGCTGATCTGATGAATTAATTTAGCGAGCGCTTTGCTTTAAAGCTCTCAGCCGCCTCCCCGAACATCAGAGCTTCGTGGACCAGCCGGGCGCTTCGTCAGAAATCCAGCGGCGCATCGCGAAGCTACACAAAGCAAAGTCAAACAAGGGCTCGGGCACTGCTGCCTTAGCACAACAAAAGGAAGCGCCTATCTCCTGCCAGCTGAACGTGCTTCCCAGGGGGACCTGACCCAGCCTCCTTGGGCAGTTCCTTCCTTCTGTAGGGCTCACGGAATCTCTTCTGCCTGAGAAAACAGCTTCAATGGGAAGGGAGAAGAGCTCCTCCAGCTTTACAGGGAGGCTGCCGCAACCTAGTAATAGCCGCAATGTTTTTTTTTCCGTTTCTGATCTTATTGCTTTAACAGGCAGTGTGATGCCATCCCATTCAAGGGCCCATTCCCATACATCCCACATTTATTTCCACTGTGCCGTTCTGTGGGAGGAAGACATCAACGTGAAAAAGATCAAAACAACCCTTTGCTTTGTTGCAAGCCTCAGATTTACAGGTGCTAATCACTGCGCGGAGATACGACATAGGCGTACAGCAGGAACCGAGCAAATCTAGAGAGCGTGTGATGTTGTGTACTCTCATTAAGACTTCAAAGGTGCTGAAGAAATTTGGCGCCCAAAGGGTGGGACTCACTTCGCCTAACTTTAACCATCCAGAAGTTGGGCGCCTGGTCTCGTTGTCTGGTTGTCTAGACTGCCTCTGGTAGTCAATAAGAGAGGCAAGTGCCTCCAGAGGCTGATTCCTCCCACCTGTCTTAGCTGCCTATTTTAGGATGTGATGAATCACCGTCTGGAGATGCCTATCTCCTTACATTAGCCACCGAGGGAGTCTCAAAGATGAAATTAGAATACATGGCCAGTTTGATGGCTGAAACTGGGAGGGAGGTGAATCCAGACCCAGTGTTTGATGAATTTTATGAGGAACATCCTTTGAAAATCCCAGCCTCGACTTCTAACATAGAGCAGACATAGGCTAATGAGAGGAAAAAAAATACATTACCACACTGAATTCTCATGGACAGCCTTGGCTTGAGGATATGATACAATGAGGATGCACTAGCCAAATCAATTCTTTAACACCTCGTGAATGTCGTGGACAAGAGTCCATGAAGTTGTGTGTGTGTGAAAATGCATATTATGACCCAATGTTGTGTCTATCAAATGCTGTTATTGCCATTGTCCTATCTGAATGCAATGAGTTTGCTATGGCTGTGTATAATTACAGAGATGCAGCATGGCTCTTTGAGACTATCGCATAAAATATATTTTAAGAGCTAGTTCAGATTCATCTCCAGAGGCAACAAACAAATTAGTGAACTTCACATGTTCTCATAATGAATTCCATTTTCAGCAGCACATACAGGGAGAAGAACGCTGACAAAGGGAGGGATTGCAAGTCGTTAAAATGACTCATTCAACACCCCATCAAAATATTTTCCTTCTTTCCTTCCTCTGTCCTTCCTCCCCCCCAAAAAGATGAAAGTATGATGGATCTCCCCTTTTTTTTGAGTCGAAAGATGCAATTTTTGTTTCAAAGTACTCTCCCATTTCCCATGTCTGTACTCACAGCAGTGAATTGTTGATTCCCGAGATCTTATGTGCCAACAGATGAAACACTCGGTGCTCCTTGGAGAGACCTACAAGACACTAAGTGAACCTTCTGCAGAGCTGCCGTCTCACTGAGCTTCGCGAGCAACAGCAGGAGTTTGGCTAACACAGAAACGTTGCCCAATACTGGACAATTTACGGCCCAAATCTCTGACCATTCATGAAGCCGGCGGCCCTGGTAAGACATTTTGGAAGTGGGGCCGATGCAGCACGGTTGGTTCACAGACGTTTAATTGTAGTCTATGATACGTTCCAGGTGCCTACATGTATAATGGGGTGCAGGAAGGGAGCGGTGGCACACCAGCTCTCAGCCTGACTTCTGATTCAGGATGCAGTCTTCCTACGGGGAACGTGTATTAGCTCTAGCTGAGTGAAAGAGCTGAAACAATTGCCTTTTGTACTGTTCTTTGGATTCAAATATGCATTTCACTTCTGATAAACCTTTGCTTAGAACTTAAAGGATGTGGGAAGTTACAAGCTTTAGCTTGAAGTCTCTCATATTTGCCAGCGGTATGTTTTAACTGATATTGCCAATTGTGCTGGCAACCCAGCATGAACTGTGAGCCTAAAATATTATAAACAAAGGTGTAATCTGAAAGTCATGCTATAAATATGTTGAATTATTCCACTTGTACAGGGCAAGAGTATCAGTTTAGGCAACTAATTTATACCACCAGACCCTCAAACTCACGTAAGTTGCAATTAGATGTTCAATTAATAGCCTCGCAAATCTCAGTGTTGTAGTCACGTCCTATGGCTTGCTGAGTTTCGATGCGTGTCCTCTTCAGAGAGCTTGATATTAGAAGGTTTAACGTTTTAAGGAGGTTTAGCACTGTTTTTGTGATTTGCAATGAAAATGTCTTCAGAGGGGGTTAACGAGGACGAGGGAACACAGCTACCGGCTGCCTCCGGACACCATCATGTCTACAGACAGCACGCATTCCCTGCGCGCAGCTCCCTGTTGGTGTGCAAGGGCTGAGGGCGCCCAGTTGCACGCACTGCCATGTCTCCTCCTCTCCCAGACACTTTACTCCCAAAGAGCCGAAAAGGCCCTGTTGTTCTGACTTTCAGTTTGTAGGAGGCCCCGAGATGGTTGGGTGAGCGCCTGACCTCCTTGGGCTGGTGATTAGGACAGAGGGCTTCGTCCTGCCAATGTGAGTCAAAGCCATCGCAGGTGTCCGTCTCATCTACTCATTACGACTTCCTCTGTTGATGGAGAAAGACCAATGCCTGTGGAGAGTGAATCAGCCCAGCTCGCCCAGACACCGGCCCAGGGCTGTTGTCTCTGGGAATATCTCCGCTGAGCCAAGGACGTGTCTGGCAAAGTCACCCAACCTCCCGCTGTCACTGCAGTGGGTCTGAAACGCGCAACTTCCTTTTCTGTTGCCTGTAGAGACAAACAGAAGATGAAACAAAGAGGCTCCAGGTGGGTAGAAGCTTCCATATAGTGAGGGACAGAGATTTACCCGTGTCAAATGGACTTCAGGGTAAGAACTCATTGCTCAAGTGAAAACGTCACTGGAATGTCACAGAACGTGAGTCTACAAGCAAACTGAAAGATGCCCCAGTTCCTGGAGGAACCTGCTCTGTTTTGGTGGTGGTTCATGGTGGTAAGAGAAGGTTGGTGTGAAATGCTGCAAGGGAAGGTTTTTTGGGGGAGCACTTGGAGTCCTTGCATATGAATCCAGACCCATAACTCAATAAATTTACCAGCGTTTCAGGCATCACAGCACGACTTCCAGTGTTCTCCCATGGTGGATGTTTTTTTTTTTTTGGTTACTTTTCCACACCCAAAATGAGCCTGGTGAGAGAAAAAAAAGCAGAGATTGTGAAATTAACCCCACAAAGTGCAAGTCTGCAAAATATGCCATCATACACAAAACCCCATGAGACACAAAACCCCAAACGACACACTGCAAACAAATCACAAAGAGTTTCTTCAAAAATGTTTGCTAAACTATAATTAGCGTAAGTTAGGGGAGCACTTCAAACCGTAATATATTCTAAGCCAACTTGCAAACAGAGCACTTTTAGATTCCTTTTTATTTCCTCAGTAGTTAGTATTTGCTGGGCTGTTTTGCATTTTGAGGAGCATTTATTGCTGCCAGGCAAACCAAACCCTTAAGCGCTTTAAATTAACGTCCTGATCCTATCAAGGCCGGCTTCCCAAATATATATAAGGGGCAGCATCGCGGTGTCACTGCAGCGGGATCTCTGTTCCTCTCCTGCAGAAGGGCTTCCCCTAAACTTTCGTATTCCGCCTCCACGTAGGCCACGATGAGCAGGCAGGCGCCCACGGTGAGGTCTGTGCTGGGACGGAGAGGCTTCAGCTCGGCTTCGGAGATCTGCGGGCGCAGCTATGCCGCCTCCGCCTGCCAGCCCGGCCGATGCGGAGCGGGCGCCTACAGCAGCAGGAGCGTCTGCAACCTGGGCGGGAGCAGGAGAATTTCCTACGTGAACGGGGTCTGCGGCACTGGATGTTTCGGAGACTTCGGCTTCGGAGGGGTAGGCTACGGTAACGTCGGAGGAAGGGTCGGCTTCTGTGGCCCGAGGGGGTACAGCATCGTGAGAGGCTTCCCCGATCGCAAGGCTGATGGCATCCAGGGCATCTGCATTGACGAGCGGCTCCTGAAGCCCCTCTGCGTTGGGGTCGACCCACTGGAACATGAAATACGCTGCCAGGAGAAGGAACAGATAAAGACCCTCAACACCCAGTTTGCCTGCTTCATCGACAAGGTGAGTGTGGAGCTGCTCCGTCCTCGTGTTTCTTTGCCAAAAAAAAAGGAAAATGACCCAACCCCTCCCCAAAACACCGGTCCTGCTCATGCCGTGAATTGCTGAGCTGGATCCATGCGAGGGTGCAGATTCCCACCGAGCCACGTTTGTTCGGACTGGGATCTTCAGTATCAGAGAAGGGCTCGCTGCAGCCCTAGTATTTGCTGGGGTCTGTCCCCTGGCCATGGCAGCACTGGACTTTCTTGTAGTTGTCTCCTCTCTGCGTGGCCTCAGTTCAAGGCTGGTTTCTCGTTGCAGCCTTCTTCTAGCTCAGACAGAAGTTAGAGCTCAGGTGGGCTCATCTTTTCCCATTTTAGACTCTCTTTTCCCCTTAGTCTTTAAAGGTAGTGGCTGTTCCAAAGCCATTCCTGGAGACAGAGAATGTTAATCTTGATTCAGGCATCTAAATGTTAGGTGTCTGGGGCCGAGCCGTCACGTTAGGATCCCTTTGCAGAGAACAGAGACAAACAGGTCCCTCCGGCCGGGACTCAGCCCCATCCCACAGCACATCGGAGGTGCCTTCTGGGGGAGCTTCATTTGCAGGCGTCGGTGCGAAATTAGCACAGACTCAGACATGTGACTTCTAGATCTCTAAATACAGGCAGATAATTTCATGATCATTATGGCGTATCGCCCCTCACTTTCCTAAAATCCTATTCTTATGCCTGCAGGACCCTCTCTGGTTTTAAAGTGAGGGCAGGCAGTTCAATCAGGCATGGCGTTACTGCCTTCACCTCTTTCTTTGAAGAACTGCTACTTTTTGGCCTGCAGGTCCGATTCCTGGAGCAGCAGAACAAGGTGCTGGAGACCAAATGGGGCCTCCTGCAGCAGTATGTCCTACCAAAGAAAGGGAAAAACCTTGAACTGTACTTTGAGAACTACATCTGCGACCTGCGGAAGCGCCTGGACTGCTTGCTGTGCGAAAAGCAAAAGCTGGGCAGCGAAGAGTGTGCCACGAGCCAGCTGGTGGAGGAGTTCAAGTGCAAGTAAGGGCCTTCAGCTCTCCCATTGCTGCTGGCGCTTCTCCTCTCCCGTTCATCCCTGCCAACCTGTCCCAGACACGCGGCGCTTCCCCTTTGGGGATGTCACATTCTTCTGTCTCGCTTGCAGGCTCTTTGCATTGTTAATGCTGGTGCTCACGACGAGGCTTCTGATCTTTGCATGGTCTAATGCTTGGTTTCCAGCCGCCGCTCTTGCAGTGCCCGACGGCAGCCTCTGAGCAAGTGAAGGCTGCTATTTCTGGTTGCTGTCTGTGTGTTCACAGTACCGCCTGGCTCAGCCTTTTTCTTCTTTTCCAACAGATACGAAGAGGAAATCAACAGGCGTACAACTGTAGAGAATGAGTTCGTGGCTCTCAAAAAGGTGAGAAGCTCAAAATAAATGGGTCGTTATACCTATTTGGTATATTTGGTGGAAATAGCTTATTTGGTGGAAAGCTTGGCTGAAATAGTGCATTACTAGCAACAGCCTGGCAGAAGTGTTACAGCGAGCAGGAAGAGGGAGGCCTGTAAAGAAGCACGGTCAGGAAAAGAGGCAAATGGGAGTAGAAAGCAAAAAATAAATGTATTCTCAAAGCCCACATCATGAGCACTACAGCAATTGCTTTGTAAGCCCAACCACATTCTTAATGTCACGGGAGGGTGTATTCGTGGAAGGGGACAGAGTGGGAGAGGCTGCACTGGAATACACGGTGCCTAAGACGCTGGTTATTTCCTGACGGTCTCTTCACATCCTTTAATACTTAGACATCAGAAAAGGAGAAATCATTTGAACAATATTAAAAAATTATGTTTAAGTACTCATTAGTCAATTCTGAGTTTGTAGCTAAGTCCTAAGTAATAAATAAACTAATCCCTGTAAGTCACGTTGGAATGGCTTTGTTTTCCTTGAGGAGACACCGGGGCATCTTGACTCACCCTCTCACACCTTTCTGCTCTGGAGGTCCTGTTGAAACACGCTTCGGTTTCATTGGCGCCGCCTCTGTCTTCTCTGAGCTTCTCCCGTGTTTTCAGCCGGATTGGGCTGGAGCGTGTCTTGTCTCTTTCAGGACGCAGACTGCATCTTTTTGAACAAGGAGGAGCTGGAGGTGAAGGTGGACCTGTTACGAAGGCAGCTGGAGCTGCTGAAATGCGTGTTCGAGGAGGTGAGTTCCTCTGGTCTGCCCCAGGGCTGGGGGGCTGCCTCACCCTTCGGGGGCTCCAGACTTGCACAGCTCGCAGTCCCTCTGGGACCTCTCTCATCCCAAGCCCTGGATACTTGAAAGCATGGCTGGTATAACATTAGCATGATTATGCTGGAAGTAGGGTGGTTCCCCCTCTCTTGATGCAGCCCCAGGTATGAATCGGCTGTGTCCTAACTCTACCCCTGAGAAAAGAGATGCGTCTGTCTAGTTACTCCGGATTGCAGTTGGCTGATTAGAGCTCAAGAAGCTCCTGGCTTAATCCTGTCATTAACATCACTAAAGCAGCTGAAGATGACAGGACACCAAGGGTTAAGCCACTCGCATTCCTTGCCCTTGATGTGGACAGAATTACTGCAGGTCAGCACGTAGGTCAGCAGCCGACGTGGGGTAACTCATCCAGCAGGGAGGATTTTCTGCTGAGCCAACCCGAGGGATATTTCTTGACTTGTACCCATGTGGCTCTTTGTGCCTGCCCTCCCTCCTCTCCAAAGGCTGGGAACAGCTAAGAGGTGACTAAGCCATTCCCCTACACGCAGGAACGAGCTCAGGTGGATCGCCAGTTATGTGACACCTCGGTCATCGTGAAAATGGACAACAACCGAGACCTGGACATGGAAAGCATCATTAAGAACGTTGAATGCTGGTACCAAGAGATAGCTCAGAAGAGCAAAGAAGAAGTGGATGCTTTCTACCAAACCAGGGTGAGTACGAAGCAACCTGGGTGTCTGCGCAGCAGCTTAACAGGCTGCAGGTCAGAAATGACAACTGCCTTGTTTCTGGGTTCCAGTTTCAGGAGCTTCAGGATAAAAGGGGCAAGTATTGCGACGACCTGCAGAGCAACAAGTGTGAGATTTCGGAGCTAACCCGGATGATACAGAAGCTGCAGTGTGAGCTGGAGAATGTGAAGAAGCAGGTAGGTGAGGCCCAGGGGTGCCGTTTGCAGAAAGGGCAACGTCTTGGTGGAGAGCGCAGACATGCGGGAAGATGATGCATCGGCCGTTACTAGACGTAAGGCTTGCTCTAGGCCAAGTCCCACATCCAGCCTCCAGTGGTGACCAGCACTGAATTCAAACAGTGAGAATTTGGGGAGCAAAGTAATCTTTTTAAAAAGGGAGTTGTTTTAGTCATGCATTGTACAATGTAGTAGAAAAGTGGACAGAGAGAAGAAAGCCCTGCAGGGAAGCTGGTGTCTTTCCCTGCTTGCAATTGGAAGAGCTGATTAATCCAAGTGCAGAATACCCAAGAATAGGGAAACAAGGCACTGGAGACACCCGCACTGTTATCCCCTCCTCTGACAGGTCTCCTGCCTGCAAACCTCCATCTGTGATGTTGAGCAGCGTGGGGACTGTGCCCTGAAGGATGCCCGGGAGAAGCACATTGAGCTGCAGAACGCCCTCCAGAAGGCCAAGGACGAGCTGGCTTGCATGCTGCGGGATTACCAGGAGCTGCTGAACGTCAAGCTGGCCCTGGATATTGAGATTGCAACCTACAAGACTTTACTGGAGGGGGAAGAGAGCAGGTGGGTGGCCGAGGCTTTGTCCTTTCCCTCCTGGATATCGGAGCTACAGGCCAGATGATTCCAGCTCTTAAGAGAATTTAGCTGCTCCAGGATCCTCCCAGGCCCACAGAAAGTGGGGCTGGAGAGCTGGCTGGAGGCCTTACAGGCCACCCTTGTGCCAGCAAAAACAGTTCCTGTCCTAGAGACAGTCAGATGTGTTGCAACAAGGGATTAAGAGAAGTGGGCTGGATGTGTGGCTGGAAGTTATGAGTAATGCCAAGTTTCTAGATGTGCATGCAGCTGGTTAACGGGATAACGTGCATTTCTCTTCTTTCCCCGAACAGGATATGTGTGGGGAACCCGGTGAGCGTGTGTAAGTAGCCTGAAGATTTGCAGCCTTGAGGGTTTCTCACTGTAGGAAGGGCACTTTATGGAATAGCAATGTCTGTCTGTCCCAGCTCCCTCTGCCTTTGGCTCCCTTTTCCATTTCAGCCCAGGCTGAGAGTGAAAAGCTTTTGCCCCAGAAACCTCAAATGCCTCTGAATTTCCAGAAAACCATCATTTGGATGGAGGGGGGAAGGTCGGATTCATGCCCCTTTTCTACTCTTGGAGGCAACAGCAAACTGTCCTGGCCAGCCCACCAGGCAACGCGCTGCCACGCGTTGGGTTGGGGAGAGAACGCGCCACCAGCCTGAAAAGCAGCGTGGGAACCAGGGGGGATCTGCGGGGGGGTGCTGGGACGTGGGGGCGGAGGTGGAAGGAGCAGAGGCTCAGCTATCTCGGATCAGCCTAGAGGCAGTCAGGTTTGGTCGGTTCTGTCACTCACGAAACGACCTGCCTGCGGGAGTCTTCCAGCTCAAAGTAATTAATCCCATGGGCTTCTTGCAGCTGTGGTCAGCAGCGGCTACAACATCCCCGAAGACTGCGGGATGCTGGCTGCGAACGCTGCTGCGTGTGGCTACGGCTCCCTGGGGAGGCGGTCCGGACGCCACAGCTCCCAGAACGGAGGATTCAGCTCCCGGAGTGCCGGGATCCATCCCAAGAGAGTCATTAGCTCGGTGGCGAAGCAGTGCGTCCCGGAGGTGTACTGCCAAGCCGGAGGGGTCAACTGCAAAAACGGGGGGTTCAGCTCCCGGAGCGGGGGGTACCCAGCTCGCACCGTCATCAGCACGGGAAGCGGGGGCTTGAATGCCAGGATCGGGGCTTGCCAAGCTGGCAGCGTGGTCAGCTTTGGAAACCAAGGCTGCGTCATCAGGCAGCTGGGGGGCTCCCCGGTCGTCGTTGCAAACAGCCCTGAAGTTGTGGCGTGCAACAACGGCGTGGTGGGGAATTTCGGCGTTGTCAGAGACCCTTGCGTTGTTCCATAGGGACGTCCACGGAGGTGGCACAGCCAGGACCGTCAGAGCGCAGCTCCTATCACTGAGATGATGCAGAATAGTTTCTCTGCCCCCAAACAGCGACATTTGTCACCAAGTCCATTCCCAAATTTGTTAGCATCAGATATACACCCCATCAGGTTGTGTTTTCAGAGTCCCCAGCCCCAAAGTCGCATCTAGCAAGCTTCTCCAGCAGGTGCTCAACATAGTGTTACTTCTCTGAGTTTATGCTGTCTAGATTATTGCAGCTTTTAGGTTTTGTTCATTCCACTGCCTTCCCTCCCTGGCTTTCCCATAACGAGCAGATTCATTAGTGATGTTCTTCCTTACAAGACACCTCCTTTTCTCGCAGCACCTCCCAAAGCATTTCAGAAAAGAGCGTGGTGATTTAACTTTCCCAGGAGGCACTGCGAAGCGCATGTTCCTTTCCTTGTCAAAAAAGAAACCCTGAGCTGCAAATTTGAGCTTAAATTTCAAACAGCGCTATTTCAACTTTCAAAGCACCTGCTATTTACACTGCAGCCATAGGCCTTTTGTGGAATGTGCTTACAGATGAACACGCAGTACTTTCATTTGCTTCTGCATGTTAGGGGTGGCTAGTTCAAAGCGTGCTGATTTTTAGAAGAGCTCACCCCCCGTCCCCACCCCTGAAACACTAAGGAAGTTACAAGGCTTCTGTCTGACATCTTGTACTCACACAAACTGAGCTTCCTTCATTGACTGCTCGAACTTCCCAGCTTTCCACTGTGCCTTCAATAAACTGCATTGAAAGTACATGTTTTGTCCCTGAATTTGTCCACAGACCGTGTTTAATGAGATTACAAAGTGGGGGAAGAAGCGCTCTTTTGCTGCCTGTGTGTCCATGGGTGGAGAATGGGCCAGACAGATCTCTTGATTCTCTGCAGACAGCTTGGGGCATGGTGGGACTCAGGTGCCAGGAGGGTCCAATGGTGATTATTCTATTTACCTCCTTATGTGACATCACCTTTTAGGTATTTTATAGCCCAAGGTGCCCTTTGCTTAAGTACCTACTGATATCAAAGCTTGCTAGAAACCCCCAAAACACCTCTGAGCATCGTACAACGTCCTGCATGACAAGCGTGCCAGCCTGCAGCTTCACTCCGCGCTGCGAGCTCCGGATGACACCCTTGCTTGATCCTTCCATGTCACAGCAATCGAACGAGGACAGATGCCCTTGTTCTACACGGGCTCAGCAGGCCTGAGATCAGGGCTGTGCTCTGCCAGGTTCGTATGTATTCCAGATACAAATACCTTTGCTTCCATGGCACTGGGGCTGACAACAGGTGACGTTCCCCCATCTGACTTAAAAGGCAAAGGGATGAGTTATAAGATCTCTTGGCCATAACGGGGTGGGTTAGACTTTGTCTCCGTTTTGAAGTCTCCCATGCAGAGCTCAGCATGTGAGCTGGTCGCTGGGGGCTCATTTCATGGAAAGAAACCAACATTTCCATTGGGTGATTCATCTGACCAAACACAGACACCTAATTTAGCATGAAATGCATCAAGCGCTAGACTCTACTGACTGCATCAATTAGATCTCTCCTGGCTCTATAGGCAGCCCGGGGCAGGGGTAGTAGCGCAAATGGAGACATCACCATGCAAGACGCCTGCATATACTCAGACGAATACACCCTGCCTGTCATCCACAGGACTTGCAGACACTATTATCACACTGAATTTCTTCCTGTCTCCAGCACATGAAGAATTACAGGTCGCACGGCGCCACTAATCTCTGCACTCTCATGGGGCACAATTCTAACAGCAACCTAAAAAAAAAAAAAAAAACAAATATTAAAGACTGATGCAAAGAAAAAGATGAAGGGCATGAGATGTCATTTCCATGCTAAAAGTGGAAAACATCTCATCTAAATTTGGCCACCTGAATGTCAGACCCAGGTTAGGAGAGATGGACAGCCCTCCATCCCAGCCCCAGTCTCTAGTGAGGAAACCCGTTTTGATAGTTTATCTCACTTCTAAGTAGCTAAAATGAGATGAGACGGAGCCCACCTAAGCAGCTAATTTGGCCTCTGAGCTTAATGCACTCACCACGGCATGCTTGCAAATGCAATTTGGAAAGAAGGCCAGCCCGGAGTCCCTGCTGAGACAGGAGGAGCCATAGCCGTGAGTGCCTGCAGGCCACCAACGCCCCACGCAGCCTCGCCGCACCACGTGGGGCCACCTGGGGACCCCTGTGTCCTCCTGGGGCTCCGAGGAGGCAGGGCCATCCCCTTGCGATCCACAGCCAGAGCGGCTCGACTTGGCCTTCTTTCAGAGGCTGAGCGGAGGCCGCTGGTGGTTGGGCTTTGCCGTTGCTAAAATAAATGGTCGCGTGAGAAGGAGGAGGTGGAGAAAGCCACGGCGCTGGGACCTGGGCTTAGCCCTCACCAGCCACCGCCGGTGGGTTTGACCGGTCGGTCTTGCCCTTGCTCACGCTCTGGCCAAACAGGAACCTGCTCTGCAGGACGTTCCCAGCCTCGAGGGGGTGGCAGCCCAGACAGCCCCAGGTCTTCTAGAGCTTTCCCCTCCTGACCGTGAAAGCCACAGGACCAAGGCTTGGCATCCCATTCCTTGGCCAAGGAAGAGGCACGAGCCTGGGATGTCGAGGAGCAAAGGGCAATGCGCCCCTGCTGCGCCTCCTTCTCTTGCTTCAGGGGCGAACTGCAGGCAGGAGTCTGAGACGGCTTCCTGATGTCAGCAAGGGTGACGTCTCCCACCTCGACCAAGGGAGCAGTAGGCGACTGCCTAATTGCAATGGGAGAATAATTACCTTTTAGTGGACTGAATAATAGAGAGAAGAAAGGAAGATGATACCGCCTCTTCCAAAACACGGGCAGCACCTTTCCTCCTCGTGTTTCAACCAACACCCAAGTGTTCTCAGCTATAATTTTAGAAAACCAAAGAGGAAAATGAAGACCGTGTTTATTTTTTCTCTATGGCTATGTCTGAATGGGCTAGCTGTAAAGATTTTGTCACAGTAACAAAGGGGAAAGGTTCATCTCAAATGGTTTTCAAACTATTCATTAAGCCTTGTATTACAAGCTTTGAGAGGCTGGGAACATTTCCAGATAAGTGATTACTATTTTTCCTTCCTATTTTTTTTTTGTACTTGTTTGTTTTAAGAATCGAAACAACGTTCCTGTTTTGAATCATGGCAAAATAGCAAAACCCACATTATTATATTTGTGAACTTGTGCCAGCTATAGAGTTTCATTGCAGACATTTCAAAGGTCTGTTTTGACCATTTTTTAAATTCTTTTTTTGCTCTTCTTTCTAATTGTAATGATCTTAAACAAACTGCTGTTTCAGGCTGGGCATCTGGATTTTCTGCCACCTAAAAATACCCAGAGAAAGAATTTTGATAATTGAGAAAAGTTTCTGTTCAGTTCTTTTAGCAATTAATAATTTAAAAACACCATTCCAGAAATTTTAATCGTGTGAAATGTTTTGGTTTTGGTATTTTGCCTGACCAATACAAGCACTCTAAGCCAAAGTCTACCACAGCCAAGGAGACAGAATAAAGTGCAAAGAAGCAAAGCCATCTGGACTAAGCACATGGTCCAGGTCTCCTCCATCACCCATGGGAACAGACAGGCAGTGTGGAGGGTGTTGTGCCCCCTCCAAAATTGGCGCCCCCTCCAGAAAATGATCACGTCCTGGGTGTATTGCAATTTGAAGGCAGGGTTGACTCCATTCTTGCATCAGGCAAACTCCTGCAAATGTGTCATCCCACTTTATAACCAGCATTTTCCATTTCTACAAACCTGGGCAGGGTGGACCACTTCTACCATAAATGAATCTTCAAAAAAGACGGCCCTACCCCACTGACCCACTCACCCCGAACTTAATTTATGGACTAGAAAGGGTGACTCACCGCCTCCCATGGCAGCTCTCTGTGCTAAATACACCCAGATAAGAACATGGGAAGAGGAGGAAGAGGTGGGACTGCCACAGGAGCAGAGACAAAGTCACCTCCACGGTGCCTCTGTGTCGGGCTGCACGGCGTGTCCCCGCGGTATGAGGAGGAAGAGGTGGCATAGCCACAGCAACCAACTCAGGAAAGACACCTTGCAGCAAATATGTGAGCTGGTAAACTGAGTGTGAGGCATTAAGCAAGGAAAAATCCTTCGAGCCAAGCTTGCCAATTAAGCATCTTCACTTGCTCGTACTCCGTGTGTGTGATAGCAACTGTGATGTTTTTCCATGTCAAGACCAAATATTGGTTACCACTAGCCAAGCCAAACCACGCAGGTTCAAAACCATTTATCTCGTCCAACCATGCCCAACTTAAGGGCTATTTTCAAAGCATGCCACTAGACGGGCTCTTTCCCTTCCTGCTCTGCCCTCTGCCTGCAGGCGAGGTGCCTCTTTCTTCTCTGCTTACCTGGGATGAGCTGAAGATGCAGCCCCTGAGGTCCCGCACTGGACAACGTTTCTTGCTTCTGCCTTTTCTGCTGCTGGTGAGATAAAGGGGCTTCAAACTCATGCAGGATCAGTAGAAACAGCAAAAAAAATTCAACAACTTTGCCAAAATGAGAACTCACCTTTGGTCTCCATGCAAGTCTACGGAGATCTTGGTGGTGGACAACACATGGGCTGTAGCTACAGTGGCACAAGATGTGGGAGTGTCATAAGGCTGGCTTTAAGGAACCCAGAAGTTGTAGGGAACCTGGTGGGTGCAGAAAGTTTGGATTTTGTAGCAGCGGAGGAGCCTGCAGGGTAAATCATGGCGATGGTGATCCCGGAGGTCCCACCCATTCTGCAAGCTGCAAAAACAGCCGATGCACCAGCGTAGATGAAAGCTCCCAGTAATGGTGCAGCTGCAGGGCTGAACGAGAGGACTACGGAACACATAGATAAAGGAATCTCAGCAGCAAATCCTGCTTCACTGATAAGGTAGGAGCAGGAATTTTGCTTTATTCCGTGGTGAATACCTTACACAGCCAAACTGGGAAGTCCCCTGCCACATCAGAAAGAAATGGTTTGAAATATCCCACTTCAGAACAAAGTAAACTGGTGTAATTTCACCTTTTTATCCCAGGTGTGAAAAAACAATGTTTAAATAGCTCAGAATTTCCTGGGGGACAGAAGTTGCATTTTTGTGGTCTGACAAAGCGGATGTAGATTTATTGCATTTTTTTTAACCATTACTCAGGGAATCATTATCAGGGATCATTTGCATTTTTTTTGCTTCAGATACCCAATTTTCAAGCTATACAGCCAGCTCCCAGAAAGCACAAGAGGTTTCATTTCCCTTTCTGATCCCCTGCACCAAATGGGATGGCCTAGCTGTCTCCCTGATACGTTGCTTTCTATTCTTTAATGAACATGCCATTGACTATAATTGTTACTACATTATTATTACGGGTAGCACACAGAGCTGGCAGCCATGGGGTGCCTCGTGCCGCACACATGGGACATCTGAGGCTGTGTTTTCAGCCCCAGGAAGCGGATAGACACTTTGCATGGCAGGTGGGAACAAATGATACCCAAAGAGCCTGCCACAAAGCAGATTGTGGATAAATACAGGTAAGAAATTAGCTAGTAATTAGTTCCTCCTGTGAACACTCATTCCTTGCAGCCAGACGGCTCCACAATCCACACTGCATTCAAAAGCAAGTTGTTTCTTGTGATGTGGTCAGTATTACCAACAGGAGGGAGGGGAAGCTTGTAGGCAGAGGTCTCACCTGGAACGGGAGGGAGCAGGGCAGGAGCAAGATGTCCGGGGCGTGTGGTCCCTGCTCAGCCCGGGGGCAGAGGATTCCCCAGCTCCTCGGGCACAAGCAACGCAGGATCGTGCTGGATTTGCCTACCTCTGCTTAAGAAAACTTCTTTCCTTTTAAGCTGATATTAATGGAAAACTATTAGTTTTCTTTTACTTCTGCTCAGTGGCACTAGAGCAAAGTGAATTTTGGCCCTTTCTG
The DNA here is from genome assembly GCA_013399115.1 of Anseranas semipalmata. Taxonomy (NCBI): domain Eukaryota; kingdom Metazoa; phylum Chordata; class Aves; order Anseriformes; family Anseranatidae; genus Anseranas; species Anseranas semipalmata. The sequence goes on along the minus strand of VXAA01005346.1, from coordinate 283,831 downwards.
TTAGGTGGCTGAACCAAACATCTGGGCATGCTTTGACCCGGCTGCCCCCAGGTGTTTGTTGCTGCCTTTGGTCAGGATTTCAGGGTTTCTCTTCTACCTCCCATGAGACATGAACCCCAAAATTCTCAGAGGCAGGGACTCAGCTTGTGGAGGAAGGGGAAGACATGGACATGCACACAGGCTGTTCCTTCCTTTTTCCTCCTGAAGTATGTTCAGATCAGAGCAGTATAATACCATCAGCATGCCAGAGTTGTTCCCATTATTAATTTTTCCTATTAAGAGGCCAGATAATGCTTAAAAATTAACGCAATCTCATCAGGAGGTCTGCTCATCTCCAAACAAGCCAGCGAGAGGTTGGCTTTCCTTCTTCACTTTTTGGAGGCTCATGTCACTAAGGCTGCCGGAGGAAACTCCTAACCTCGGACACCAGCACCTGCGAGTCCACCTGGAAGAAGCGGAGGGATCCCGATGCCAGGGCAGCCGTGGCCGGTCGGTGCGTGCTGCCCAGCGGTCCCGGCGCTGGAGGCGCTGGATGGAGCGCGCTGGGTTGCCTCGGAGCCGCGGGGCAGGGCGGGTTGGTGGGGCAGGAGCTGGAGCTGCTGAGATGCGTCTTCGGCGAGGCTGCAGTTCCTCCCTTTCTGTCCGCAGGGAAACGCAGGCTACGTCTTTCCTGGAAACACCCTCGTCTTTAGCACAGCCCGGTTTAGCATAGACAGAACTGGGTTTCGGAGCTGGAATGTCTACTTATCCAAAATATTCGCTCACAGGGCTTGTGTGTCAGTTGCATATGGGAACCGAGATCCCACAGATGTCCTTCGGGGTTCAGGCGGGTCGAGGCGCTGCCTACATGCTCGGTGGGGAATCCTCCGTCTCCACCCAGCGCTCGCTGGCCCTGGTCCAGTTCGGCAGGTTGGTTTTGTCCTTTTTCTGAATTAAAGGCAGCTTGGTCTGTTCCTCAGCAATGAGTCACTCCAGGTCGGATTTTAGCTGCAGGAAGAGGACTCACATTATACAATTAGTCCTGCATTTCCCCAAAAGTGATGCAAATGAAGGGGAATCGCTCTGGACTGCAACTTTTTGCAACCTTTAGGCACAAGCTTTGCAATGCCTCCCTCACTGTGGAAGTGGACAACCGATGGGAGATGGGCACCATCTGAAACCCCAGCACTGACCAGGGCTCAGGGCAGAGCAGGCATCATGGTTTTGCAACATACACGAAGGACACATCAGCTACTGAATGGCATGCACACGTGCAACTGCCAGTTCTGGAGGAGCCCAGACATCGTCCGAGGATAGGTCCTTAAAAAACGATCACTGCCAGTCTTCTTGAAATGAGCTATTTTGCACAACAGAACTTAAATTAACAATGTTGTTACTTCTGGGCAGCAGCAGGTTGAAAATGCGAAGAAAGCAGATAGGTGGAAGGGTAAAGCATGAAAATATTTCATATTTGAGGGTGCTTTTTCAGTTCTGGGGTCAAGGAAAGGGGACTCGGTGTACCTGAGGAACAGGACCTGACCACTCAGCATCCGAGACCTCCGGCTTTGGAGCTCCTGCAGCGTTCGGCTTGTGGCAGTGATGAAGGGCTTGGGTGGGAAGGAGGTGCTGAACCTCTGCAGAGCAACAGGCAATTATGCCAAACCCAGCAGCAATCTCATAAGCAACTGCTTGTCTTTATCATATACTCTTGGAATAACTTGAAAGAAAGTCACTGGGAAGGGGTATGACGCTTCGGGGACAGTGTGCCTCTGGTGTTTGTCAATCCCTAATTGAAATGAGGACAAGGAAGCCCCAGCTGTCACGCTCAGTAATTAAAGGGAAAGTTGAGCCACCCATCCATCCTCTGACAGGTAGCCTGTCTGCAGACAGGTATTTGCGATGCTGAGCAGCGTGGTGACAGCGTTTGCAAAACTGCCCGGGGGAAAAGCACCAATTGCTCTCTGCAGGAAGCCGAGGAGGAGCTGGGAGGCCAGGTGTGCAATTACCAGGACATCTTGAACACCAAGCTGGCTTCTGGTCATTGAGATTTCCACATGCAAGCCATTTCTGGATGGAGAACAAGAGAGACAGGTGCTAAACACTCCCTGGTATCACACACGGCACCCAGCAGGCAGATTACCCCATAGGATATTCATCGAGAAAAAGCAACCACATAATAACAAGAACAAAGAGAATAACAAGGCAACACACCAATGCGTGGACGTGGCTTCAAGAAATTACGCTGGAGTTCCCCAAATGAATCTTCCTCAGCGTGCGCAACCCCACAGAGTTCAGGAAGACCCCGGGTGCCTGATTCACGCGGGATCACCCAGGCACGGCGTCAGCCTGGGTGTTAAATGCGGCCCCGCGTTTCTCAGATCCCACTCAGCGTGGTTTCCTCCGAAAGTAGCAGGTTCGCCTAATGACGTATTTCCTCTTGTCCTCCAACGGCCAGAGGACGGCCAGGGTGTCCTTCTGGCACAGCTAAGTAAAATGTGTGATTCACAGCAAGGCTTTCTCTCTTCCATTTTTCTGTGCCGTTTCTAGCTTTCTTTTCCATTTACTGGGCGTTGGGTTTTCTTGCAGCGCAGGTTCCCAAGTCCAGGGCAATGGTTGGTGATAGATGCCCAGCTGGATTTCAAACTCAGAATGGACACATGGAAGAAGCAGCTTCCTAAAGCAGGAGAGTTAGGTCAAGAGGTTTAGGAATCCCCCTCAGAAACAGATTCAAATCGGGGCACGACTCTGAAGGCACAGGGACGTGGCTCACCGGAGGATGTAGCTGCAGCTGAGAGTCCAGCTTTGGGAAGAGGGACTACCGGTCCGGAGGGACAATCGTTACCGTTGCTTGTCTTTATCTCCCCGGATGTGTGGTTTGCCAGCAATTCAGAGAGTGCATCTCTGGAAATGGAGGTTACGAGCCCGTAGGCTTGCTCAGCTGGGGAAATAAAGGCCGTGGTGCCCAGCGTTTCAGCTGGCTGCTCTCCAGGGCAGATAGCTCTGCGGCGTTCGGTCCCTCTGGAGCAGGTGATTCTGAGCATTAGGGCTGCGATGAATAAAAGCTGGTGGCAGGTTCCCCTAGGACAAATGCTTCTCTTTATCATGCTTAGCCCAGTGGAGACAACCATAATACAGAGCTTACGCACGCAGCCGCCACCTCTGGAATGACACACCGTGAGTTTTTTGCGTGCTGGTGGCAAAATGAATCACAAAAGTGACTCTAACCATTCATTAAGATAATAGGTACATCTTCTAGAAGCTATACCTTCTGTAATCTCCTTAATCTGAGTGTCCATCTGGAAAGCTTTATGAATAGCTGGGTGCTTATAAACACGGCATTGTTGTTTCTCCTGGTTCATATTTCTCCTTTTATTCTGCTGAGGCTGGTAGCCGTGTAGAGACACCACCTCCGCTCCTGAATCTTGCCCCCGTGGCCCTGCGGAGCGTGACTCGTTGTCTCCAAGTTTTTGTGCACTGGTGACTTTAGAAAACAATCTTTTGCTTGATGATACCAAGCTCTCTCATTGACTATTCATGGGGTCCATGCCTCTAGCTTCAGTTTGGTGATTTGTGAGCTCAGGTAAGAGGACTCCCACGCTAGAAGTGCATTTATTCTTTCATGTTATCTCACCTGCTGCGTCGTTCTTACCAGGCCATCAAGGGGGTTTGCTCTCTACTGAACATTTCTCCATGTCCCTCCCTGTAGTGTGATGCCTCTTGTTCAATACGGCACACAGAAAGCGTATTGCTGATAAAAGCTTCATGTTTTCTACTCTGCTGCCAATAAACTGCACACGATGTTTGTGTATCATCTGCACTTCATTTTTCTAAAGAAACCTGTCCGTAAGTTTGCAAAATTAACTCTATTACATTAACCACACACACTGAAGAGCTGCCTCCTCTGGTTATTATGGTCCATGTGCGCACACAGACAGATTTACAGACCTATCGATGGGAACTAGTTGAAATTCTGTGGCTGAATTTCCCTCCTCCCACACCCTCCCCTTTCACTCAGCTGCTGGAGGGCATCTCCGGAGTCCCCGGTTGGCTCGGGGCATGAAGGAACATGCTTTCTGGTTAAAAAGTTTGTATCATACCGGAGAGACAACTGTCCCATGACACAGGGACAAGCTTCTTACAAGGAAGGCCCACCTTTCCCCCGAAAAACACTTTCGGTGCCAAACTCATGCCCTGCTCTTGGCATGCAGTTGCTCTCCCTCTGCAGTGGCAATTCCCAGCGCTACTCCTGGCTGCTGCGCTTCCATCATGACCCTGCCATAGCAATTCCACCCCATTACTCAGAGCCCTAATGATCCGTCAGGCCCTGAGTGTTAGCACAAGGTTGGTCAGATGATGCAAAAGGGCCTTACAAATTCCTATGCAAAAGAGGAAAGTTACAAAGGAAGAGGGTGGACACCTGTGGTGTTTGGTACGAAACCTATTTGTCTCTTACAAAATTAGATGGTAAGTAAGAACTATGAAGGAGAGTTTCTCAGCTTAGGTCACCCGGTAGCACCATCAAAATGGAGATTTTCAAAATCCAACAGGCTGCCGTGTGCTGCTGTTGACCGCAACCAACACTTCCAGCAAACACCCAGAAGTCACGCAAGCTGTGTCCAAAAAAAATGGGTTCAGCTCTGTGTCCAGTGCCCAGGTTTCCCACCACGCGAACAAAAAATTGCCCAGAATACACTAAGTCACCCCAAATGGAACACTCGGATTTGCTTTCAAGGCACCAAGGTTGACCAGTGCTTGGCTGTGGGCAGATGCCCAGCTCTGGCCAGCAGGCAGCTCTCCAGTGGGTGAGACGTCGCCCTTGGGAGCAACGCTCTCTTCTGCTTTGCTTATTGCCGCAATACCCCTGGATCTTCTGACCAATACCGGTGACACGAGTGACACTGGTCACCTACTGTTTATCACTGCGCTCATTCCTCTTTCCAGCAGAAAGGCTGCAGAGGGAGGTAAAGGTTTTGGCAAGGTCCCATTTGGCAGAATGGCAAATAAAGATGGTGCACGTGGGCAGTGACCACTGGTGGCATGCAAGGTACCTTGGGAATTACCTTGTCCTGCTTTTTGCCCCAAAGCAGCAAAAATGCTATGCAATGGCCAGAGAAAAGCCAGGCTGAGGGTGAGAAGCTGTTGCGGAGCAAGGTGAAGAGGAGGAGAGCAAGGTGCCCGGTGGCGATGGAAGGAGCTCAGACCATTGCCTCTACCCGGGTCCCCACAAATCCACCGCCTGCTTTGATGTGGGAGCAGAATCAAGCTGCAGTTAAGCGACCGGGAACAGCCATCTTCGGAGGGCTGGACCCATCAAACCAGAGGGAGATGTCCCGGGGCCACATTAGCTGTTTTAATGGTGGCTTCATGGTCACTTTCATAGGGAGCCATGAAAACTGCCCAGCTTGAAGGCAGGGAGGGAGGGCACCAGCTGACAATGCTGAGAGCATGGCCAAGCCCTGCCAGCCCCATTTTATCAGGAAAGGGTCTTAAAAAAGTGGTTTTCTCATTGGGGTAAAGCAGGCTTGGATGGCTGGGTCGTTACAGATGGAATCATAGCAGGAGGCTGGAAAACCCCTCAGGCTCCCTGTCCGCACGGGTGGCTTAACAGATCCCAATTTAGTAGGGCACTTAAACAGAACTAATTTACCCTAATGCTGGGTACATGTAAATCTCAAAGCCTTCAGTCTCATGGAAGCCACCACAGTTCAAGGCATGTTTATGGCCAAGGACCTCAGGGGTTTCCCCAGTACATCCGGGTGTAAGCTGCTGCTTTACAGTGTTGCTGAATCCCATCAGCCTGAAAACTGTGGTTTCATCTCTGCCTTGGAAGGAGGCAGGCAGGTCCCTCTCTACAGCTCCTCAACCACTACCAGAGCTGCACTCAGCCAGGACAAAGCGTTGAGACAAGGGGAGAAATGTCTCTGCGAGGAAGGCGTTGGCACCTGATTTGAGCTAGTGCTTGTGCGTGTGTGTGTGGCCGACGGAATGAAAGCGATTGCAATTCTCTTCAGAAGACCGAATCGCATCAGAGTGCTCCCTCCTTTGAAGTTTATGTAACCAGCGCTCAGGGCTTCCACCATGTGACTGCGAACCAGCTTTATGAAAGCTCAGCAGCTGGAAACCACAAGCGCTGCCCTGAACCGTCTCTCTCTGATGTGCAAGGCTGGGCACCTGGAAGCAGCCACTTCTTAGGGCTGCGAGGAGGAGCCGAGGGTTGAAGCGCAGGTTTGGTGCTTTCGATCCGTGGGGAAGCAGCCTGGCAGCTCCTCGTATGCAGGGAGGGATCTCAGGGCTGGCAGCTGGTGGAGGAACGTGGGTGGTTGTCCCACGAGTGGCATTTTCCCTGCTTTCCAACAAGGCCAGGGGCACAGAGGGTCTACAGCCCTCGAATGGTGCATGCATCACCATGCGGCACGATGCATGCTACAGAGGATCCGAACCGGATCCAGGTTTCTCACAGCTGGAAAAACCGGCCAGTCGCTGCCCTCCAGGACTGGGGGCCCTGCCCTTCCTGCCAGGAGAAGAAGCTGGAGTCTCCTCTGTGCTCCTGCTGGATGGGAGAGCTCCGAGCGGCGGCAGCCCCGGCACCATCCCCGATGCCTCATCTCTGCAGCTGCACCCAGCCGTTCGGGGCGTGCAGAAAGCAAACCGCTGTGCCAGCGCTTCAATGGCCTGGCTTCTGCCTGCTTTGCAGCTCGCCCATGGTTATGCCCACCTAGAAGGGTTTGTGAAGGCCACGTTGCACGGACCTACCTAAGGCCAAGCGATGCTTTAGCCCAGCCATGGGTGCCCTGTTTCCAGGCAGTGCTCCAGGCTTGGCTGGAGCCAATTCAGACCATTCATTTATACCATTTACCCTGTTGTCCTCCACAATGCTTGCACCAAAACTTCAGCACAAAATAAATTTCTGAAATAAGTCCCCCTTTCACTTACTAGCGAGAGGTTCAGGTGCTTGGATTACCTTGGGCAGAATGACAAGACAACTGCGGTGCCCAAAAGCTCATCTGCTTTCTCCAACTCTCTCAACCTTATAAATGAAATTACATCTCATTGCAAGACTTGCATCCTAATATGCTCAGACCAATGCAGCTACAACGGAACTAGTGCACGATTAAAACTGCATATGATATTTTACAGTTCACTTCAACCCACTCTGAGACCTGTAAAAAAAATAGGAAGATTTTTTTCCTGGAAAGACTCCACAAATATTCTAAATCATCATACTTCCTTGGCACTATTTTTCAGTCAAGACAATCCCTTTCAAGTTTACAATACCATTGCCTAGGAATCCTCCCAGAACCAGATAAGTTTGCCCTAGTAAAGATGCAAAGCCTTCTTAAGGCAAGCTATGCAATCATTTGTGATTCTGTGATTAGACCCCTTTGTTAAGGCAAAAAAGCACTTTATTTGTTTCCAAGCAAATTCAAAAATCTTTTTAAGAATTTTAATTAAGAGGGTATGGTGCCTTCTCATTAACAGATATTACTAGAATAATTTAACGTCAAATAGGTGTGTCACAGGAATAAGAGAAAAAAAGTTCACTCCAGCTAACATTTCTCAACCTGTTTGTAACACTTCGCTTCTCTTCTTTGTTGCATCTCCAGCTATCTCTTGCGCGAATTCGCCGCGTGCGCCAGTCACATCACACCCAGATACCAAACGCAATTATCCCCTTCCCTACGCACATAATTCGGCAATAAATGCTCTGCACTCTGCAGCAAAGCGTTTCCCAGAAATGCCGTATTTCAGTTCCATGTATTCTAAGGGGCACATTCCAGCCCAGCCAGACCAGCGCCACGACTTCATGCGCATCAACCCCATTTCCCAGAGAATCCACCCCGAATTCGGCCTCGGCACCATCACGCGCGTGCTCCACCGGTACGGACACCGCCGGCCCCACACTGCTCTGCTTATCTTATTTGGTTGCAAGCAAACGCGGCTGCACCCAAGCCACCTGCGAGAGCTGCAGCCATACCCACGAGAGGAAGAAACGAACGCTTACAGGAACGCTCCCGACAGCGTCAGCGCTGCGCTGGGACGGATCCGCCTTCCTGCTCCCCTGCCGCCACCGGTCATTGCTCAAGAGCCCGCCGGGAGCTGGCGAGAGACCCTGGAAGAGGCGGCATCACCGCGACATTTTGCAGGAGGTCCCGAAACATAATTAAACACTGTGGTGAAACCGAACCGTAAACAAGCCATGAATAAAAACCCCTTGAATTATTTTGCTAAACTATAATTACACAATAAGGAAGCAGATTAATTAAGTAAAATATAAGTCCTGAAACTGAAGCTTGCAAGCAAAGCAGTTTATTTTAATTTCCACATTATTTCATATGAGATAGAAGTGTTTGCTGTGGGTTTAAAATGTTGGAAGCCATTCCTTGCTGCCAGGCAGACCAAACCCAGTGGATAAATTAAATTTTTGCATCTCAGGCACCTCCTGAAATGTATATAAGGAGACGGGCTGTGCCTCAGAGAAGCCAAAGGAGATCGCCTTCTTGCACCCTCCGCTGCTCTCGCTCCTCTGCTCCGCCGCTCCCCCAGCCGCCATGAGTCGACAGTGCTACACCTCCAGCTCCCTCCTGGGCAGACGGGGCTTCTCCTCCGCCTCCGCCGTCTGCGGCCTCGGCAGGGCCAACAGCAGCTCGGCCTCCGTCTGCCAGCCGGTGGGACGGAGGTGCGGGATCGGCGGCTTCAGCAGCCGGAGCGTCTGCGACCTGGGGAGAGGGCAAAGGATTTCCTTTGGCGGGAGCTGCCGCAGCGGGGTCTATGGCGGCGCCGGCGTGGGACGTTGCGGCGTGGCTTACGGCGGAGGCCGCTTTGGCGTGGGCACAGTCGTGGGGTTTGGTAACTGCGGAGGCTACGGGGGCCTGGGCAGCTACAGAGGCCTTGGGGACGGCGTGGCGATCGGAGGCTACGGCGGTGGCATCAACATCGGCCTCGGCGGAGGCCGCTCGGAAGGGATTCGGGGCGTCAGCATCCACCCGGAGCTCCTCAAGCCCCTCTGCGTGGGGGTCGACCCTGAGGAATGCCAAGTGCGGACCCACGAGAAGGAGCAGATCAAGAACCTCAACAACCAGTTCGCCTGCTTCATTGACAAGGTGAGCCCCCGCCTCCCCCCGCTCCTCCGGGCTGGCAAGGACGGGTTGTCCCTAGAGGGACAAGCCAGCGGCCGCTTCGCCCGGCACCCCGCTGTCTTGCCGTGGCTCTGGCAGACCACGCTCCTGGCCTGGAGACTGCTTGGATTTAAGCCTTGTGCCACGGCAGCCACAGCGGTACCCGACCTTCCGGCGGTCACCGGTCTAATTAGCCAGATCAGGAGCAGCTCCAGCAGTAAACCAAAGCCTGAGAGAGAAGGGACGGAGACGCTGAAGCGGTCTCGAAGGTCTTTTCCAGCCTAGGTGATGCTGTGATTCTATGAAGTGTATCATCTTCAGTTGCTATCCTACCTCTATAAACTCCAGAGGACTTCTGTATTTTTTAACAGTTCACTCCATCCTGCAGACGTAGAAAGATAGATGTCTAGCTAAAATGAGATGAACTATTTTAATTTCTCTGTCCCTCCGCTCTGTGAATGAGAGTTTGGCGATTTCCTAAACAAATGTAATTTCTCGTTGTTACCTTAGCTAAGCCTAAGGGGTTCTCATTGCTGTTTAGAGACGTGTTATAGAAAATGATTTTTCAGACAGCAGAGGAACCTTTGCTCCACCTGATCTTGATTTTCCTTGTGAGTTGTTCTGCAGCTGAAACAACCAAACCCACGTAAGAGGAGCCACCCTACTTCCTCCCCTTGAAAATGACTTATTCATGATACATAAAGGTTCCCAAGTACTAGAGAGCTCTTTAATCTAGAAGTGAAAGGCATGATAAGTATCCGTGGTTAGAGCTTAAATCAGATACATTCAAATGAGCTCCTGGATGGAGCTTTTAGCACCAGGAAAAACTCATTACTGTAATCAGCCCGTCAGAGGAGGCAGTGGATCCTCCACCAGCGAGTTGTCACAGCGGAGGAGGCAGAGTCTGGCTGAAGCGTGCTTTGGTCAAACAAATGATTGGGCTCAACACAGAGCCAACGCATGGATGTCGTTCAGCCTCGGGAGTCCTGGGTGGCACCAGGCTTAGCTGGGAGAGGATGCTCTTCTCGCTCAGGCTGCTGAGAAATCAGCGCTTAACCATTTGCGTTTCTGATTTTATTTTTACTTTTTCCTCCTGGAAGTGGAGGAACCTGAAGCGCCAGGATGAGAGGGGTTGGATGACTCTTGCACCTCTTGCTTCCCTAGGTCCGGCTGCTGGAGCAGCAGAACAAAGTGCTGACCACCAAGTGGGAGCTGCTGCAGCAGTACGTCCTGCCGGCTTCCAGGAGAAACCTGGAGCCTGTTTTCGAGAATTTCATCTGCAACCTGAGGAAGCAGCTGGAGTGTGTGCTGGGGGAGAGAGAGAGGCTGGAAAACGAGGAGCGGTGCCTGAGGGACCTGGTGCAAGAGTACAAGTGCAAGTAAGTAGTATGCAGAGACAAGATGGAGACGGGGGTGTTGTTGTGCTGGGGTCCCACCGCTGCATCTCAGGTGCTGGTGATGCACTGAGAGAGCTCCCCCCTGCAGCATTTCCTTAGGGAGAGGGACAGGGAACCTCTTTTCCTCTCCCTAATGCTCCTGCACTCCGCCATGGCTTGCTGTATCAGATCTCCCACGTCATCTATGGCTCCCTCCAATCTCCTGCCCCCGGTGCCATCCGTTCCCACAAAACCCTCAGCCCATTTGTCTCCACCCCACGCTTTATCCACATCGGCTCCATCGGGGTTCATTCTCTCTTCCCAAAGGAAATGTGGGAAATTTTAATCTAAGATGCAGATGTTCCTTAATAGCTCCCTGTGTGCTACGCTAAGCCATGAACCAGGACACTTGGTGGCTGGTGATACACAACATGGATAAAAGAGTAGTCTTCTCCAAAGATCTGACAAGCGTCTCAGAGTTTTCTCTCGCTGAGCCACCACCAAGGACGTCAGACTCATCTTGTGAAAGTTCTTCTAGGTCCCAATTACTTGGTCATTAAGCACCGGCTTTCCTTTTCATTGCACCTAGGAGTTTCACAGGTTGCTCAAGCTCCTGACCTCCCTTGGGGCATTTTGGCCACAGTCTCCCCATAAACACTCAGAGCAGAGTCCTGAACGTTTCCAAAAAAACTTACACACAGCAGCAGGGCTAGAAGCAGCAAACCAAGCCTTCAGCTTGGTACATGGTTTTGCATTTCTAGTGGTTTGGCCTGATTTACTGCCATCTCACACCAGCCACCGATACTGCTGGCGTGGACTATTTAAAATTGCTGAACAAAGCCCAGCATGGAGGAAGAATAACAACAAAGCAAAACCCAAATAGGAGGTACAAAGCAAATAGGGAGAGGCCCTGGTTTTAATCATGCTTCCCATCTTCTATGCTGGCCGCTTGGGTGGTGGGGATGGGACCACCGGGACTCAGCAGCCCACCCCTCTCCTTTCCTCCTGCAGATATGAAGACGAGATCAACAAGCGCACGGCCGCGGAGAACGAGTTTGTGGTGCTTAAGAAGGTGAGGTGTGCTAAGGACAGCGAGACAAGCCGAGAGCAGCTGGCGTGTATGCAAAAGCCAGGCAGGGGGCCAGGGGGTGAAATGGAAAGTCATGGAACTGTGACACTGCCCAAGCCCTCACTGGGTAGCCCCAAAATAGAGGTGGCCCAGCTGGGTCACCTGGAGAACCCCACCTGGGTCACCTGGAGAACCCCACCAGGTTGTAAGCACGTATAAGGCAAAGCCAGGTAGCCTTAGGGGCTGGCCATGGTCAGGCTTCCTCCAAATCTAACAGGGAAAAGCAGCTTTGCCACAGCCCTTGTTTCTTCCCCTCTTTTCACCGAATACGTGATGCCTCTCCAGGATGTGGACTGTCTCTACCTGACCAAGGAGGAGCTGGAGGTGAGAGTGGGTCTCCTGCGGCAGCAGCTGGAGTTCCTGAAGTGCATCTACGCCGAGGTAAGAGCCGTGCTCACCTGCTCCCCCCCGGGCTCTTACGGCAAAACTCAGCACAGGGAAAGGCATCTTTTCCAAAAATCCTACAATCGCATCCAAAAAGTCTGTATCTCTTCATATGTGTTTGGCAACAACACTATTACACGCACTTTGGGCAGGCAAAGGGTGGATTTGGTGGTCTCCCATAATTCTGGCTGCAAAGGGAGGAACCTTTCGCATGAAAAAAGCCCCTCAGACTCTCATCCAAACCATGCCTGCGAGCCAGTGAAACATCTCACGCTTGAAAACCCAAATATTTTTAGCATTTCACTTTTTTTAAGCTTCATAAGTCAAAATATGTAGGTGAAAGTAGCGCTTTTGTCTAAATCCACCTGGTTCTTACCAAAACACACAGGGGATGCTTTGTGTTTGCTTTCCACCTTTTCTAACCAAACACTTCCCAGAAGTCTGCAGGCAATGGGGCCCCAAGCACTCACCCCTGAGGGATTCACAGCCCACGAAACTGCTGACGCAGCTGGAAACGCCAAGTTGCAACCAAGCGAGTTGCTCCATCAGGATTCCCCACCCTCCTTTGGGGAATTACGCGCAGCAATCCCATATTGTGCCACCACAACAGGTCCTGGCTGCCAGCTCTTGCTGGGAACCAGTCAGCCAACTGGAGGACCCCATACCCCAGTTGGGCATTCATGGGACAACCTTCCCCAACCCTCCCTCTTCTCTCTGGACCCCCCTTTGCTGGGTCACTGACCTGTGATGGATCTTGCAGGAGAGAGCGCAGCTGGACTGCCAGCTGTGTGACACCTCTGTCATCGTGCAAATGGACAACAGCCGCGACCTGGACATGGAGGGCATCATCAAAAGTGTTGAGTGCTGCTACGAGGAGATTGCACAGAAGAGCAAGGCAGAAGTGGAGGCTTTCTACCAAACCAGAGTGAGTACCCACACCACCGGCACAGATGGCAATGAAATCCCCCGGCCCACAAAACCCCGAGGACCATTTCTGTCCTCCATGACACAACTTAAACCCACCCCATGGTGTGCATGCACTGTAGTTTGCTAAAGAAAATCATGCCAAAAAAAATCCCAAACCACCTAAAAATTGTGTTTTAAGAACTGTCCATGAAACCAGAACAGAGCAGATCATGACGTTGCTTCAGAGAGGTCTCCTCTGAGCACACCCACCAGGAACACCATCCCCTTCCCAAAGGGCAAGTGCTCAGGGGCTGCCGCCTTGTCCAGGCTGAGGTCATGTCTGGGTGCTTCCCTGGAGCACCAACATCGGCGCGGCTCCAGAGCATCGCCACCTTCCCTGGAAGGGGCGACTGGGGCGCGTAACGTCACCTTCTTCCCGCGCAATAGCTGGAGGAGCTCCACAGCAGCCGTGGCAAGTTCTGCGACGACCTGAGAAACAACCAGAGCGAGATAGCCGAGCTGAACCGGATGATCCAGAAGCTGCAGTGCGAGTCGGATAACGTGAAGAAACAGGTAGGATGAAGGGCTGAACATTGCATGGGTGGCAAGGTGCGCAGCAAAGGTCTTCGTCCTCACCAGGTCCTAGCCTGAAAGGCTGCGCAGAACCCCCTGCCCCAGCCAGAGCCTGCACTTGTAGCTTCTCATCCCGAGGCCACTGATACGCAAGGGGGCAGATTTATTTCCACCTAGCAGAAGCCACTTGGCTTGGCTATAGCAGAAATAATGTTGGCCGCATGCTTCCAACAGGGCGCAGCCAACACATCCCTGCCCCATCATCCCAAAGAGCTTCCAATTGCAGGGGTCCAGCCAAAATCCAGCCTCTCTGGTAGTTCCTAGCTGAGAAACAAGGGGGGAAATGTGCAGCCCTGCGGAGATACTCTTAATATCACAGCCAACCACCCTCTCATCTGACACCATTCCCAGATCGCAGCTCTGCAGACGGCCATCTGCGATGCTGAGCAGCGGGGCGACTGCGCCCTCAAAGATGCCCGGCAGAAGCTGATCGACCTGCAGACTGCTCTGCAGCAGGCCAAGGACAAGATGGCATGCCTGCTGAGGGACTACCAGGAGCTGCTGAACGTCAAGCTGGCCCTGGACATTGAGATTGCCACTTACAGGACGCTGCTGGAAGGAGAAGAGAGCAGGTAGGAGCATCCCCAGCTGTGGCTTGTAGCGATGGCTGGCAAAACCCAACAGGGGAGGCGTGAGAAATGCTGGGTGGCTGCAGCTCCCCACGGGTGCAGAGCAGAACATCGCCCCTTTTCTCTCCCCATGGGTGCAGAGAGGGATAGCATCCCTTTTGTCTCCCCATGGGTGCAGAGAGGGACAGCATCCCTTTTGTCTCCCCATGGGTGCAGAGGGGAGCGTTGCTCCTGTTCCCTCCTCATCCTCCCAAGGCAGCTGGATCGCAGCACACCACGCATGCCACAGTCAGATCCCCTGTTTCCAGGACAGATGGATAGGGATGGGATTTAGGGGTCCGGCCCCGCAGTGGTTTGGTGGGCAGCAGGGACACCTGGGTGCACAGAAAAGCTGAAGGACTTGCAGGGTTTCTAAGGGTTCCTAATGACTGGGCAGCATCTCCATCTGCTCGTGTGTTCGGGGAGCATTTCCCCAAACACATCTTTGAGACGTTTCTTTTTCTAACAGGATATGCACCGGCAACCCGGTGAGCGTAGGTAAGCCAACAAAACACCCCCTTTGTTCCCTTTTAAGCCCCTTAAGCTTATAAGTTTCCTTATGAGCCGGGCTCGAGCTGCTCCGGGAGTGACCGGACCTGTTTTTCTCTCACAGCCGTGGTCAGCGGCGGTGGCACGGTGGGGGAGTGCCGATCCCTATCTGGAATCGGAGGCAAATGCGCCGTGAAGACGGGAGGAGCCGGCGCGGGCCTGGGGGTGGTCTCCTCCTTCGGCGTCAGCGGTGCCGGCTTTAGCACCCGCAGCGTGGACTGTCTCCCTCGGGTGGGGGGCGGCTTCGGGGCCAGGAGCGCGGTCAGCTGCGTGGGGCGGGAGGTCATCGCCGGCACCGAGGGGGTGCCGTGCGCCCCCGGCGTGGGCAACCTGGGGAACGTGGTGTGCGCCGGCGTGGAGCAGTGCAGCCCTGGAGCCGTCATCATTCCCGGGCCGGGGGTGTGCGGCGCCGGGAACAGGTACAGCACAGCCGTGCGCGTGGTCAGAACAACCCGGTAGAGGTCCGGAAGGGCAACGCCGCAGCACATTTTAAAATAATCAGCATTTCTGCAATAAAACAGTATTCCCCTTCCTTCTGACAGCTGAATCACACAACCACGCACCGCCCACGCCCACGCAATTAGGTTGGTAGCTCTGCCAAAAACGGTTTGCATGATCACAACCCACCTTCTCTTGCACGGCCCCCTCCTGGGGGAAACCGACCCCCAGGGGCTCAGCCAGGTGAGATTTTCATTTCAGACGGGCCAGAGCTGTCTTCGCGCATCATCTTGGCTCTTCTCTGCTCGACCCCTTTTCCACAGGGATTTTCCTTCCCTAACACAGCTATTGCAAAAGGATTAAAAATTTGGTCATCCCGATTTCAGAAAGGGAAGCCACATCTTAAATTGTCCGAGATGGAGCTGCAGCTATTATTTAGCTTCTTTAATAACACCAGAAAATGCAATTTTTCCTGTTTACGAGAGGGTTGGTAATGGTTATGTAAATTGGTCCAAGTTGCTACACCAGGTTTGGTAGAGCAGATTTTAATTACACACCGACGAGCACCTTATATTTCTGTAGTTAAATGCATGCGTTGTTTTTCCTGTGTGTGTACTAGATAGACGGATTTAACGCTTTTAATGTGTAAGTGAACAGTTGATTATCTTTCGCTTACTCCAAACTTTCAGCTGTACCTTCAATAAACTACATGCATAATTCATGCTGTGCTTCATGGGTTTTATTTCCCTCCCTGACATTACAAAAGCACAGATGTTTTCTCAAACATGAGCCTCCACATGGGTGGGGTTTGTAGCTCACAAGAAGTGGAGTTTTAACAAAGTTTTCAGAGACTTTGTCTGCTCTCCTTCCTGATGCACTTTTGCATACCTTTATTCCATCCAGAGAGGAGTGCGGCCACAGGGAAGTCTGGAAACGCAGCGTTAACCAGGAAATTTAACCGCCCATGGGATGCGCAGCTCCCTTGGGATCTCTGGAGACAGAACAAAAAGCAGCCAGGCCCTCCTTTAAAGAAACGAGTGAGAACCAGCTCAGGTGGTAGCAAAAAAAAAAAAAATCCCACACCCCAGCCTCTGAAGCCCTCTCCTAAGAGAAGGTTGATTTTCAAACGAAACAAAAGCCTACCTTTCCAAAATACAGCATCAGGCCCTCTTTCCTCAAACACCCCACCTCCTTGAAAACACCTGAGCCTACACGAACATCAGGGGCCACAGGATGTAGATGGGTGTCACCCACCTTGCAGGGAGGGGAGGACCCTCGCCCACCCTATTAGGTGGCCGACATTTAGGTGATGTCAGGTTGCTCCGTCCCTTTTCTGTGCGAGGGTCCCCAGTTTCCAACGCATGGGAACCCACTGGAAGGTCTCCACAACACGGCTGGAAGGGGTTTGCCGTGTTGGCTCTCACCACAGCTGGATGCACAGCTAGATGCCAGGAAAACCACCCATCCCTGATGGCTGCTTCCCTCCCACGGCTCACCCGGCCGCCACCAAAAGCCCCCGAGACATCTTCGCTCCGAACTGCCCTTTGGAGAAATCTGGCTCTCCTCGCCCAGTCTGGAAGCAGCACAGGGTGTGGGCAGGTTAATTTACCCCCTGAAACGCAGACTGAGGAGTGGGTGTCGCAATTTATTTCCCAACTTCCCACTCCGTTTCCTAGACGTCGCTGCTGACTCACGGCTTGTCTGCCCCAGCCTACCCACGTCTCGCTCCATGCTGGAGAAGCTCAACCACCCTGCTGGGCTTGGTCTGCCCACGCCAGTGCGATGGGGATGGACCCACCACTGGTTCCTACCAGCTGAGCATCCACCTCTGCTGCTCTCGTGGTGGATTTGGGCTCCCCACATCTGCAGGGCTTTTCCTGTGGAAAGCAAGAAGGTTTATGGGATGTGATCACCTTGGAGCAGATTGCTAATCATGTTTTAACAAATGACATGGCTTAGCAGCACTGTCAGAGCTGGCGGGTGGTGAAATCCAAATAGGTCATCCCTTGCCGAGAAGGCAAAACCCACCCACCTAAAGAGGGTGTCTTCCAAAACGGTTATCTTCAGCTTTTCTGTCTCATTGCATATGACTTGGACTTCATCTCATTTGTATGTAAATAACAAGCTGAAACTCCTAACAAGAAGCTGCCGGTGCCCTAACAGCTCATAATTTATTTTGATCACCTCCCTGCAAAACAGTAACTGAACACCAATAACCAGACGGCTCCCCAGGGTACCAAAGTGGCCCAGCAGCTCTTGCATTTCTGGAAGAATACCTTTAATCGTCCCTGCCCTTCTCAACCCCCAAGTATTGCAAAACCCATGTCTTTTGCCGCCTGCCAGGATATGTTCAAGTAGAGCAGGTTGCTTTGGAGAAAAAAAGGCCAGCAGTCCAGACTGAGGACATTTTTGGGTCGGCTGGGGGATAAATCCTGCTCGATGTCATTCTGGATGTGCACCTTTGCTGTTCGGTGGAGCCTAGCAGAGCTGATCCAAACGGACAGATGTGAAAAGTCACATCTGCCCCTGGGCATGGAGCACACAAACGCCAGCTCCTCCACACAATAAACAAGCCCGGTAAAGAAATGGTGCATTTTCCCCCAGCCTTTGCATCGCCTGCATACCTTGTGGACAGCGGGCCGAAGGAAGAAGAGTGTGGGAGCCTAAAATGACAATTCCCTCTTTCTTCTGGCAGCCCCACCCTTAATGTCATTATATTCATTCACCTCTAATATCTGATCTGAACCCGTTTGTCAGCTTCAGGACAATCTGCCTTTACTGGGGTCAAGAAAGCATGAAGACAATCTCATTTTCCCATCGCGCCTGGGCTTTGAATTTTATGCAAATAATGAAGGCAATAGGTGTTCATGAATTTCAGGTAACATCCCAGGTAGATTCAGCCCAACATTTTTCCAAAGAGAAGCAAGCCAATGTGCACCAACCAGGAATTTCACACTGCAATGGGAAGTTCAGTTTGAGTGACCCAACTCTCCTGGTTCGAGCCTTTCTCATAGATCATCAGACTTTGGTCTTCTGTATTCGGTCAAACATGAAGCACCCACTTAATTTTTCTTCCAGAGATGCCAGTGGGACTGTAGCTCATACATAATGGTTTTGTAGCATTGGGGCACACGAACGTATTTCGGAGAACATGCGGAGTCCTGTCCCGCAAACACAGAGGCAGATGTTTAAGCCCCAGTCATGCGCACAGCATGGGCAATGCCAGCAGGAGAAAAACATGCTGAAAAAAAACAGAACTCTTAAATACGAAGAATAAAACATTGTAAACATTGCAGTTCCACACAGTCTGAGAGGCCAGAAAATGCAACCACACCCTACTGACTTCGCTCTTTTTCCCAAGGACTTCAGGAAGTAAAATAAGCAGAATTTGTGGGAGTATTCTTCATGCTGGTTAAATCTTTGCATTTGGCTACATTCTGAATGGAAAGGTTCAAAGATTTTTAAAAGAAATCGCGTCAGTAAAGAGCTAGAAATTCAAGACTGATTGCGCCCTAATGTTAAGCATGCAAATAATACAGATCCACAAAGCTGAGCAAAATATATATATATATTTCAGAAAATCTGACTCTTTCATTGAAATGTTTTTTAGATCAAGATGGAAATCTATCAGCCACATCATCATATGACCGGAGGCAGTGCAAGGGCCACCTCTGGGTGAGATGGAGTTGTCCTCTGGAGCTGTCAATATCTCTAGAAAGGCAGCCTAGAAAACCTGCCATAGACTAAATACCTAATATTAAATGGCCAAAATTTGAGATGACACCTAAATATAGTGTCTCAAAGGCAAGTCATGGATCAGAACCTCTCTGTGCTAGGTGCTGAGTCAGCTCAAAAGATGGGCTCTGCCTAACAACTGTGAACAGTCAAAGGCAACTGGATAAATTAGAGCCCTGGAAGAGATGTCAGGCTTCATGAACATCACACCCGCACTTTGCCTTCGGGCAAAGAAGTCCCATGAAATATTTTCATTCAGATTTAGCCATTTTAGTTTAACTACCTTTCATTCAAGTTACTTTAGAGGAGCCTCCACTAAGCTCCACACCAATCTACTACATCTTGTAACTAGGGTAGGAGTAGCGGGGTAGCTATTTCTCTTTTTCACCATTTTTTGTTTCTTTTGCTTTGCAGAAAGGAAATAAAATAATGCACCTCTGCAAGCATATGGAGGCTTTGCACTAGGGCTGAGCAATTGCTGCCAGAAATCACAGTTAGATAACTCTTCTAGCTGAGCAGATTCACTATGGCTCCGAGAGGTGTGTTTGAGTGCAATCAGCGTTTAACAAGTTTCAACAAGACAGCTGGCTGCCTGGCACGTCAAAACCATGAAGGCACCAAATTGATCTCTGGACTTCCATGCAACCAAGCCCAGATCCCCAGAGGGATAAAAGGGGCATCCTGCACTCCCTTCCATCAGCGAGCTGCACTCTCCCAGTTTGGTGCTTCTTGCTAGTGCCGGGCTGTTATCTCCTGCTGCGATGAACCGGCAAATGTCCAGCATGAGAGCCGGTGGTGGAGGCAGATCTTACAGCGCTGCCTCCGCTATCGTTCCAAGTGGCAACAGGGCTGGCTTTAGTTCGATGTCTGTGGCACGATCTGGAGGAGGTGGAGGTGGTTTTGGAAGGCTCATTGGAGGAAGTGGCGGCGGTGGCGGTGGTTTTGGCAGCAGGAGCCTCTACAACCTTGGTGGTACCAAGAGGATATCCATCGGTGTTGGAAGCAGCTTCCGGACTGGTTTCGGGGGTGGAGCTGGTGGCGGCTCTGGCCTGGGAGGTGGTGGCTATGGACTTGGTGGCGGCGGAGCTGGCAGTGGTTTTGGACTCGGTCTTGGTGGTGGAGGTGGCGGTGGTGGTGCTGGATATGGCTTTGGTGGAGGTGCTGGTGGGCTTGGCTTTGGTGGTGGACAGGGAGGGCTTGGCTTTGGCGGAGTAGGGGGCCTGGGAGGACTTGGCGGAGGGCTGGGTGGCGGCAGGAGTCCGGCGGGATTTGGTGGTGGCCCACCTGGAGTCGGTACCATCCATGAAGTGACCGTCAACCAGAGTCTCCTGGCACCCCTGAACCTGGAGATAGATCCAAACATCCAGCAGGTGCGAAAAGATGAGAAGGAGCAAATCAAGACCCTCAACAACAAATTTGCTTCCTTCATCGACAAGGTGAGATTTCATCAAGCGCTGTGGAACTGTGATAGGGAGCAGGACAGTCTTGTATCTACAAAAATACGGCTTCAGAAATCTTCAGTCTGTTGCATATTTCTTATCTGCATGTCTGTAATAAAGTAATCAAAAAAGAACATACTTCTAAACTTCGACAAGGCAGAAAGCTAGACATTGAAAACTTGAAAACTAGTAACACGAGGATTCAGGGTTTGTGCCTGAGAAATAAGATTTATTAGCTCAAATTAGAGTAAGCCGGTTGCTTAACCTAGCTGTCTCTGTGGGGTACCACAGCAGAAGTGCTGCTCCTTGTGTCCAGCTTTATTGCCTGCAAGCTAACGTCCTTTTATATAGACTCAACTTAAGTCCTTTCTCAGCTTTTCCTTGGGTAAATACCTTATATGTAGTATATATGAGCAAGAGGAAAGGCAATTAAGTACTTGTCTTTTAACCTGTAGTACTCAGATCTTAGCATTAATGAAGATAAATATCACTTACAAAGAAGGAAAAAATGAAGGATATTAAAGAAAGCAAGTGATGAAAGAGCTGAACCCACATTTTCTAATAGTTGCTCATTGGCTTGCTGAATTAAATTGTCTCTAATTAGAACTGTCCACCAATGGCAAATTTGCTTAGCTACTGGATGGGCTAACATAGCCCTGGACAATCTGGATGATATTCACAGCTGGAGTTAATACTCTTGGTTTGGGATTTACTTGATTTGTGCTATTCATCAGTCCCAGTTACTGACTCCTGGCCATCAGCACGCTCACAGGTATCTTCTGCTAAACCCCTTCTGCTTCCCAATGCTCAGGTTCGCTTCCTGGAGCAGCAGAACAAGGTGCTCGAGACCAAATGGACCCTCCTGCAGGACCAGGGTCAAAAAAACAATGCAGGCAAAAACAACCTGGACCCACTCTTTGAGGCTTACATCAACAACCTGAAACGGCAGCTGGCCAACCTGCTCAACGAGAGAGGACGCATGGATGGGGAGCTGAAGAACATGCAAGACCTTGTTGAGGATTTCAAGAACAAGTGAGTGCCTGTTCAGTGGCACATCCATGCAGCCTGGGGTGAAATGGGATGCAAATAGTTCAGCTTAGCATTAGGCAGTAGGATTAATCTCACGTAAACCTAGCTTTCTCAAGGACAAACACCTAGCCTGAGATATTCATCAAACTTTCTATGAGAAAGGGAAAAAAAGGATCTCCAGTCTGTGCTGTAGTCCATAACATGGCACCTGATGAATTTCCCTCTAATATACAGCTCGCATGAGGTACCTCTCCCTGCAAAGCCCCTGCCTTCTGGCACAACAGGAGGTCCATCACATTTTTCCAATCAGAAAATGCAGGTTCAGCCAGGACATGACAACTTGTGATGAAACTTGCAAAGGAAAATCATCTAAAAATGCTTTAAGTAAAATGTCATACCCAGCCCAAATAATCTTGCAGTCCTACCTGTACAACTTTGCTGCTTACCAAGGCACGTCTTTCCCTTTATCCCTGTAGATATGAAGAGGAAATCAACCGACGCACCACAGCAGAGAATGACTTTGTGGTGCTGAAGAAGGTGGGTGAGAGAGGAGTTGTTACCGATGCTGAGCTAACCCCAACCATTGTGCAGGCTGGGAGAGCCCTAAAGGATGGGAGATCTCATGGAGCTATATCCTCGTCCTTTAAAAGCTGACAGACGGGTTATGGTTTTGGGGGCAAGGAATGAAGGCGGTTGAAGGAGGATGGAAGTAAATTCTTGTCCCACAACATACACATGCTTGCCTGGGCCAAACAGACCATGTAGAAATAAAGATGCTCAGCAGTGCCAGGAACCCCAGGTCCCAAGGCTACATGGTCCGCACCCCATCCTCATCCGCTAACGAGGTTACACACAGCACTTCTTTTGGCCAAGAGACGTCCCCTTGGTGGTCCTCCAGGTGGATGTGCCAAGCACGGCTTCTCCAGTCAGGCAGCACCATTGCAGCAGCCCATCTCTGGGCTTGATCAGTCCTTGGCTGAGCTAAAGAAGAGGGACTGGGTGCTGCAGATGTCCCCATGGTTGTTCTTTTCCAGGATGTGGATGCTGCTTACATGAATAAGGTGGAGCTGGAGGCCAAGGTGGACGCTCTGACCGATGAACTCAACTTCCTTCGAGCCCTCTACGATGCGGTACAGACACCCTGATTTCTGTCCTGCTGTCACCCCTGGACAGTGCCTGCCATCATTCACGGCACGTGAACAGGTAAGTACAGCTGGCCTGGGACCCTGTGTGCTTCCTCACAGGAGCTGGCTCAGCTCAGCGCGCAAGTGTCCGACACCGCTGTCATTCTGTCAATGGACAACAACCGGGACCTGGACCTCAGCAGCATCATAGCTGAAGTCAGAGCTCAGTACGAAGACATTGCCAACAGGAGCCGGGCTGAGGCAGAGGCTTGGTACCAAAACAAGGTGAGCAGATAGATGCCGTGGATGCATTTCTGGGAAAAATTACTGCTGTCCCTGCATGAGGCTGTTTAAGCCACATCTGGCCCACCTGGACATCGCAGACCATTCACTCTTCCTTCTGAACCTCAGTATGAAGAGCTGCAGGTCACAGCTGGGAAGCACGGGGACGACCTGCGCAACACAAAGGGGGAAATCTCTGAGCTCAACCGGCTGATCCAGAGGATCCGAGCAGAGATAGAGAACACGAGGAACCAGGTAGGAATGGCAAAAGATGCCCACAGAGCCCTGTTCCCATGGTCCCTTAGCATCACAGCTCTGCTGTCTGCCACCATGTTGCTGATCAGAGAGACTTCAGCAGCCACAGAGCATGATGTACCTGGACAGGGTACCGCACTGTGCCATGCATCAAATCATTCTTGCCAGGCTGGCATTTCAACTCCAGCAATGCTAGCCATGGTCGAATGACCTCAGTCTTAACTGTTGTTCATAAACACCCTGGCCAGAATGGTTTTCTTCCTTGGCTGTGTCTTACCCAAAGAGAAAAGGGAAAAAATTAGGAGTCCCAATCCCTGCCCTTGCAGTGTGCCACCCTGCAAACGGCCATTGGAGACTCCGAGGAGCGTGGGGAGCTGGCCCTCAAGGATGCCAAGGCGAAAATGATAGAGCTGGAAGATGCCCTACAGAAAGCCAAAGCCGACATGGCCCGGCAGCTCCGCGAGTACCAGGAGCTGATGAACGTCAAGCTGGCCCTGGACATCGAGATCGCGACCTACAGGAAGCTGCTGGAGGGAGAGGAAAGCAGGTGGGAGCAAAATCCCCGCAGAAATAATAGCGAATGTCGCTGTTCCCCTGCCAGCAGGTTGGTTCCCCCGCCTGTCTCTGTCATTTCACTCTAACCTCCCCTTTGTCTGCCCTCCAACAGGCTGAGCGGAGAGGGACTCAACCCCATCAGCTACTGTAAGTATCACAGTGCTCACCTCGCCTTGGGCCCACTGGGAGCAGAGCCTCTGAGCAACCTGGGGAAAAGGGAGGTTTTACCCAATTGCTCCACGTAAAGACATTCAGAACCTACCAGAACCATTAGTGGCTGGGGACAGAAGTTGGGTTCAAGTCCCATGGGTTCAAGTCCTGATGATGGTGCTTTCTGGAACTGGGAGAGTGCCAGAGCAGGTGTTCAACCCTCTGGTTGTTCTTTTCTTGCAGCGGTGATCAGCTCCAGCTCTGGCACAGCTGCGGGAGGTGGCTTAGGAGGAGGATTTGGTGGACTGAGCCTAAGCGGAGGAGGTGGA
Source organism: Anseranas semipalmata (assembly GCA_013399115.1). NCBI lineage: Eukaryota > Metazoa > Chordata > Aves > Anseriformes > Anseranatidae > Anseranas > Anseranas semipalmata. The sequence goes on along the minus strand of VXAA01005346.1, from coordinate 259,815 downwards.
GGAAGCGGTTTCAGTCTTGGAGGAGGTGGAGGAAGCGGCTTCAGTCTTGGAGGAGGTGGTGGAAGTGGTTTCAGTCTTGGAGGCGGCGGTGGTCGTGGAGGCTACAGCTTTGGAAATGGAGGAGGACTTGGACTCGGAGGTGGTGGTGGTCTCGGAGGTGGGTTAGGAGGAGGCAGCAGTCTTGGCATGGCTAGCGGTCTTGGCTATGGAGGAGGCGGTGGTGGCGGCAGCGGGCTGAGCACCGGAGGAGGGAATTTCAGCTCTGGAAGTGCAAAAGGCACCAACCCAGGTGTGAAAATCGTCTCCAAAACCTCCTCCAGCAAAAAGAGCATAAAAAGCCAAAGCCTGAAGAATGCTACACAGCCTGAGTAAAACCAACACCGGACCCCCCCCCCACAAACCATCGCTCCTGCATCGCTCCTGCATCGCTCCCGCACACCAACCTCCCCTCCACCAGCTCTGCCCTGGCTCCTCGCACCATAGCTCTTAAGCATTTGGGTCCCACATCAAGAAAAGCAGCGGAGCACGAGCTAACTGGATCTCTCAAAATACCCGAAACAGGTTTAAAAGGCAAACACAGCTCTTAAGTGATTTTCTGAATTGGGAATTGTCTTTTTGGGGGGTTGGTTTGTTTTTTAAAGAGGCTGAGCAGTTTGTAATTGCAGCTAGCTGATGGCCATCAGCCAACACAGATCAAAAAGCAGTGCAGATGCAATAACTGTGGTTTTTTAGCTTGGTTTTGCATTCACGGTTCTGGCCTGCAGAAGTCCAGGGACAGGCTGGGACATTGGCTTCTATCCAGCCTGCTTTGTCCTCACTGCTGGGACAAACCAACCTCACCCCTTCAAGTTAAGCAACTCATCTTCATACACATGAGATTTTTTTTTTCTGCTATGTAGAAATACCCCGGGAGGTTGCTGAAAGATCCCAGGCAGTGGTTTGCAAGTTTGGTGCCCCTCTTAAAAATATCCCTTATTATGGGACCACAGAGCCCAGTAGGAGTGACTTCTGAGTCGCTTGAGTTCGATGGAAAAATCCCTCTTTTCCCCATCCACAGCCAGGCTTTGAAAAATACATTTCTTCCAGATGTGCTGAGCAAGTGCAGCTGTGTCGGGCCAGGCACCGCTCCGCGTCCGCACAAGCCTGGCCAGCAGCTCCGCACGTAACGTTAGGCAAGCACCCCGAGATACCTGCAAAGTGCCAGCCACAGCTGTGCGGATTCAACCCGCAACCAAGCTTACCTAAAAAGAAGCCCAAACTACTCTCGTCTTCCTGTCCTTCCTCTTCCAAAATGAAAGTTTGCCCCATAGCAGCACCTTGCATGTAATCTCATGGGTGCGTTTTGTCAGAGGGGGCACCCCTGATGGATCCAAAGCTTGTGGGAAAGGGCTTGTTCTCTAAATTACAGGATTTTTTTGTTCTAAATAATAACAGGGGCACAGAGGTTTTCAAAAGCAAAATCAGTGTTTGGAGTTAAATGGGGTTGTTGTCTCGCCTCATGCTAGGTTTTGTGGGAATGGCTTCAAAAGTGCCAAAACCACCCAAAAGACCAAGTCTTGCTGACTTTCCCCCCTGTCTTGGTAGCAGCAACCAAGGTAAAAGTTTGCTCAAGTGAAAATTCACTGCAAAACCTGCCTGAAGGGCCACGTCCACGCTGCTCCTGGGGGTACTTCAGCTTCTCCACTGTGTGTGGGCTCCTCTGCCAAAAGACATGCGTTTGGGAAACCAAAAAGTGAAGCCAGGTCTCAGCCCAGCACATGGGGAATGTGGCAATTGGGAGCAGGCGCCCAAAGGGACACCGGTGCCCCCGTTCTGATGGAATTCGCCCCTCTAGCACTCCACTCTGTCCTTTTTATTTTTGTGAAAGTACCATTAAAAAAGAAAATTGCAGCTTTTTATACTTCAGTGATAGAGAAATGACGCCGTGTTTTCCTTCCTCTCTCTTTTGGGAACATGTCCAATAAAACTGGATTATAATTTATTTGTTCCTACATGTTTTTACTCTAAAGCACAACCAGCAGCATGAAATATTCCCGTCCTTCAGCGGAGTGAACGGGAGGAGGCTTTTGTTTCACTTTAGGGAAAAAGTTTCAAAATTCTGATTAAAAAAAATAGTGAAAAGCTTGAAATCAGGTGTGTGCTGTCACAAAACAAATTGAAGAATATGTGAGAAGAGGAGCAGGGTGGTGGTTCATGCATCAAGCGACAAAAAAAATTAGTCACCATTCATTTCTTAGCTCATTACTGGGATTAATCCAAAAGCCTTTCTGCTGTGGCAGGGAGGCTTTTGCACAGCTCTACTAACTCAGGCAAAAAAAAAACAAACCAAACCAAACTAGGATTTAATTTTTGCTTTCTTGAAAGACATAGCAAAACCAAGCATGTGCAGGGCTCTGGGGGAGGATTTTGTCAGGACGATCTAGACTGTGGATGGGTTTCGGTGAGCTGGAACAGAGCAACTTACCAAATGATGCAGGTATTTTGGTCACTGCAAAAGGAGAAAAAGAAAAAAGAAAAAAGGGGAAAAAAGAAAACCTCAGACAAACACTCATGCCTTATTGCATTTCAAAGAGTCAGACGCTTTGCTCTCCCCTGACCTCTCAACATCCCAGCTTTTCATAACCCCGTGCAGCAAATGGGAAGGAGTGAGCGAGTACACACCAGCCCAGCGGGTTTGCAGCAGACGCTCACAAGCGCCTCAGCAAAACCTCACTGAAACCCAGATGCACCCAAACACGGAAGCACCCAGCCTCCCTTCACTCAGAAAATCAAAGGAGCTGCAGTGAAAGAGACCAAAGTATGGGGACAAAACCCCTCTCCTCAGCCCCTGCTGCCACAGAGGGTGCTCATTTTTGGACAGACAGGTCAAAAATTAGCAAAAGTTAAAAATAAACTGTGAGTCATCTTGTTTTCTGTACTTGCCTGTGCTAATGCTGACTTACACAGCACAGCATGAATTAATGCAGCTAAAGACAACCTAACCTTAACTAACCTTAAAAGTATTGAATGTCTTTCTTCCCAGTCTGGGGTGAAAAAAAACAAATAACAGCCCAAAAGAGAGGCAGTAATTCTGAAAGGCAGCTGAACTCCTGCAAACATCTCAAATCTCTCAGCCAGCGCCGTTCCTCCTCCCTTTGCTCTGCATCCCCTCCCCGGGACATGATTCCTCGCCCACCAGGCAACCCCTGCCCAAATCCTGCCTCCCCAGCTGGCGCCGCTCCGCGAGCAGCCTTCCCACCCAGGGAGCAAACGCAGCCCACCAGCGGCCCTGGGCAGCTTCGAGGAGGACAGCGCATGTGAGCGACAAAACCACGCAGGGGAATTTTGTGGGACTGAGAGATACTGCAAGAATTTTCCGTGGTTTTTGTGCCTAAATCATCAGTTGCTTTGCTCTTCCAAACCCTTTGTAATATTACACTTAATTACCGTTGTCTGCAGCAACAGGCTTTCCTAGAAGAGCTGGGGAGGTAATGACTGCCTTAAACATGAATCCTTTCTCTTTTCTTTAATTAAAACATTTGCAGCCTGTGCTCTGGTTCCCAGGTGTGACTTTGCATAGCTCTTTGGAAGTCAAAGGCAGGCTCCTGGCCTCTGCTGCCTGGCCCCCTTCCACCGGATCTGGCACATATGTGCCAACTCCCATCTGCAGGCTTAGGAAACCAGATCTCCGTACATCTGCCATGGTTCCAACACAATTTATTTAGTTTCAATACCAGCATAATCCCGATAACATTCTTGGAATTGCTGCTGATCCAAATCAGCAGCAATTATTGGGGTTACCTGCTGCTGTGCACCACCCAGGAAATCAGGGCTCGGTGCTGGCTACAGCAGCTTCAGGATGCGCGAGTGTGGGTGCAGTTTTCCTGCGAATTTTCGCATTTCCAGCACGTTGTGCAGCACCTGGCGGGTTCCCAGTCTCCAATCCCGAGGCGAGAGCACCCCCTTGCTACCGCCCGGCTCGCTCCCGTGCAGCGCGCCCGATGATCGGCTTCCCGATAGCTCGCCCGAACGCGCTTCGGGTGCTGGTGACTCACGCTATTGGCAATAGGCGGTGACAGGAGCGCTTGCAGGAGATGATAGTTGTGAGCGCCGGCTTTTATGATTGCAATAAGGAAAACAAAAAAAAAAATCCCTTCTGCTCAGGTTCTTTCAAGTTCCCAGACAGAGAAAACGGCAGTTGGAAACACATCAACAGAAACAAGCTATGAGATGCTGCAGATACCCTTAAGCAACTCATTTTGGATTAAGTTCCCGTACTTATTGCTCACGTAGCCAATTTCGAAAATCTTTTTGATTCAGTTTTATCTCTCTGCCATGCACTATTAGTTTATCTGACATACAACCCGATGGAGGTCACTGGCCCTCGTGGCGCAAGGATGCGGCTGGGCTGAGTTCACTTTGCAGACGTGCTTTGGGTGGGAGGGAGGGGACGTCTTCGCTTGTGACCCGTGTCCAGCCCTTTGTGGACAGGAGGGAAGAGGTCCCGGCTCTCCTGCCTTTGCACCACCCCAAAGCACGACCCAGCCTCACCGCAGGGATGGAAGCTCCTGGGTTCACCCGAGAGCCCAAGATCAAGGGGCCAAGGATGTTTTAGAAAATCATCCAAATGTTTTAGAAAATCATCCAAATACATGATCTCAGCGGAGCGAAGGAGGGGGTGGGAGGAAGCTGGAAGAAAAGTGGGTGAATTCCCCTACACAGAACATCTCAAGGAGCCAGCAGTGACGTGGAAACTGCTGGTTAGAGGGTAAATATGGGGGGGGAGTGATAAAAATACCACTTCACAGGGAGCTTTTGAACCCTGAGCCTGACAAGAAGGCTCAAAACAAGCACAACCCTTTCAATCATCTCTTTAATATCTATTTTCAAAGTGCCAGAGTACTATTTAATGCAGTTTCACATTATTTTTGGAAAGGCGATCCCCTTGCTGTCTTTGAAAGCCACAATAACTAATTTCTCAGTTCCTCCTGCAAAGAGGGGAGGCAAGTTTTTGGTAAGATCCCAGAAAATACTACCAGGAGACAACTTCCACCCTGCTCCTCTCCACCAGCCGGTGATCCTTTAGAGTCCTTTTCCAAAAGAAATCAAAAGAGCCGTGCTGAGAAGTAAAATCACCTCCAGCCTCAGCTTTCCCAAGCCAACAACAGGGCATGCACATCCAAGACTGGGCGCTCTCGGAACGATCAGCTATCCTATCCCTATCTGTGCTGCCCTGTTCGCCATGCCACGCGTTGAACCCTAAACTTCACCTTGCAAAGGCTTCAGCGCGAGGAAGCTCACTCCAACGGGTGAGCCCTGGCTGGCGTAAGGAAAACTGTCTCCCAGGGTCTTGGGAGAATCGTGTTGCGTCCTGCTCGTGAGCGCAGACCTCAGCGACTCGTCCCATTCAATTCTCATTTCATGACTCAGAGCACCAGGCTTTGGGGGTGGGGGGAGCTCCCTCTCTCCGTTACTTTCTTGCCTGCAAACAATGCATTTTTCAGCGCCTCGCCGTAGCCTAGGTGTGTTTGACAAGGCAAGTTGCTGCAAGGCACGTCAAGTTCTGAATTCCCGTGCCAAGTTTTCCAAGCAGATAAAAGAGGAGGCTCCCAAGCTCTGCCATCACAGGGGTTTCTGTCTCCGTTGCCCTCTGCTCCTTTCCTGCTGCTCAGCTTTTATTCACCAGCTTTTTTTTCCCCCTCTTGCTCTTTGCATTTCCAATTGAACAAGCCGCCATGAGTCGGATCTCTTACAGATCATCGACTGGAGGGGGCATGAGGGGCTTTAGCTCAGGCTCTGCTATCGTAGGAGGTGGCGGTGGTACCAGAAGCAGTTTTAGCTCTGTCTCTGTCTCCAGAGTTGGAGGAGGAAGAGCTGGAGGTGGAGGAGGCTTCGGAGCCGGTGGTGGCTTCGGCAGCAGAAGTCTCTATAACCTAGGTGGAAGCAAAAGAATTTCCTACAGCTCGGTCAGCGGAGGTCTACGGAGTGGAGCTGGTGGTGGATACGGCTTTGGTGGAGGAGCTGGCTTTGGTCTTGGCTATGGTGGTGGAGCAGGCGCTGGTTTTGGCTTAGGAGGAGCTGCTGGTGGTGGCGGCTATGGGCTGGGTGGTGGATTTGGGCTGGGAGGTCCTGGATTTGGTGGTCGAGGTGGCCCCGGGTTCCCTGTTTGCCCACCCGGTGGCATCCACGAAGTGACCGTCAACCAGAGCCTCCTGGCACCCCTCAAGCTGGATATTGACCCGGAAATCCAGAAGGTGCGAACACAGGAGCGGGAGCAGATCAAGACCCTCAACAATAAGTTCGCCTCCTTCATCGACAAGGTGAGAGTTTGGTCTTAAACACCAGCCCGCGCATATTCTCAGTTGCCTCGGGAAAGAACAACGGGAAGAAACTTCCTTTGGATTTGGGGGCTTGCCTGAACTAATCCCAGCCGACAAACAGCACAGGTTTGGCTGAAAACTAAGAATTGTCTTATGCTCTTTGTAAGGATGAGTTTTTCAGCGCCTCATTTCACTGAAATAGCAAATCCCCCCTTCCCCATAAAAAATTGCGCGGGCACTGGATGGATCTTCCACTGGTTGTAAAATTGCAAAGCTCCATACCTCTCAACGGGACACCACCAGTTTAAACCAGTAAGGTGGGCTGAGCATCCAGTGGGGAGAGAAACACCTTAAGTTGCAAACACAGGTGCTCAGCCTGCTTAAGAGCGCTTGAAAATTCTCCCTAAGCATCTTAGCTGCTTGTACTACTTTGGAGAATCCGGTGCCCTAAATTCCTGTGGGAAGATCCTAACTCCAGTCTCTTCACCTTCTCTTTCCATGTTGAATGATCCCTCCTTTCCCTGGCAGCGGGCTTTGTGCACCGTTCGGATGGGTTTCAGCGCGTCCCTGTTTTTGTTTCCTCAGGTGCGATTCTTGGAGCAGCAGAACAAAGTGCTGGAGACCAAATGGAGCCTCCTGCAAGACCAGGGCCACACGGTCACCAGGAAGTCCCTTGAGCCCCTTTTCGAAGCCTACATCAACAACCTCAGGCGGCAGCTAGACAGTCTTCTGGGAGAGAGGGGACGGTTGGACTCTGAACTGAGGAACATGCAGGACATGGTGGAAGACTTTAAGAACAAGTAAGAGATTGCACTCTGTAGATTAATAGATGTGAAAATCAGGGCAGGCGGTTCGCACTCTCTGGCGCATGCCTTGTATTTGCACTGGGTTCCTCTTCCAGTTTGCAAAATGAACATACAAAAGCAAAATTTGGTCTCAGAGTTACCTATAGTTATGTTGAATTTCTTGCACACAGGCTCAGCGTTTAGCACAGGATTCATTCACGCACGGAAGCTGCTCCATTGTAATGGAGGTCATGGTCTGATCCCTTGGGCTTCCCAAAACAATACCTGAAAATAGCAAAACGCATAGCTCCTGAGTATAATGGACATGCAAAAGGGGATGAAACATAGCCATAAACAGCCAGCTCCAAAAATCCCCAATTTTCTCTTTTTGCAAAGGAAGTCCCAAGCTTTCCAGAGGGGCCCAGGCAAACCGCTGTGCTCGGCCTCGCTCCGCTCTGATCATGTGGAAGATGCTCAGCTCTTTTCTTTGCCCATTGCCTCAGCTCTCCCTAAGTAAACCAGAGAAAAGAATTTTCCTGGGGAGGCAATTAGTCCCATCCTGAGATAAGGCATCCAGCAGAGGTGGGATGAATCATTTTAAGGGCATGCCAGTCAGTGTCTGCTGACTACAAGGGACATTTAGGTGGTTTTTTTAGGTGAGGCAGTTTGATTTTCGTTGGCTGAAGTCTGGTGAGTCTCTCCCTTATGCAATCAGATGGCCAAGTGCAAATTCGAGAAAAACACCCTGGAGGACTGAGATTTGTTTATATTAGATAGTTAAGCATGTGAATAGGCAGATTTTTGGGGTGAGGGGTGTGTAATAGCATTTAGAGCTGACAGGATGGGCTGACATGAATTAGCTTCTGGTATGTTGTCCTTGGGTACATTTCAGGTCTCGGTACGTATTAGAGGCTTTTAGAAACACTGATTAGTCCAAAAATGACAAATGATGTTGTCTGGATTTTGGAGCTACTGCCTGGGCAAGAGAATGCACTTCATTTCAAGTCTAGAGCTAGTTCCCAATCCACTGGCTCATTTTTACTTCGTCTCCTGTCCACCCGGAGATCCAGCTGCAGGGATATCTATGCCAATATTAGTTAGAGGACTGGCATAAACCTGCCTTTCAAATCCCTGTCTTTGCCGCAACAGCCTACATGTTCTGTCTACTTTCTAGCTAAGCCCTGCCCTGATTATCTGATGAGAGGATGTTGCTCAGAGCCATAAAAAGTTCCCCAGAAACATAATCGGAGCATTACTTAACAATCTGCTCTTGCACAACCATGGTTAAAGAATCACAGACCTTTTTTTTTTTTTTTTTAATTAAATGCTGCAGCGGTTTATTCAGAGCCATTAGCATTATTAAAATATCAAATATCAAACTGTTACATTATTAGCTATTGCAGTCCAGCTTCGCTGAAAGCCTTTGCATAACTTTGCTTTGGTCAAAGGTCACCACGAATACCTGCTGCTGCTTCCTACCGAAAAGGGCTCTGATCCTGCACACATCTACGCATGAGCTTGACTTTAAGGGCAGTGACTGGATTCTTTTAATTTTAGCTGAGACTACTCACACCATGGAGTCCCTGCAGGTTCAGAGTCAGTGATCATTTGCTTGCATCTGCTCTGGACTGTAAACAGCTGGGAATAAGGAATATATCGTGAGCCACAATTAATGATTTTGGAGTGGAACGGTCCCATCTGTGCTTCCCGTACTGCCTTGGCTCTTCGTTTCCACCCAAACCCTCTCCTTTTCTTATCCTTACAGATACGAAGATGAGATTAACCGGCGCACCGGTGCAGAGAACGAGTTCGTGGTTCTCAAGAAGGTGAGTGAAGCGGGAGTTAGGGGAAGGGCAATGAAATGAACTCAGCACACAGAGCCCAAGCAAAGCTGATGGGAGCTGGGGTCCTCCAACCCCACGGTTGGGTCAGGCATTAGGATACGGTGTTGGCAGGTCTAGGGATAGGTAATGGGCTAGGTACTCCTCCATATACCCCTATGAATGGGCACAACCGTCTCCATGCCGAGGGTGCAGCACCTTTTGGCACGGTTGGAGGAGCTGCCCTGCTTTCTGGAGATAGCTCCTCTGGTTGCAGTGCCGAACCATCCAGCCGCCCGCGGTTGAGTCCCACTCTGACTTCAGTCACATCCCCATGAGCCCGAGCTTTGCCCTCTGCCCAAAAACCTGGTTCTGGCTCACAACCAGTGTCCAACATTACATTAAAAATGCCTTGATCATAGAAATATAAAAACAAGCCTAAAGATTAACAAACCTGGAAGCAGAGAGAGGGTCCTACTGGTGTCCGTCCTGAAGTCCCTTTATCTCTGGTTTTCTTTTCTTTAGGATGTGGATGGTGCTTACATGAACAAGGTTGAGCTGCAGGCCAAAGCAGATGCGCTGGCAGATGAAATTAACTTCCTGAGAGCTCTCTACGAAGCGGTAAGCAGTCAGCTCTCCCTGCGATAACATCCTCTACAGCTCCACGCCGTACAGCTCTCCGTGTCCCGGAGCTCCAGCCGGCATGCTCGGTGCTGTACAGCAATAAAAGAGATAGCAGTCACTGCTTTTTTGAAATTATAATGTAGCCATAAGATAGAAAATGATAGATAAGTGGAGACAGAGTAGAGAGAAATGCAAGAAAATGGCCTGGCAGAGAGGGCTCCGAAGCCACGTCTCATCGGCATGGTTTCACTCCTGAGACCAGACAATTAATTCAGTTTTTTGCATCCTCCACAGGAATTGTCCCAGATGCAGCAGCAAGTGTCCGACACCTCCGTGGTCCTGTCCATGGACAACAACCGCAACTTGGACCTCAACAGCATCATTGCAGAGGTCAAGGCGCAGTACGAGGACATCGCCAACCGGAGCCGGGCAGAGGCTGAGGCTTGGTACCAAAACAAGGTGGGTAACCGGAATAACAGACTAATTTCTGCAATTCATATGGCGTCACGCTAGCTGGTGGGAAGGAGGACTAACGGAGTAAGGATCACAGCATTACACCAGAGATTAATTAATCTTTCTGTGCATGTTGCAATGGGCTCTTGCATACAGATTGCCATTCTTTGCTTGTGAACCACCACACTGGACCAGCCTTACTTTCCCTGCTGTGAAACCAGGGGATGAGATGCTTAAATGCCTTGATCCTGGGCTCGCAATGAGTCACTGGTAGATCTGGCCTTAGATACAGAGCATTCTTCTTTTCCTTCCAGGTTCTTAATAGTAGGTGACAACCCATAGGTGCTCTATGCAATGCAATAGCTGCCTTCGTGGTATATTTTAGTAACTATGGGCTAAGCTTTTATTCCATGGACATAGCTCAGAGGGCTGTTGCCCCCCTTAACCTGCACCCAGACTTGCACTTTGTGCCCTGGAGCCCCCTCACCCTTTCCCAGCCCCACTTAGCCTCCCCACAGCTCCTAACCAGTGCTCCCCTCCTTTCTGCCTCTCAGTACGAGGAGCTCCAGGTCTCCGCTGGGCGACATGGTGACGACCTGCGTAACACCAAGATAGAAATTTCGGAGATCAACCGGATGGTCCAGAGGCTGCGGAACGAGATTGAGAGCGTGAAGAAACAGGTAGGATGGGGATGCTCCTGCACGGTGGAGGGCAGACTCCAAGCATGGTGGAAGGAGCCAGCTCCTGGCTTCAGAGCAGGGCTGGAAGGCCAGGCGTCCTCCCCTGCACTGAAGAGGGCATGGCCATCTCTGTCTTTCCCTACTAGAGAAGGTCCCTTAATGTGAGGATGTGCTGTGACAGCTGCTTTCTTGCTGGGGAAGCAAGTTGTGAGCTATCAGGTCACCCCAGAAAAGCAAAGAGATGCAGATATTTCTCCTTTTTTTGAGAAACAGACTATGGCTGCAGCTCCCCCGCCACCTGCCCTGTGACACCTTTCTGGCAGCATCTACAATACCACAGCAACACTCAGGAGCGCAGCTTTGGGTAGCCCAAGTTAAACAACTGTTTGCTTCCCTTTCTTTTAGTGTGCCAGCCTCCAAGCAGCCATTGCCGAGGCAGAGGAGCGCGGGGAGCTGGCCCTCAAGGATGCCAAAGCCAAACTGGCCGAGCTGGAGGATGCTCTGCAGAAAGCCAAGGCAGACCTGGCCCGGCAGCTCCGCGAGTACCAGGAGCTGATGAACGTCAAGCTGGCCCTGGACATCGAGATTGCGACCTACAGGAAGCTGCTGGAGGGCGAGGAGAGCCGGTGAGGACAAGCACGTGGTCCTGTTGCATGCTGCTCTTCACAGAAGAGCGCATTTCTTTGGGTCCATAGACACAGCCCCCAAGGGCCTGAAGCACCAAGTGATCTAAAAAGGGGGCAGAGACGGGGAATAGTTTAAAATGTGAGCTTTCTAGGAGAAGCTGGGTTTCTCAAGCTCTTGGCACCTGACATGCTAAGAAAAATGAGCATTGTCACCTTTCACCTGTGATGCAGCCATACCCCACCAGAGGACAGTCCCTACAGAAAGCCACAAAAGTCTAATTAGATAGTCCCAGTGTCTAACGTTGTCTCTTGTCTGTGCTTTGGCATTATCACTTACTTCCCCCTTCCCCAACAGGCTGGCCGGAGAGGGAGTCGGAGCCGTGAGCGTCTGTGAGTACCTTCCCCTCTTCCACCCCTGGTTGCCCATTCCCCCGCTGCAGGGGCGATGGGGCAGGTACCCCCACCTTGGGGACCTGCAGGTCCCTAAGGTGGGCTCGCACCATGTTCCCCTGCAGCCGTGGTGAGCAGCTCCAGTGGGATGGGCTACGGCGGCGGCGGCGGCAGCTGCCTGGGCATGGGCGGAGGTCTCGGCATGGGCGGAGGTCTCAGCATGGGCGGAGGTCTCGGCATGGGAGGCGGCGGCGGCGGCAGCTACAGCATGAGCAGCAGCGGCGGCGGAGGCTTCGGTGGGGGGCTCGGCTACGGCGGAGGCAGCAGCTTCAGCTCCAGCAGCAGCCGAGGCGTCAGCTCCAGCACGGGAGGCAGCGTGCGGATCGTTTCCAAGACCACCACCAGCAAAAAGACCATCAGATAAGGATGGCAAGCCTGGGGTTCCTCACCCGGACGACGACGGTGTGTTTCCTGCCTTACGAAAGCAAGTGCTGCCCTACGAATCAATGGTGTAAATAGCTGCGCTGCACCCTCTCCTCCCTCCGGCCTCATCCTTTGGGGCAGCGGGGGGAGACTAGGACCCCACCGCGAGAATCTGGAGCACCTTTGGCTAAAGCATAGGTTGTAACAGGTCACTAACAGGGCTTTGGAGAGCCGTCACGGTCCCCAGCAGTGGCCCTCTTCCAGCACAGTCCTTGTTCCTTCCTTGTTCTCTCCACGGAGTCACGCATTTAAAGCAAAGTGGAAGCACTTTGCTGAACGGGGAAAGCCACACTTGGCCACGCACATTCATTCTATTCACCCTAAAATGATGGGGACAGCCTTGTGAAACCGCAGTCCCGGGTCTTCAGCAAGGAAAGGAGCTCCAAGACGTTCTAAAAGTCTCTGCCCACAACACGTGTTACAACCTCCAAACGTTTCATCTGCAACTAAAGATTTTTCCAGCCCCTTCTGTTTTCTCAGGCACCCGTGGGAAAGGTTACTGCTTTCTGTGTATATGAATTGCCACACTGATTTCTAACTCCTTGTCCCCATGGCTATAGCCTCTTCATTTCCTACCATACTGTATTGTCCAATAAAGAGCATCTCTCATTTTTAAAATTTGCTGCTTTTTGGCTTCATTCTCTTCTCTGCTGGGAACTGGGTATTGATGCGTGCTGTGCCCCAGCTGCAGTGAGGACTCTCTGTAGGCACTTCATGAGAAAGGACCATTACCCTGAGGAAATCGAGCTCAGGTTTAGGACTCAGACTCCAGCGTAGCTCTGAGGAGGATGGAGAGGAGGGTGGGATGGATGGAGAACCGAGACATGGGGAGGAAAAGCTGCCTTGGGCTAAGCCAAAAGCTGGATGAACACCACCACGGTGATTAGCTGTAAAGCTGCCCTTCCTGCCCATCCCAGCAGGAACGAGAAAGCACAGGGGAGTGGGAAAAGGAAGGCGAGTCCCAAAGGTTTGGCCAGGATTCACGAGTTAGCATGTGCAGGACATGGCTCAGCCTGGCCATTGGTTAATGCTGCAAACAGGAGCAAACTTTGCAGCAGAGAAGCCCAGCACTGGCATCAGCACTGTGGCAAGGACACGGCAACAACGGCATCAAATGATGAGGGTCTTTGCATTTGAGCCCCCAGGAGTGGCGTGGAGCAGCCATACGTCACCCTAACTGCAAAGGGAGGGAGGGCAGCACTAGCAATGAGGGGCAGACACAGGGCGAAGCACCCAGTATCCCACCACTTGCAGTGTTTGCACATCGAGGTTTCCCTTGCACCCGTGAACATCTCGCTAAATGTTCCTCTGGAAGAGCTGTTCTGGGGCATCAGCTTCGTTCTGAATGAACCTGAGGTCTTCCAAGCTGCCTGCAGCACCTGGCTACCCAATTCCCATCCATCCCCCCCCGGGAGGTTTCAGAGACCTGCAGGGATGAGGGTTTCAGCCAAGCTCCCGTGCTGTTCCCGGGCTCCCTCCTGTGGCTCCGTGGGCATCTCCTGGCTCTTGCTGCCCGCGAGGCTGCAGGGCAAGGCACCAATCCTGGCAGCGGTGATGGGGAACCATGGGGTGAGGTGGGAACCCAGCCCCAAAGGATCCAGGAGCTGGAGCATGAAGGGAGGGGAGCAGAGGAGGGGTCCACAGCCCTTTGGGGATGTCGTGCCCCAAAAAAGAGCATCCCACCTTGCTCCCCGGCACCCACCAACCCACCCCTCATCGCCTGCAAACTCCAACCATGGGTACCCCCAGGCAGGTCCCCAGGGAGGGAGAGGAGAGGGGGCATCACTCATGGCCACAGGGCAAAAGCACCTTGTGCACGGCGTGCCGCAGCGCTCACCGCAGCGAAACACAGCTCCTGAGCCCACCAGACCCCATGCATCCATTGTGCCAAGCAGAGGTGTGGTAGCACCGGACAACCCAGCGTGGTGTCTCCAGCAGGTGGGGGCCCAGAGCAAGAGAAAGGCACAAGAGCTGTTCTGCAAGGGCTGGAAGCCGTGTTGGTCCTACCATGGGGCGTGGGGCTCACACCCACAAGCGTCCCCTCCAGAACACGGGAAGGTGCAAGGAAATGATGGCTTTGGAAAGCCAGGGCATCCCGTTTGCACCAGAGAAGGTTTTGTGGAAGGGTGAGTGGGTTGGGCTTCATCCATTTAAATGTCTGCATCAGTTTTCAAGCATCTGACCACATTCCTTAGACTCTGAAGGAAATAGAGTGAAGCTTGCAAAGCAGAGGCCTCTTTGTAACAGGCAGGGCATCCCAGCTGGGCTTTTATTATCAAACTAGACTTTGTGTTTTATAGTTGCATACGTAACGCTTTGTTGTGCCATCAGCTACATCAACACATGGGCCACAACCAACACCAAACCTTCCATGAATCCTGGCTGTGAACCACTCTGCCAAGCCCTTACCCATCTGCACGGTACCTGGGCATCTCTGCAGCCTCCATCAGTCTGGTGCCGCAGGCTATTGTTGGCTCCTTCTCCTGCAGTCTGAGCACTGAAGGCTCTACCAAGGCAAAAAAAAAGCTGTGAGCGGCTATCGGTCTCTTCTGTCTCCATGGGAAGGGTTTTATAGCCCCCCCCCGAGTACTTCTCCAAGAAAGCTGACAGCAGATGCAAAAAGTTGTCTTTCAGTTGTCATCTTCTGATTTGCAGAGACCTGGAGAACTCACAAATTCAAGTAAAATTTGAGAAGTAATTTAAGCTGGCTACTTAAATATTAGGGGGAAAAAAATTAAACTAACATTAATTTCAATATTTCCTGTGGGAACGATTCTGTTTGTGGAATGCTGAAACACCTCCCCTTAACACTTCCCAAACAAAACATTGCAGCTTTTTAACTCAAAAGCAGATTTTTCATCCAAGAATATATATTTTTTTAATTTGCAAATGGTTTACTCAGCCTGGAAATGAAGTACAACATGAAATGGCTGCAGGGAAGGTAACACCGGTTGCAGCAAAACCAGCAGCAGAACAATATCCCCAGCTACCATCTGCAAGGCATGTTCAGCCTGAGCACTGCTATTTAAGCAGGGCAGCGACATCCCAGTTGGAGATCGGAGTCCGGCAGGCGAGCCAGGCTGCAGGCGATGCCAAGTACCGCGGGACCTCTGGGCTCGCGTGCGGTGCAATACAGCGCTGCATTGTGAATAAACATAAGGCTCCAGCAACTCGGTGCACATAATACTTGTTTATCTTACCGGCTCTGAGAATGGTGTTGTTTGTTTTAATTGGGAAAAATTAAACTTCACACAAGTGCTATGGCTCTCTGCAAGGAACCTCGAACTGGGAGCAGTCTCGGTGCGGGACAGAGCTGGGGGACGTGCCACATGCAGGCATAGAGCTGACCCAAAATAACAGGACTTTCCAGCAACAGTGCTTCCAGCACATGGGCTTCTTTATCAGGAGAAAAGATGTACCCTAAGGCCATGAGAAAGAAGGAGATGTTACAATACTGATGCGATAACCTTCAACACTGAAAGATATTGCTTTCTACTTGGAGCTCTGTGGAGATCAAAGCCCCAGCAGCCCTACTCAAGGATTAAAGTTGCTCAGAAAGAGTTACAACAGAACTTGGGATATTTAGGATTCTTCAGGTACCATCACGTAAGCACCAGTGTTGCATGCAGAGCAGGATAAAGGAGGTATCAGCCAATACCCAGCTAAGGTCAGAGGGTCTTTTAAGATGCAACAAAGCACGGGGTGAAACGAGACCTCCCCAGTCTGTATAAAGCATCTGGTAACAACAGCAATAATGAAGGCAAAGTTATTCCAAAACCCTGGGCTGCATCGGAGTCTCTGCGCTAGCACAGAAAACAATTATCTGGGGAAAGCAGGTCACACCTACACTTCAAAGTCATCTAGTAGTTACAGCTGACTGGCCTCCAGATACTGCTGGGAACAGGCTCAAAGGACTGCAACACCCATCACGGGGCAACACCTATGGGAAAGCTTCTGAGGAGTTCATCCCAATTCATCCCTTGGGGAAATGAGATTCACGGACACTTGCCTCCCACTCAGGAGCTCTCGGAGGTTCCCGTCCCCGCAGCGCAGGGACCCCGCAAGTTGTCTGGTCCACCCACTGTGGAAAAAGCTCAGGGTGATCAGTGGGACTTCATTACCTTGGGATGATATAGTAAATTATGGTCAAAATGACTAGGGTTTGAATTTAGGTTAGCAGCCCAAGTTTAACCCAAAGGCTTTAATTTAAGCAATTAACGTAAATTACAGCCTTGACTTTACTGATAATTAAACTGAGATTAGGTAGCACAGGTGAACCAACACAAGTCAGTAAGACATGCTCTTATTTTATGAATGTGTGTGTTTTTGCAAAGAAAACACACGGAGGCACTCCTAAAGAACGGGCACCCATCACCAGACGAAGGCTTCCAGAGTGGATGCTGGAGAGGGGCAGAGATGGACAGGAGCTGATGAAAAACTGCTGGAGATATCTCCTTCTCACTGGCTGGGTACACAGAAAACAGTTCCAATTTCTCACTAGAGGGGCCTGAATTGCACTTATTGCCCTGATATAGCCAGAATGCACTTTTTTACCCTCAAAGGAGTGTTATTACCTCAATGTCAGCATGATGCCAGAACCAAACTCGGCCAAGACTTCACTCCCAGGTTTGCAGCGCAGTGTAAAGGGACCTCCTGCCACTGGGTCGGGGACTCGCACCCGCTGCCTGCCCCCTATGCTCAGCCTGGGAGGAAGAAACGAGGAGGGGAAAGGATGGAAAAGGCTTCAGAGCCTGCTCAACCTCACAGCCTGCCTCTGCCACGTCATAGGGGCTCTCAGCCGGCAGGACCTGCCCAAACACAGCTCCCTTTGTTTGATTAGGAGGAAGAGCTACAGAGCAGCTTGAGTGAGTGCAAGCATTATGCGCTGGTGGAGGAGGAAAAGTCTGTATCAGGGCAAGCTATCTGCATCGGAGCAGCAAATTCATTTACATGCCTGGAGCTGCAGGGTGCACGGGAGACACTCCCCCAGGAGCTACCTGGAAACCCAGTGTTTCATCAACAGAGCAGGGTGGGGGCCCCCTTGCCATCACCCCATACCCCAAACCTGTAGCTACAGCTCCTTGTGCTCACAGTTCTGCCTTTTGTAATTACCTCTCAAATTCCTTCCAGATGAGTGACAACCACATCACCTCCACCCTAGTGCAAATGTGAAATGGAAAGAAATTAATTTCTTTTTATTTGGTTGGAGGAGCTGTATTATTACTATTATTAACAATGGACTCCAACGCAGTTGGCTTATTCTTTAGCCAAAAAAGACAAGTTTCATATGTAAAAGGAGCCTGAGGGGAAAAAGGAAAGTACTGACGCATCACGCTGTTAGTAACCAAGGGTGGGTTTCAGCCTGGCTAACTCTGCACACCCTGAGTCAGCCACCTGGTCTCCCCACGTGGTGCTGGTGAAGGTGGAAAGCCATCTCCAGGGACCTCTCCTTCCATCCACCTTAGGATGGGAGAATCCACCATTTGGCAGTGATCTCCCCTGACTTAAACCAGAGTATGGGAAAGCTTTTAGATGGAGTTATGTGAGATGGATAGCACCCCAGACAGCGATTCCCAAAGGAGTCTTAGGCATTTATGCTCTCTGGCAACCTACATCTGCTTTTGAGTATCTTGCATTTCATATGAATCAAGCACACCATGGGGGATCAACCTCACGCATGCAAGTCATGACATCTGCCAATTGGTGGGCAAAGCCCCAAGGCGGATCAATCATCCACAACCTTTCGGGTGCAGATTTGCTGCTTGCAATCCATTTCCTCCAGTTCCCATGTGTGCAAATGTGCTAACAGTCAGACCCAACGAACAGACCCGCTGGGCAAAATTTGCAGGATCGAGCCCTTGCTTACAGTAAAGCTCAGTCTTGCAATAGACACCAAAATAAACTAATCATTGCTACTTCTTTCCCTCCACCATTTCAAAACTCAATTGTAAACGCAAACCAGCTTGAAGGCAAGCTGTGGTGGAAAGAACAGGGACACAAAGTACTCCTGGGGGTTTCCTTTGCCTTGCAAGGCAGGGTGGCTTGCAGCACAACCCCCTGCACGGTGGTAATTCCTCAACATTACGTTAATCCTGTTCTGCAGCCAGCAGCAGCTCAGACTCGCAGACAACACAAGAAGAAGCTGTTTGGGGGGGATGCGGTTGCAAGTTCACCCTCTTGTATAAATAAATTACATATGAATCATCTTTTCCTGAACTACCAGAAACACTTGCCATCCCTCAAAATGAAGTTATTTTTCACATTTTCTCTTTGACTTGTTACTCAAACTGCCTGCAATACTAAATGCAAAGCAAAGGGCTGCATTGGTACCTGAGAAAGGACAGGTCCAGGATGTCTTTCTGTGTCCAGACTGCTGTGGATCTGGGCAGAGGGAATCCTGTGGAGCACTTTTCTAGTGGATTCAGGCAAGCAGGATCACACTTTCAGATGTGCAGTGCTGAAAGAGCTGATTAAATCTTTGGGAAACTACGTCGTGTTTATAAACGGTGAGTTGGGAACAGCCCCGGAGCACACCATTTCCATAGAGCCAGTGGATTCAAAGCAGCTCCCATTCCTACAATCTTTCCTCCTCCTTTTTCGTTTTGTTTTATTCATTTGTTTCCATGCTCCTAAAACACCAAAGTTGAAAGCTTTGAAGCCAGAGGACTAGCACAACTATTTGTGATGGAGCTCAATGGCAGCTGTGAATATCGCTGTCAAAATACACACATGAACTAAAGACCTTGACAAATTGTTTCATTTTCATTCCTGAGTTAATTTTATTTCATTTTATTTTTTTAAGAGTGACAGAATAATAAGTCTTAATTAATAAGTCTTTCTTAATAATAAGAAAAATAAGAACAGGATTTTCAGAAGAGATCAGCTCAGGGAGCTGAGCCTATGTAGAGACAGAAACAGAAGTATTTCTGCAGATATACTGCAGAAGGGGACCGTGAAATATGTGTCACAAAAACCCAGGATGAAACAACATACTGCAGGGCATGCTGTAAAAAACTGCTCTGCCTGACACAGATTCCTTTCCCTAAAACACAAGGGACTGTAATTTTTAAAAACCCTGCTCATGAACAGAAAAGGGGCAAAAGCAATCCTGAGGGATGAAGTTTTCAAGCGAGAGGTGTTGAGTGACAGGAGTTTTGAACGGTGTTTTCCTCTCTGTGCCCAAAGTGACTCACTGCAACTTTCAAACGCTTTGATATGGCGAAGAGTCTGGCTGTCTACAAAGACGGCAGAAGGCGACAGTTATTCCCAAACAATACCACTGTTGCTCAGAACCTGGCTATATTATTTCAGAAGGGCGTGTGTGCGGAGTGAGTTCTCTCTCCAGAATGCTGTTGGACATGCCAAGCCTAATTAATCAGAAAGATGATCCACCTCATCAAACCCATCCCAGACTCATAAATGCATAAAAGGGCTCTCCTGAGCCCGTGAAGAGCACAGGTTCATCTTTCTTCTTTTCCTCCTACTCCTTGCTCCAGGCCAGCACCTTCGCTCCTTTACTCTTGCTGTAGCATCCACCCCAACCCAAAGCCAACAATGTCTCGCCAGTCCACCGTGAGGATTCAGAGGGGAAGAAGTGGCTTCAGCGCTGCTTCAGCCATCGTCCCAAACACCTGCCGCACCAGCTTCAGTTCACGCTCCGTCACCCGGGTCGGAAGCTGCAATGCTGGCAGTGGGTTTGCTAGGGTTGGTGGTGGCTTTGGAAGCAAAAGCCTCTACAATGTTGGTGGATGCAAGAGGATCTCCGTGGCTGGAAGGGGTGGTGGCTTCTACGGACCTGCAGGTTTTGGTGGTGGCGCTGGTAGTGTGTACGGTTGTGGTGGTGGCTTTGGCATGCCAGCTAACCTTGGCTATGGATATGGTGCATTTGGTGGTGGCATGGGTGGCCCTGGATTCCCAGCTGGGGGCATCCACGAAGTCTCCGTCAACCAGAGCCTTCTGAAACCTCTCAACCTGGAGATTGACCCCAGCATCCAGAAGATCCGAAAGGAGGAGAAGGAACAAATCAAAACCCTCAACAACAAATTTGCTTCCTTCATCGACAAGGTGAGACATAAGATTCCCTAAATATCTTGCCCTGATTTTTTGATGGGGACTCCTAGCTGCATTATAAGCACATAAGCTGATCAAGAAGGAATGGACATCAGGAATGAGACTGGAAGATGCCTCAGTCCCTGGAAATTCCAGGCAATGGTACCTGCTACATAGTGGTTGCTATGACTTAATCATCCAGTATTCGAGGTCCTCCTCATTTGTTGCTTGACATCTCATAGGCAGTGAAGAAAGAAAGCTCTAGGAGACCATCCCATCCTTCTGGAGGTGTTGGGGTCTCAGCATTGAGCACTGCAGGAGCCTTGATAACAGGTTTTTAGATGGTTCAAATGAGATGTGAGCAACCCATCCAAAACAACCAAGAAAGGAAGCGTGCAAATTGGCACCAGGGAGAAGTAAGCTTCTTGCTGCTTGAATGCCTCAAAGGCATTTAAAGCTATGAGTGAAACAGTACCAGCATGTTTGGACTGTTAGTTCAAAATCTGATCCGACACTGTCTGCCCACTTCATTTCCTTGTTAACTGTATTAGATGCACAAGAGCACCTGCTTGATTTCTCTTCTGGTTGAGCAGCTCCTCTTTGGTTTCAAGGAAAACGCTACTTTATTTTGGAGATTTTGTGGGGTGTGGGAGCTATGCTGAGGGAGGGAGATCTGGCACGTTATTATTCTTTTCTTAATAAGAGTGCAAACCCCGTTTTATTCCTTATCTGATTTTGCATGCACCGTTCACACAAAACATGTGCACCTTGCATGCTTTATCAAAGGAAAGAAGGGGAAGCATGTGCAAGGAAATCAGTGGTCGTTCAAGAGTTTGTTTGCAATACTGACCATGGTCCCTGCAGTCAAATAGCAAATTCCTGCTTCTATCAGAGGAGAATTTTGCTATGGCAACCAGCTGGAAAGGGTACTTCACCCACTGAGATCCCACATTCGTAAGGGAAGCTCTCGCGAATCTCTGCTCTTTCAAAACATCTTCAGCATATTTCTGCTTGCAGGTCCGATTCCTTGAGCAACAAAATAAAGTGCTGGAAACCAAGTGGAGCCTGCTTCAGGAGCAGGGGATGAAAACAGTTAGAAACAACTTGGAGCCTCTTTTTGAGACTTACATCAACAACCTCAGGATGCAGCTGAACAGTTTGCTGAGTGACAAGGGAAGGCTGGAGGGAGAGCTCGTCAACACTCAGTACCTGGTGGAGGACTTCAAGAAGAAGTAAGTCTATCAAGCGAGTGCTCTACCTACCTAGGTAGGTGCAGCCTTTCTCCATTTGACATCCTTAAGCCAACCGGGGGATCCAGGCAAGTCCTCTAACAAATAGACCGGGACACAGGAATTCCCGACAGTGAAGGCTGTGCCATTCTCTCATGATAAACGGTAATGGAGTAACAGATCCAAATACACAAACATTTTGGGAATAATTTAGAATATGATCAAAGTCTTATTAACTAAATTACCTACTGAGGAAAAGAAATTACATGGTAGGTCTGAAAGTTTCAGGACAGTACGCTTCATTTGCTTAAGACAAGCAGAAGTACCATGACTAACGGCCAGAAATAGGAAAAAAGGAATAGCAGAGATTCTTTAAAAAATTTTTGATGTACTTGTTTTAACTAGTTTAGCCTAGGAACATGCTCATGGTCTCTTATTCAGATGCTCTGCAGGAGAAAAGAACTTTGTATGCAAAATGCTCTTAAGGAAGTTCATTCCAGCAAACTAAAATCACCTCCGTCTGATACTTGCCTAAACACATGCTCCTCCTGCCTCCCTCCATTAGGTATGAAGATGAAATCAACAGGCGTACAGTTGCAGAGAATGAATTTGTGACACTTAAGAAGGTGAGCGTAAATTGCAGAACACTATCTGATGATTATTTGTAGAGCTCTAATCACCTATTCATTCACAAATCCATCCATTCATATTCCAAATGCTTTTTTATGACTTCTTCCCTGTCCTATTATTGTAGAGATAAGCACATTCCTGACTTGCGAACAAGTTTAAAACTTATTACCTAATTCTCTCGTCCTCCAGGATGTAGATGCTTCCTATATGAACAAGGTTGAACTACAAGCCAATGTAGACACGCTGATTGAAGAAATTAATTTCCTGAGAGCCCTCTACGAAGCAGTGAGTACAACCACCTCCCAAGACATTTCAGTCCTCAGTTCAGAGCTTCCCTCTCTCCGTTCCTCTTGAAAGCCTTTAATTTCTTCCCCCAGGAGATGCTAAATCCTTTACCTCTTTAGAGTTACACCAACTGTCTTAGCTGTTTAGATAACAATCTGTAGCCTCTCCCAGGTCTGCACACTCATCTGCAAGGATGAAAAGGCATCTCCCAGGTGAGTTAGCTCACCTAGTCCCCGTGCACTTTGCAGGAGCTGTCTCAGATGCAGACCCAGATCTCAGACACCTCTGTTGTTCTCACTATGGACAACAACCGAAAACTGGACCTGGACAGCATCATCTCAGAGGTCAAAGCGCAGTACGAGGACATCGCCAACAGGAGCCGGGCTGAAGCTGAGTCCTGGTACCAAACCAAGGTGAAGGAATTGGGGGTTTCCGTGCTGTTATCTTCATGTCTTGTCTTGAACAGAGAAGGACTGGCTCTTCCAAGAAAACCTTCTCCAACACTGCACACTGCACAGCAGCAATCCCGCTGCTAGTCTGGGCTGGGGGAGGCACCCAATGCTTTCAAGCACCCACCTTGCCACACACTGTTACTGCAAAAATGATAGATTTTACCTTGACCGGTTGTTCTTCTCTCTGTGACAGTACGAGGAGCTGCAGGCTACTGCAGGCAGGCACGGGGACGACCTCCGCAACACCAAGCAGGAGATCTCTGAGCTCAACCGCCACGTCCAGAGGCTGCGGTCTGAAATTGACAGCGTGAAGAAACAGGTAAAGGGCAGGAAAACCCATGCTTTTAACCATTTTAACCCCCGAACTGGAAGAGAGGAAGGAAAACATCAGAGGCAACCTAGGCGAGTTCTGCTCAGCTTGACCCTTTTTCTCTCGAAAACAGAACTGTCACTAAAACTGGTTAAACTGATGGTGCTGTAATAAGACCTTGTGAATTTAGGGTTGAAGAAACCAAGAGCCTATATGGGGAATTTGACCGGAGGTTTCTCTTCCCTAGTGTGCAAACCTGAAAGCAGCCATCGCAGATGCTGAGGAACGTGGGGAGCTGGCCCTCAAGGATGCCAAAGCCAAACTGGCTGAGCTGGAGGATGCTCTGCAACAGGCCAAGGCAGACCTGGCCCGGCAGCTCCGTGAGTACCAGGAGCTGATGAACGTCAAGCTGGCCCTGGACATCGAGATTGCGACCTACAGGAAGCTGCTGGAGGGAGAGGAGTGCAGGTGGGTGCGAAACACAGCCCTTCGAGTCCTGTTGTTGGAGGAGGAAAGCAACACAAGCGCTGGAGATGCTCAGCATTTCTGAAACGCACACATTAAACAGGGCGGGGGGCGGAAGGTTGCCTGGCTAATGTGAGAAGCATCCACAAATTATGCCAAATGTTTATTTTTCTCCCCAGGGGTCTCTAAAAAATGTCCAGTGTTATTTTCCTATGCTATCAACTGGCTTGTTATCCTCTTACATTGCTGTGTTCTGTTCCCTAACAGGCTGGCTGGAGATGGTGTCCCGGTGAATATCTGTAAGTCTTTAAAATATATGCAATTACCTAATTTGAGCATTAGCGTGTCTCTGTACTGAGAAGCCAATACCCAGAGAGACTGAAAGCTTTTCCTTCTCCTTCTTGCAGCCGTGACCAGAACAACTGTGGGAACGGGATACGGAGGAGGAAGCAGCCTCGGCATGGGAGGGGGAATCTGTAACATAGGGAACAGCTTCAGCTGTGGAAGCGGTCCTGGGGTGAGCAGCACCACCCTCGGAGGTGGCAGCAGCTCCAGCGTGAAGTTCGTCTCGACTTCTTCCACCAGAAGAAGTTACAGAAGCTAAAGATTTCCTCTCAGATGCCTTCACTCGCCAGAAAACGCCTTAACACTGGTCCTTTATTAAAGCATAGTTGGGGTCAACGGAATGAGGGCCACCTAAACCCTACGTCTTGTCGCACAGGAGCCTCACTTTAGGAACCCTCTCTCAGCCGTGTTGTCTAGCACATGTCGTGTAGGGCTCTGCTATTGAACATGAGTCCAACTGTTTTAAATTTGCAACTTGCTTGTTATAGCTCAGCGTTTTTGGCCGGATTTTGTATATAAAATGTGTCCCATGACTGTTTGTCTCCCTTCACTTTCTGGTGTTTGTCTAATAAAAATGCATATGTAATTTATTCTGTTGCGTGGACCTTTTAATTAAAGACATGGAACAACAAATGCAAATGCAGATAACAAGCACTTTTCCTAGGGCCCTGCCCAGTTAAAGGCACAGATTTTTGCTCCTCATTCACTTCTCCTGAATCTCCCCATTAGCAGCCAAAACACAGGCACAGTGTAGCAGCACCAAGGGGAGGTCTGCTGTTGATTTCAATGCATTAATTCTCCCCATTGTGCAAGTAAAACTCCTGGAAGCTAAACTCAGGGCACGCCAAGGCAAGAGCGGGGAAAAGTTCTAAGATTCATTTGCTATGCAGCTTCCAGCCAGTACAACAGCCAACAGCCCGGCTCCCAGGGGGTACAAAGGGCAGTGCCAAGTGTGTGATGTACCTGCATAAACTTATAACAATAGGGAACTAATTACCAGGGGAGTCAGAGCAACCACCTGACTTGTTCAAGAATATCAGTCCATCTCGAAACTCCATTTACTGCAAGCTGTCTCATCAAAGTATAAGTGCCAGCAGTGCAAACACCTGAGAGCACTCCAATTGTGGTCAGAGCACTGGCCACCCTCTTTGAGGTGCTTATCTCGGGCCTTGGATGCTCTCGTTCCCTTTCCTTTGACTATAAGTGGTGGAGAATCCAGTCTACATTCATATGCTACGCTGAAGGGAGTTGTCTCCCATCCAATAGCTACAAAAAAAAAAATCCAGGAACAGGATACCTGTCAGAAGTAGCAAGTCTTCAAGATCCAATGTTTCTTCATATTCCTAGAATGCATTGGAGACAAGATCTTGTTTTGAGAAGGTGGAGAAAAAACAGAGGAGGTGTAGCAATTTTAGATGTGGTCCTGTGACTAATCGGGAGAGATTAATTGAGAAGTAAAAGCAGAGCATTATCTGGCTGAAAGCCACAAAGAAGTGACAGATCTCACTGCTGGAAGATGAGTTGAAAAAATGTGATAAAAAGAATCCCAACCCCCTCTGTATTTCAGTAAGTTCAGGAAACGTGTAGAGATGCATTAGGAAAATACTCAAAAAGACAGTTTAATAAAGGAGAATTGGCGGTCCCTGAATGACAGACTGTATTCAGGTTTTCCTTCAAGACCAGCAGTTTCCTATAATTTTCTAGGATGCTCTGAACTCAGCACGTTCCTCTCCGCATCGCGCAGGAAATCGCCTTTCCAATAACTTGCCAGCTTGGTCATGGGTCTGCTGCAGCTCTCCGCTCCTGCCCCATCACCTCTCCAGGCACTTCTCCCTGCTGAATACTCACAGCGGCTTCCTGGGAAGGAGCAACCTCCTCCCTCCAAACAGCAGCCTGGGCAAGGCTAAGTAATGGTCCTCCTCAGTGCTGCCCAAACACACACTCTAACGAACAGGATATAACGTATATAGCCAACAGGCACATCAGATGGATGCCATCCATTGCATCATCACCTGGGTCATAACATAGAGATTACAAAGCTCTTCACCTAGAATTCAGTCTCCCTGGGCATCTCTTTTTAAGCAAGATACCAAAAACAAAAAAAAAGACAAAGGTTCTTATTTCTGGATACATGATATGTGGCCAAGCTGTCCTTGCTCCAGAGCTGGGCTCTGGTTTCCATGCACATAATCTTCTGCATCCACTCCTGCTGGATCAGTTAAATAGATGTAGAGATGACCTGGGGCTGTATTCCAGCAGGAGAGGACAGCCCTCGTTAGTACTAGCACAGCTCAGATTAAAACCTTAGTCATAATGTAATGAATGGTGCTTGCACTCAGGGGCTTGAATTTGCAATGCATGGAGGGAACTCTGCCTCTAAACTCCCTGATTGCTAATTGCTACCCATAACGTTTTGACAGAGTTCTTCAGGATAGACGTGATCGGTGGCTTAGTCACAGAAGCTCCTCTGTGACAGAGGAGCTGCCTTAAAAACTGCTGCGTGTTGTAACTCACGGTAGCCGAAACACTCCCAGGACAGTTATTTTAGCTTCATTCCAGGGTGTGTAATGAAAACATTAGAAGAATAGGAAGGAAAAACATGAAAAAAAGAAAAGCATGGCTGAAAGGCAAAAAGAGATGATGGACATCCACAAATCACCCTCAGGGGACCTTCTGGCCAAACTCACTTGACTGCCCAGCCTCTGAGTGTGAAATGGCAAGCACAAACGTGCGCTTGAAAGATGCATTTGCAAACACCTGCTCCATATCCCAGTGCCTGCATGCGTCTTTTTAATGGCTGGGAAAGGCCATTAAATGCCATTACAACTTCCCAGCAATGCTCTGCAGGTGCACTGCTCCTCTGATGTTCAGCTTGGGCATGGGCACGCACAAGAGAGACATTCCTTGGCAAACCCACAGGGCTGCAGGGTTCAAGAGAAGCACGTCCATCCCTGGATGGGCATCCATATAAGATACTGGGAATGACTTTTGAGCATCTCACCTTCTCTGGGACAAGTTCCCATGTGTACAGTGCTACCACACAGCACGCATAGGGCAAGTCAAGACAGTGTCTGTGTCTTTCTCTGGATAAATGCACTATTTGACATCTCCTGGGAGCTATGTAGCATAAGAGCAGAGGGAGTTGACTGTGAACAATGCTGCAAGCCCAGATCCTAAGCACTGAATTTCCTTGTGAGTAAGATTTATCGAAAGAGGAAGAAAAGAGGTGTGGGGAAAGAAGCCTGGGAACAGGCTCCACACTGGGTAGAGACAAGGTCATCCCATGAGTCAGGAAACAGCACACAATCTGTGAAGGTGAAGCCCTGTGAAATCGCCAACTCAGGTTTTGTGCCGTCACAGCCAGCGGTAACTCCCTCCCAAGTCATATTCTGATATTTCATCATGTTTTGTCAATCTGAATCAGGATGAAACGTAGACACTTTTCACAGAAAGAAAAGGCCTGACAATACCATTCACAAAATGACCTCCCATGTCCTTCCCATTCCCCAGCTGGTTTTTGATAGCTGATGGTCCAAGTCTTCCATTAATGCCCCATCACCACCCTGGCTTCCCTCCATCACCTCTTTCTCCCTCTCGTATCAGCTCTGGTTCAAATGCCTCGTTTAGGCACGAGAACAAGAGTCCAGAA
Source organism: Anseranas semipalmata (assembly GCA_013399115.1). NCBI lineage: Eukaryota > Metazoa > Chordata > Aves > Anseriformes > Anseranatidae > Anseranas > Anseranas semipalmata. Next base: position 232,241 of record VXAA01005346.1, on the reverse strand, counting down.
TTTCCAACAAGTTGAGGCCTGAGGTGCTGGTGTCCTGCTGGGGTTTACTCAGAACCACAGCAACAGGAAAACGCAGACCCGCAATAACAGATTTCTCAGACCTCGGATCACTGCAAAGTGAAAAAATGTGCCTTTACGCAAGCAAGGGATTGATTCATCCATGAAATACAGATGAGCGAGTGCTTGCCCAACACAGGCAATCTACTGCAGAGGTGAAAAGAGGGAGTGGGAAATGGATGGCTGCGAACAAAAGTTGAGCAGGAAGCATTTAGTGTATTCACAGATATTTCAACAGACAGACCATGACTGTCACAAAAAAATGCAACTCCTGCAACTTTGCGAGCGATTCGTAGGTGCATGTGCTCACAGTGAACTCACCGTTCGCATTGCTGCTAGGCATGCCGAGCCCAGTTAATCAGTAAGATGAGCACCGCACCAGACCCATCCCCAGCTTGTAAGGGTATAAAAGGGCCAGCCTCAGCCTGGGGAGCACATCTTCATCTTCCTACCCTCATCCGCTTCCTCACTGCTTTCTTCTTCCTACCACTCTTGCCCTGCGCACATCAGCTGCCATGTCTCGCCAGTGTGCTGCAAGGAACCAGTGCAAAACTGGCTTCAGTGCTGCTTCTGCCTTCATCCCAAATGCCTGCAGCACCAGCTTCATCTCACGTTCGACATCCCAAGGTGGAAGCTGTGGCACTGCCGCTGGGTATGGAAGATATGGTGGAGGTTTTGGAAGCAGGAGCCTCTACAGTCTTGGTGGATGCAATAGGATCTCCGTAGCTGGAAGGGGTGCTGGCTTTTACGGACCTGCAGGTTTTGGTGCTGGCACCGGGATCTCCTGTGGTTTTGGTGGTGCAGCTGGTGGTGCCTTTGGGTTTGGTGGTGGCATGGGTGGCCCTGGATTCCCTGCTGTCCCAGCTGGGGGCATCCACGAAGTCTCCGTCAACCAGAGCCTTCTGAAACCTCTCAACCTGGAGATTGACCCCAACATCCAGAGTATCCGTAAGAATGAGAAGGAACAGATCCAAACCCTCAACAACAAATTTGCCTCCTTCATCGACAAGGTGAGACATAAGATTTCTTGGCTATGCTGTGCTGATTCTTCAGTGGAGAAGCACAAATAAGGGCAAGTTATATCTTTATCAGCATTTTTGCTCTTCATGTACTGCCATATCTAACAACAGCAGCCAGGGAATAAAACCTGAGGGATGCTGGGTTTGAGACCATTCATCCCACGCATTAATGCTGAGATGAGACCAGCCAACAGAGGGAAAAGGGTGATACAGGATGTAAGGAAGCAGAGCTTGCCATATAAGCAGGAGTGTTAACATCAGACTTGCAATGCTTGCTTCTGCCTATTTGTCTTTCAACAATCCCTGTGTTGTTGCCCAGTCCTTGCGTATGAATTGATAAAAGCTGAGAGCTCCCACTTTCCAGCAGGATTGTACCTTGCCTAAGAAAAACCATCCTGAAGCCACTGTTTCTGAAATAACCTGCTTTCTCTTTTCAGGTCCGATTCCTCGAGCAACAAAATAAAGTGCTGGAGACCAAGTGGGCCCTTCTGCAAGAACAGGGGAACAAAACCGTCAGAAACAACATTGAGCCCCTCTTCGAGACCTACATCAACAACCTCAGGAGACAGCTGAACAGCTTGCTGGCGGACAGGGAGAACTTGGGAGGTGAACTGAACAAGGTGCAAAACCTTGCTGAGGACTTCAAGAACAAGTAAGTCTATTCAGTTGTGGTCTGCCTGGCCGCGACAGATGACAGCTCTCTGTTGCATCTGTACAGTCAGACAAGGAAAGAAGGCCTTTTTTTGCTGACATAATCTTCTGAATAAGGCCCAGGATTAAGTTTGCATATGTGACATACACAGCCTCACTACCTCATGGCTGAAAGTCACAGGCAGAAAGCTACAGAGCTAAGTAAGAGACCAAGGTACAAAACTGTACATATAAAATAATTTAGAGCCTGGTTCTAAAAATATTTATGAAATAACTTCTGCATAAGCCTAGACCAACCCTCGGTTTCCATCCTGCAGATATGAAGATGAGATCAACAAGCGCACAGCTGTCGAGAACGAATTTGTGATCCTGAAGAAGGTGGGTGCACGCAGGCTGTACGTCCCAGGCCTGTGCATTGTCTGCATGACCAGTCCAAGAAACACATTGTGCAGCTTCTCCTCCAAAAACTGCTTCATTTCTGTGATGTGTTTCCTCCTCTAGGAGGTGGATGCTGCCTACATGAACAAGACAGAGCTGCAAGCCAGGCTGAACTCCCTCATGGAGGAGATAGATTTCCTCAGAGCCCTCTATGAAGCAGTAAGCACCAGCATTCATGTCCTTCTGGTTTCCAGTGTCCTTGCTTCCTTTTCTCACCCCAGAAATTCAGGACAGATTATTTTTTACTCTGTTGCACTAAATAAGTCAATGCTTCTTCCATTTCACTTGCTGTATTAACCCTTCCTGAAAGTTTCTTGGAAAAAATCACTTTGTACACCCAGCTCTACCCTCTACTTGGAGTGTTTCTTCTCCTTGAGCAAGACGTGTCTCATGCCTGAGACTCACCCAGATGCCCACTGCTTTTGCAGGAATTGTCTCAGATGCAGACCCAGATCTCTGACACCTCTGTCGTCCTGACTATGGACAACAACCGCAGCCTGAACATGGACAGCATCATTGCAGAGGTCAAAGCACAGTATGAGGACATTGCCAACAGGAGCCGAGTGGAGGCTGAGTCTTGGTACCAGTCCAGGGTGAGTGCCCAGGAAGGCTTCTGCTATGGGCAAACCATGCTCCCTCCCGCACATCCCCAAGGGTAGGTCCCACTGTGATTTTTATAGCACAGGATGCCTTCAGATTTAATAATCCTATAAAGCTCTAAGTGCTAATTTGGGATCGAGAACAGACACATAGTTCTGAGCACAAAAACCCACATACCCACACGCTGCTTCGCTCTAAAAGTATGGATTTTACCTTGACCGGTTGTTCCTCTCTTTGCAACAGTACGAGGAGCTGCAGGCTACTGCAGGCAGGCACGGGGACGACCTCCGCAACACCAAGCAGGAGATCTCTGAGCTCAACCGCCACGTCCAGAGGCTGCGGTCTGAAATTGACAGCGTGAAGAAACAGGTAAAGGGCAGAGGAAATGCAAAGACTTGACTCTTACTGTGGTCTAACCTCTTGGTTGCCCAGCCAAGTCCAGCAAATAAAAATAAATGCATCTCAGTGAGTTCTGCTGGAACAGGAACGAATATGACAGCATCACTAAGAGTAACTAAACACAATATTAATAAACCTAAGGAGATGTAAAGAGGTGTGGAATTAGATTAAAACCAGGCTGTGACCTGGCCCAGAACATGGATCAATTCAGTGATTGTTAAGATCACAGCCTGAGATGTTAATGCAGAGTCTTCTGCATCTCGGCCAGGCATCATGACTCCAGGGTACAAAGAACTGGTCTATGCTCTGGATGGGGAATCCAACCACTCTTTGTCCTCCCCAGTGTGCCAGCTTGCAGACAGCCATTGCAGATGCTGAGCAGCGTGGGGAGCTGGCCCTCAAGGATGCCAAAGCCAAACTGGCTGAGCTGGAGACAGCCCTGCAACAGGCCAAGGCAGACCTGGCCCGGCAGCTCCGCGAGTACCAGGAGCTGATGAACGTCAAGCTGGCCCTGGACATTGAGATTGCGACCTACAGGAAGCTGCTGGAGGGAGAGGAGTGCAGGTGAGTGCAATTTTTTCCAGTTTCCAGAGGTGCAGTGGAGTTGCAGACCCTTGTCAGGTTTAGAAAAGGCCCCTGGGCTTCCCACATTCAGAGGGCTCAAAACCTGTTTAGAGACAAGCAATTGCTCGTGAAGATGAGCTGTTCAGGAATATGGCAGCTTTTTGTGCAAACTTTGCAATTTCCACCAAAAATATTTTAAGGAAGTTCTGCTGCTTTTTCAACCAGCTCCTGTTCATGGGCTCCCCTTAAATGCTTACTGTCTCCTTTTGCTCCCTAACAGGCTCTCTGGAGAAGGTGCTGGTGCAGTGAATATCTGTAAGTAACTTTTAAAGACAGTTTTGTGACTTTTACATTGGTCTGCCTGCCACTCAGGGGCCACTGTTTGTGGATGCCTCTAACAAGGGTGTTTTCCTCTCGCAGCTGTGACCAGAACCACTGTAGGAACGGGATATGGAAGTGGAAACTGTCACAGCTTTGGAGGCAGCAGCAGTGTTGGAGGTGGGCTCTGTGCTGGAGGAATGGGCTTCAGCTCTGGAAGCGGACAAGGCATGGCCGGATCATGCGTGGTCGGTGGAACCAGTTCCAGCACGAAGTACGTCTCCACCACCTCTTCAACCAAGAGATGCTACTAAAGTCAGACATCAGCACTGCTAGCTAGTGTGTGCCAGGCTTCCCCTCGTGTTGTGTGCAATCTTTACTCTGTTACTTGCAAAAGGTTTGGAAGTCAAAGCTGCCTGTCCTTATTTATATAAAACATGTCATGCTCCTGTTTGTTCTTTGACTCTCTGAAAGCTTCATTTCCAAGAATTTGTCTAATAAAAGGCACGTGAAATTCATCTTGTTGCATTCTCCTTTCAATTTCAATTACTTGATAGGGCCACAGGGGAAAAAGCACCTGACAGAGCAGAGCAGAGCTGAAGGGAAACGCAAGTCACACACATAACAGCTGAAACCTTTCCTTCCTGAGGAAGTTCTCAGGAACAAGGAACGTGGATGTTCCATTCCCATTTGTGTGAGCAAGATTTTTTGGCATCAGTACCCTCCATGGAAAGGGAAAATATCTACTTTTCTTACCATGCATTAGAGAAGATGTTCTTCTATCTTAATTTCTCCTTTATAGCATCCCAGCAGTTTCATTCCCCTTGATTACACCCAAACCCCTGTAATCTTTCAAGGTTTTATGTGATGAGTCATGTAGGGATATAAATCCAGTCTTTCCCAAGACGCAAGTAGTTCAGCTCATGCGTTCTTTACATGCAATAAATTGCAGGGATTAACAAAATGCCATCATTGTCATTACCATAATTTGAAATGGAAAAGACCCATTAAACCCCCAAACTCATCCTCTTTGGGAAGAATCAAGTCCTCAGACACAGGCTGTAAGATATGTTAGACCCTGAGAGTAAGGAAGGCTTAGTTCCCCTTCTCTGATCTCCTGAACAGCAAAAACGAGAGGCTAGCTACAAAAGCACCCAAGCCCATATTAAGAAACAAAACGTGTGCTGAGGTTACCGCAGCAGATTGTGCTGGTTCAGTCTCTGACACAACCCTGCTGGGTGACTAAAGCGCTAGAGGTAAACGTGACGCACATTAAGTGCATGCTGACTCCTAGCCTAAAGAGAAGGCGATATAATAAACCCCAGCTTTTCATTAATCCTCCAGATCTAAGCACAATAACATGCTACCTGAAAGGAAATGGCTTGTCCTCTTTAACACCTGCCAATCTTTCTTTGGCATCTCTGGACCGTATTTCTACTGACACCAGCAGAACAGGTATTTGGTTTGGTGGAGGCTATTCAAATGCTATCCAGCAGCTAACAGGCATCGGATGACCTGGGCTTACGAGTCATCCTGTTTTCTCTCTGGGGGACCATCTGCTTTTAGCTATCTCATTATTCATCATTTTGGCTAAGCAAAGCATCCACGCTCCTCCTGTAGCCAACAGAAAGGCACAGGTGCCTCCCAAATTATCATCTTTATCAGAAGTACCGCTGTGCAGATGAAGTCTTGCTTGCAAAGCTGAGGAGCACAAACCGAGACGTCTAACTTCTCCTTGCCTAGATCAAGACAGGTCACTCCTACCCCTGGAGCAACTGGGGAGCAAAGTCAGTTTTTTCTTTAGCAAAGCAAATCCAATTGGCATTTTCAACATCTCTAGCTTCCCTCGTGTGGAAACTTCAGTCCCATCAGCTTTAAACTAAATGGGCACTGACACCAAGCTAAAAGCAAGCCCAAAGGGAACTTCCAGACACATTTATTTTATATATATATATATTCCCACCAGTAATCACCACTCTGAAAAATACAGGTTAGAAATTTCGGTTAGTTTTATGAGCCTGCCAACCTGTTGCATTAGTGAGTCTAGTATTAACGGGTTGGGAAAGGTGGCCACATGCCAGCATACCAAACTGATTAGCTAGTCAACTGAGATGCAGTCCTCTGCGGACAAGCCCAGCTCTCCAAAAGGATATAAGGCAGGGGGGTACTCCAGATGCCAACTCTGGAAGATCTCTGCCCATCTGCCATCTCACCTCATCATCCTCTGCTCTTGCCACCGGCAAACAATCGCACAGAAGTCAGTCGGCACTAGGTCAGGAGGACTTGCTAAGGGTTTTAGTGCTGCTTCTGCCACTATGCCTGTTAACCGAAGCAGCTTCAGCTCCATGTCCATGTCTCGCAGCAGTGGTGGAGGCGTAGGACACATCAGCGGTGGTTTTGGCACCAGGAGCCTTCACAATCTAGGGGGAAGCAAGAGGATTTCCATGAGCGGAGGGTATTGTTCTGCTAGACCAGGATACAGTTACGGGTTAGGTCATGGTGGGTTTGCATACAGGGCTGGCAGAGCTGGGTTTGGAGGAGGATGCGGCCCTGGAGGTATTCAAGGGGTCACGGTCAACCAAAACCTCTTGGTACCCCTTAACTTGGAGATTGACTCTAACATGCAGAGAGTGCGTCAGGAGGAGAAGGACCAGATCAAATCCCTCAACAACAAATTTGCCTCCTTCATTGACAAGGTAAGACATGTTTCACTTCATCCAGCCTGGCACGTTTGTCATTGCCTGTACAGGGGGATCAGGATTGCTCTTGATGTCACAAATTTGCTTCTAAATCCTAAATTATAAATCTTAATGCACGGAACTCAGGAATTTGTTCAGCTCGCTACCTTTATAAATATAATGTTACTCTGTCAGAGCTTGATAGACAGTCTGGATATGAAGCACACTGTATTTCCAGGTTTCTTTGCAGTTGAATACGGTTCCTGGTTTCCAAATCTTCCTATCAATGAGCTTTCAATGACATCACTATCTAAAGTCCACTTTAAATTATATGAAGTAGAATTAAAACAACAACAACAAAAACCCTCCCATTAAAGCTCACTTCTCATGAAAAGTGAGACAGTTTTTAAGGTGATGGTTCTGAATGCTTTAAATTGTTCTGATGGATTTCAGGTGCGGTTCCTGGAGCAACAAAATAAGGTACTGGAAACCAAATGGAGCCTCTTGAAAGACCAGAAAGTTGTGAAAAATAACATTGAACCTATGTTTGATGTGTACATCAGCAACATGAGGAGACAGCTTGAGGCTCTAGGAGAGGACAGGCTGCGGCTCAGCTCCGAGCTGAAAGCTATGCAGGATGCTGTTGAAGACTTCAAGATCAGGTAAGCAACACACATACAAGCAAGAAAGAAACCCATCCAGTTTTTCTTCATTCTGTCCTCTTTCTGGATGAGCTAAAAGACCCAAGGCAACCAAAAACTGTGAAACCTCAGAAAGGACTAAGATTACTTGGTTCCCTTCACTTTAGCTGCTGTATAAATAGCAGCAGAAGCACTCTCCACATTACATGACATATGCTTTTTTTTAAATATGTGCACTCTGAACACTTACATTTCTTATTGATGTGGGTTCCTTTCCAGCAGAGAAAATCTTCCTAAAAAGAAAGATCAATTTTAACTGTGTGCTTAAGTGTTTGTCTCTCCCTCTTTCATTAAAAAAAAAAAAAAATGCTGATTAATATCGATGTAGTGGGTAGTTCTTGCACTTGACTCCTGAAAGTCAGGAGTTCATTTCCACCCCTTCGAAAGTCACTGAGGTCTCTGCCGAGGGTTTCAGCTCAGCTCATTAACTCTTTAGGCTGTTAGGAGGAGGTGTTCCTTCTCATCCACTCTTTGCACTTTGGAAAAACATCTATCAAGCCTTAGTGTCTGCTACCATGCCCAGGAGGGATACACTGCTTAATGGACGTGAATAAGTAAGGAGCTTAAATTGTCAATCTGGAACCAGAAAAACAAGAGATGAGAGCTAGGAGCAGGCTGCAATTCAAAACAAGGACACGCGCATTCTGCCAAAAACCCTCTGCTCTGCCTTTCTTGGGAGATCATGCGTCTGACACTTTCTGCCACCTTTACCAACAGTGCCTCTAGTCCAAAACCAGCACTGGAACAGAAATGACTGCCTTGGGGCAGAGAAATCATCCTGCACGGTCTACTTTCAGGCCTTTTTTATGGTTCCCTGTGCCTTCAGAAAAGAAATGTTTAGCAGAGAAAAATTCTGTCCTGTGTCAGTTTGGCCATTAAAGACCTCAGAGTCTGCTAAAATTAGCCAGCTGGATGGATTAATACATTTTAGGATGGGATAAATAACTTTCTCCATCAGCTACAGAAGGAAACCCAAAATATCCAATTTCCAGGTAGCTGAGTAGGGATGAATCCCTGTCGTAAGCACAATAATGCTCTTGATTACCCAGGTCAGAGAGTTTCCTTCTTCTATTCTCCTCTCAGGTCCATGGTGAAAGCAGTTTTAAACTTCGAAAAGCAATGCCTAACATTAGCACAGTCTGCAGCAACAAAGCAGCGGCAGAGATTGCTCAGCTGAAAAGAGATCTTTGTGCTCGGCACGACTGCAGACAAGAAATCCTTTGAAAAGTAAAGGTCACATCATGGAAGAGGCTCAGGCTTTCATGCTCTACCTGCATCTGACATAAAGTGGCAAATATTCCTGCTGGCTCCAGATCAGGGAATCTTTGGGCAAAAGCTCAGTTACATCACGCACCTCAGCACTTTGCTGAGCAGGGACCATTGTCATCTTGCATTGTGGCAACAATGCCTACACCTACCAGGAGGATGTCATTGCTTCTGTCCCCATTTGCTATGAATTTGCTCTCCATGCCTTCAATTTATTTATTTTTTTTAACACTTTGTGGATCCTAAAGTATTCTTGCTAATGCTTTGTTCTTCTGAGTCAAATAGTAATCAATTCAGTAATTAGAAATTAGGCATATGCCAAATTAATTTTCTTCTTCTATGTGGCTAAGAGCTTAGAGACCCACAAATCTATACACAGGCTAGTACTTAATGGATATGATTTTATGGGTTAGACATTCCTGATGTGAAGAAATCTGAAGCCCTTCCCCCATGAAAGGGTCATGAAAAACTAATGTTTTTATGAGCTGCATGGGCTCCTTCCTTTGAACTCCTGTCTTTCATCTCCCGCACTTAATTCATTTCATTTGAGCTGGGCATCGGCCCACGGCTAGCACCGGTTCGCATCCTTTCCCAAGAACGGGATGCGCGGTGCTGCTGATCCAGACCGCGGCTCCCCGCGCCCCGGTCATCCCCAGCCTTCCCGAAGCTGCTGCGGGAGCTGGCGTCAGAGATCCCGGCTCTTCTGACTAAGCCAGGTGTGGCAGCAATGAGCTCAGCTACGGCTCCACCCAGCCCTCCCGGCCTGAGAAAACTTAGGGAGTACAAGGCTCCCATTCACAGCAAAAACGTCGGGGAGGATAAAACGTGCCTTTAATGAAGGCCTGCAGCTTTTCTAGAGAGCCTCCTTCCACCACCTAGCCCAAGGGTGCTGTCTTTCTATCACAATCTGTGATATATATATAATAATAGGCATAATATATGCACCGACACAGCAAGGACAGATGTGCATTACCAGGGAGCTATTTTTGTTGTTTTCTCCTAAGATCTACGCATGGGAACAGACTCTCTATTCTCTTCACAAGTGCCCTACAACAAATGCGTAGAGGAGGGATTTCCATACCCCCATGGTTGACAGGGTGGGTGGCAGTATGGGAGCTATAAAGCGATGTTCATCTCCCCTTCCCAACAGGTACGAAGAGGAGATCAACAAGCGCACGACTGCAGAGAACGACTTCGTGTTGCTCAAGAAGGTGAGGCGCCAACAACAAAGAAGGGACACACTTTTTAAAGACAAAATGCATTTGAATGCAAATAACCCTTTTTATCCAGCAATGCCAAGCTGGGCAAAGCACTTAGCAAACGTGTAGTCATTCCTCCTTGAAGCTGGAACACCCAATTGTGCCAGTGTGTCAGTCCTTGGCAATAGCTCAGTCTTGTTTCAGGCCCCTCATGCAAAATTCAGGTGAGTTGTGGTCCCCCAGATCAAATCTGGGTCATCCATACCTTGCCGTCACTCTGCTGGATGCTCTGCCCCTTCTTCGGCCTATCTGTATTTATTCCCACCCTCCACAGCCCCACCAGGCCGACCTGCAGGAGACACAATAAGGAAACTCCAATATTTCAAGTATTGTCCAAAATATGTCTATGCACAGGCAAAATATAGGAAATCCAATGGCTTCTGACATGTCAAAAACTGCTTAGGCCTACGGACATCCCCATTCTCAAAGGAAATGTAGAATGAAAAACAAAACAAAAAAAAAGTGGAGGGAAGAAATCAGTTTGCTCTTGACTCTGCTTAAAGGCACAGAGGTCAAGAAACTCCCCAGTCCTGGTTTGTCTCCTGAGGCTTGCACAAAATGACAACCGGCCTTTGTGCAAGGATGCAGATAGGCAAGGTTTGGTTTTCTCTCTCTAATTGTCATGGTTCCAGGATGCGGATGCTGCCTACATGAACAAGGTGGACCTGGGAACCAGGGTGGATGCACTGATGGATGAGATTAACTTCCTGCGAGCCCTCTACGAAGCAGTAAGACTCTCCCAGATTTCCTGGTTCTGCTATTTCCCCATTTTCCTGCTACCAGCAGGATCAAACAAGTTTGAAAAAGATGTTCAGAGCTGCAATTTCCTCCCACCCCTATCACTCTACTATGCATAATCTTTAGGACAAGCACTAGGGTGAATATTTGGGACCAAGCACAAATGTTGTTTGACTTACAGGAGCTGTCTCAGATGCAGTCACAAATCTCCGACACCTCCGTGGTCCTGTCCATGGACAACAACCGGAGCCTGGACCTCAACAGCATCATTGCAGAGGTCAAGGCGCAGTACGAGGACATCGCCAACCGGAGCCGGGCGGAGGCCGAGTCCTGGTACCAGAGCAAGGTGAGGAGGTGAAAATTAATCAGGTGAGCTAGAAAATTCTTGCTCAGCATTTCCCAAAGGCTATTTAATATGGGAGACTGCAAGCAGATTGGACTGGGGAGTAGGGTGTAAAATCAAGTCAGTTTGGATAAGATTTTGATTTGAGTTTTTTGGACATGCCATTTTGAGAAGGAGAGATAGAGGAGCATAAGGAGAGACAGAGGGAGGAAGGAAGTATGCTAAAACTCATGAGGAAGAGCTTTTATAGAGTGCAGAAAGAGACATAAGACCTGGTCAAGAGAGGATCAGAGCAGGGTCAATCCCTACCAATGAGTTCGAGTTCCTGCCCAGACCTTACTGTGCCTTGGTGTCTCATCTCCCTGCCCTTCTCAGTACGAAGAACTGCAGCTCACGGCTGGCCGGCATGGGGACGACCTGCACAACACCAAGATGGAGATCTCGGAGATGAACCGCGTGATCCAGCGGCTCCACTCGGAAATTGACAGTGTGAAGAAACAGGTACAGTGCGCAGCACCGCTCCAAATGCGAGAGCACCTCCATCTCCGCTACCTTGTGCCTGGATATTGGGGTCCAAACCCACCAAGGGGTCACCAGACACATTTCCACTTCTTGCAGTGTGCCAGTCTGCAGATGGCCATCGCAGATGCTGAGCAGCGTGGGGAGCTGGCCCTCAAGGATGCCAAAGCCAAACTGGCCGAGCTGGAGGATGCTCTGCAGAAAGCCAAGGCAGACCTGGCCCGGCAGCTGCGCGAGTACCAGGAGCTGATGAATGTCAAGCTGGCCCTGGACATCGAGATCGCAACCTACAGGAAGCTGCTGGAGGGCGAGGAGAGCCGGTGGGTGGCTCCTCATGCCCCTGCTAACCAATAATGTCTAAACCCATAGATATTTCCACATTTGTCTGCAAGAAGAGAGGGAAGGGCTACAAAGCTCCAGGATCAGTGAGCTTTAAGGAGGGCTGCACCCCCAAACGTTGCCGCTTTCCCAGCAGAAGACATAAGCAAAGTCAAATCTGCTTATTTACGCTAGCAGGGAGGGATGGGAAAATCCCACCCTTGGAAGTTCAGTATTTTGTGCTGCGTATTTTGTGCTTCCTTTCTGCAGCAGGTGCAGCTCAATGCACTGCAAGCAAATCTCAACTGGTTTAATAACTGCTGGACATTCATTAGTCTGCGTTTGATACCTTAAATGGTGGTTAAACTTTAACTCTGGCTGTTTCCTTAGAACTATTACCCTCAGGGTTAGATCTCTGAGAGGGGTAAATGTTGCTTCAGCTCCACCAACAGGTCTGTGCCATTTTGCATCACTAAGAATGAATCCCAGACCACTCTTATTTAATGTCACTGGTGCCAAAAAAACTGTCCTAAATAACGAGCCTTTCCTTCTCTGTCCTCTCTTTCTTCCAGGCTGGCTGGAGAAGGCGTTGGTGCAGTGAATATTTGTAAGTAATCTGGCTCTTAAACAATACACTGGCTATTCATCGAGTTGTTCCTTAAATGTACCTGGGGCTGGTGATAACACAATGAGAATGAATTATGCGGTTAGTAGTTACCAGCACAAAAATGGAGTATAGCAAGGGTTTTGCAACTCTCTGCAAGACTGAGGTGGCCAAGGAGCCTGATGCATCTTTTCTCTGACCAGCTCTAAACTTTAAAGGTTTTATACATTAAGACCGCTCCAGGACACTCAGACGTCTAAGGCCATCTCTGCTAAAGGACAGGAAGAAAAGCTAGAGAATAAGATGTGTGCAATACAGGCAGTGGTAGACTGTCCAAGGAAAACCATCCATACGTAATAGCAAAGGTTGTTCCCTTGTGCTATCTCAAACAAATTAACCCTCTCCCCTGTGTTTTCCCATCAGCCGTGGTCTCATCCGGGAGCAGCTACGGAGGTGGGACCTCACTGGGGCCGGACTTCAACAGCAGGCTCGGCCTGGGGGGAAGCGGTGCCAGCTCTGACAGCGGGAGCTGCCTGGCTGGGGGATTCAGCTCTGGTGCAGGAAGCAGCTCCAGCATGAGGTTTGTGTCAAAAACCAGCACCAAGAAGAGCTATTGGAGCTAAGTCACGGCAGCACCCAGCTCACCTGGAGCAGAAGAGGTTGAGCACCACCTCCTGCTGCCAGCACAAAGCTATTAACACCACCCAGAGAGCCATGCTTATCGCTTTCCCGTCAGGGGAAACCATACTCCCAGCGCTACTTACTGGATCAGCAGAGATACATCTCCAAGTCCACTTAATTCCTCTGCAGAAACCCTCACCCAGCCGACCAGAAGCCCAGCACTGCTTGTCAATGAGTAATCAGCCTTCCCATTAACGGGTGCCATCGTTAGAGCTCAGCTTGCAGCGTCCCTGGGGTCCCCTTTGCTCTGGTGCCCTGGTGTAAACCCAGGGTAGATGCAGGCTGTGGATTTACACCAGAGTACATGGAAGCAGAACTGGTCCCTTCACCTGCTCACGACAGAAACCAGGAGGTGTGTTGAGACCACAGCCTCTTGTGCTCCCTCCTGACCAACCCTGCTCCCCGCTGTTGGGCTTGCTCTCCCCAGGGGCTTGAAGAATTGAGAACAAAGCATCTTTCAGCAAGAAGCAGTTGCTCCATTTGCCAACTCCTCTCGCACTGCTGTCGTTTCTCTATCTGCTTCAGGGCTCTCCAGCTCTACCCACATCCAAAAACGCAGCCTTTATTTTCCAGAGGTGAAAGGGGCTGCCTCTTTATAATGTCTAATTCCTCACCCATCAAGTATATGTAACTCGAGCCAAAAGAGCACATAACCCACAGGCTGCTAGACCTTGTCTCAGCAGCAAAGCAATCCCCCCACCAGCCAGTGAGCTCAACCTAAAGACAAGAACAGCACAAGGGTTAAAAACACAACATCTCTTTTAGTGCCTTTGTTCTTAGCTTCTCCCCACCTTTTTATGGAAGGGGGAGGGAGGCACAGATGAGGGTTAGAGAAGTACATGCCAAAATGTAACCAGCCTCTTTCCTCTCATCTTCTGCTCTTGTTGAACTGTTTTGAGTTTTATGAAATTTCTTCAATAAACTGCAATCAACCTTACTGTGAACAGTGTGGGTTTTACCTGTCATTATGAAATTCACCTAAAAATACAGTTTTAAAATAAGGTTTAGAAAACTTGCCATAGGCATTCTCTGTCGCTCAGAGCCTTCCCGTATCCTGCTCCCCGCTTCAGTCCCGGAGGAGAGGGGGAACACAAAGGGTATTGGAGAGAGGGGCCACAAAGCTTTGGGAGGTTTTCCAAGTTGCACAGCCAAACAGAGCAAGACCAGAAGGTGGGGCTGGTTTCGCCTGGCTGTACACACCTACATCAGATCCAATCAAAGGACAGAAACAGACACTTTGGGGTCAAATGAATCGTCCCCCAACACCTCCCTCCCTCCATGGGACCGAAAGGGCTCTAGGCGGTTGGCTTGAAGATGCCATTGCAGGAGCACTCCAAAAAGGTGTTTTAAAGTTGGGAAAGATGGATCCCACGCATACGAGCTAAACTTCTGGAAAGGCTGGTTCCACACCTGCAGCTTGTGCTATGCGTTAGCATCGCTGCATGCTCCCAGAGCCAGAGCTGTGCCTTTGTCCAGCTACACTGGCCTGCAAAATGCAGGCAACGTAGAGCTCCCGCTGCTCATTCCTAGTGCCCCATAGGGAAAACAGGAGGGATTTATCTCCATTCCCTCTCTGGAGCGGCCAACAAAGCTGTCAGGCCATGAGCTAACTGAGGATGCGATCCCAGGGCAGTGTGATGCTCCCGAGCTGAGGTTTCTGTTGGGTCAGCAGATCGAAGCCGGGCTGGCTCAGACAAGCTGGCTGAGCTCTGCTCAGGTCTGTAATTAAAAACCTGAGAGAGAGAAAGCGAGAAAAGAAGCCAACATCACTTCTTCCATTTCATGGTAGATGCCAACTATCACACACAGCAGATCTTCTCCAGCATCCAGGGCCCAATCATGAGAGATGCTGAGCTCTCTCAACTCCTTTTAGGCTGACACCCAAAAAGCGCTTAGCACATACAACTCCCACCCAGCTTTACCCTAAAATGTTGCCTGGCTACATAAGGCAGGCCAGCTTTCAGGCTTGCATGCATGAACTTCTCTCTGATCCTCTTCATGGAGCAGAACATGTTCTCAGGCCATGGTGAATGCCAAGAAAATCAGATAAAAGCAAATGCACCTTTGGAAAATGGTGAGAATTTCAGGGCTAAGCCCTCACTGTTATCCTACTGGAGGCAAAAGAATTAAGAGGGTTCCCACCCATGGCACACAGCCCTTTCAATATTTCGGGGAAGATGGGACTGAAAATCTCCTATTTCATTTTATAGAAAAGACTTGCACGCTTTTCTTTTGTCCTCATCACTCTGAACCCACCTCCTTTGCTAATATATGTATATTCCAAAATTATATTCATGGGGATTTGCCAAACAAATTCACCAGAAGGCAATAGCCAAACCCAGTTTTCCTGTAAGCTAATCCATACACAGGACACTTCTCTTGGCAGGATCAGTGCACTCGCTCCCCCATCATCTCAAGCTATTCAGCCTTTGTCTTTGGTTTTCCCTGGCTGGTACAAAGGTCTGAGCTGGAAAATCCATGGCTTTCTCCTGCTCTCACACCCATCTTTGCTGCACCTATTTTCTGCTTGTAGTCACAGGCCAGCAGACTCTAGCATGAGTCCATCTCCAATCCCAAGGGAATTAAAAGATTGTTCTCAAGGCTAACAAAATCACAGAGGTCAAAGGAAAGAAACAGAACTGTAAATTATAGAATTAGGTTCAAAAAAAGGCGCAACTATGGCTAAAGGTCGATATAATTGCAAACTGAATTGGCCCTGTGTTTAGATACCTAAGAGATTCCCAAGAGTTTAACTCAGATTCTTCTTTTCCCCTCACGTAAAACAAAGCAATGCTCCTTCCTGCACTCCTAATGCCCTGCAAGCATCAAATGATTGGTTCTGCTTCTCTCTTTCATGGTTACTATAAAAAAAGAGGTTTGCAAATGCAGTTTTTATGGGACCAAGGATTCCCTCCCATTCAAATTAGAAACGCAGCCTATAACAAACAACGGGTGTGCGCTTAAAAGCAGCACAAGTCACTATTCAGCAGAAGAGACTAGTGGAATATTACCAAACACCCCAAGTTCAAAAACATTGTGAAAAATGGTCATTTGGGGCTGGTTGTGCAGCCAAAGCCAATTTTTCTGGGAGATAAAAAGTTGAAAGCTCTGCTTCTCACTCCAGAGGGTTTCTGGTGAGGCCAACTCACGTGTGTTGCCTCCTGCTGCAGCGTTCAGCTTCTCCCTCCACCTTCGCTCCCCTTCAAGCCAGTCACAATGTCTTGCCAATCCTACCATGTCCTCTCTGGAGCTGGGGGCATGAGGAGTTTCAGCTCTTGCTCTGCTGTGACCCCAAGAAGCATGAGGAGATACACCACCGCACCATCTCGTGCTGGGGAGCTGGTGGCACAGGGTACCCCAGGGTACCCCAGATGTTTCGGCAGCAGGAACCTTGGTGGCAATGAAGTCTGCCAGCTCAGGCTGGTGATCAGTGGCCGTCACCCACTGAGATATGGATACAGCCTCTCTGGCATGGGCTATGGAGGTGCTGGCTTTGGCTATGGGGTCCGTGGCGCCCCAGGGGTGTGTGCACCCATTGCTCAGGTCACCATCAATGAGCATCTGCTCCAGCCACTCAAGCTGGAGATAGACCCAAACCTTCAGTCCATGAAGTACCAGGAAAAGGAGCAGATCAAGACCCTCAATAACAAATTTACATCTTTCATTGACAAGGTGAGAGAAGAGATGCCTGGCTCGACTGGCACTGCAGCTGCAGAACAATAACTGTCTGCTTTCTCCGTTCAACCTGATACTATCCTGAACACTACAGATTTCACCTCTCAATTTTCCATTTCTGGGACTGTAATTGTTCACTTCTGTGTCACCAGTAGAACAAATTGCTATACTTTGAATGCTTTACTTCTGGGTTTCAGGTCCAATTCCTGGAGCAGCAGAACAAGGTGCTGGAGACCAAATTGGGATTTCTACAGGAACAAAAGTGTTACAAGAGCAACACTGAGCTAATCTTCAAAACTTGTATCAGCAACTTGAAGAGGCAGCTGGATGTTTTTGAAAGCGATGGAGCCAAGCTGGAAACAGAACTGAGCAACATGCAGGGTATCATGGAAGATTACAAGAAAAAGTAAGTTTAGAAAAGGTACAAGCTCCAAAACTAGGGCTAGAATGGATCTCATTAATTTTTAGTTGACAAAGGCTGCACAAGATGCAAGATCTCCAGCGGATCTACATGTGTATGGCTTACGTCAGTAGTTGGTTTCCATGCTGAGGTTGAGCATTTGGAGGTGGTGGAGAAGGATTAGATCCATATTCTTGCCTAGGTGGAATAATCAGGAGCAAAGCCATCCTTTTTCTTCCCCTTGCAGGCATGAAGAGGAAACTAACAGGCAAACCTGTGCAGAGGATGAGTTTGTTATGCTCAAAAAGCTAAGAGCATATCAAACCAACTCAAACACTTCTGGGCTTTTGGTATGAACAGCAGCCAATATTGCTGGAAAGACAGCAGGTGAGACTCTGCCTCTCACTCTCCAGAGACTCTAGAGGGACCTAAAGGCCAACTTTTGGGAAGACTTAATTAAAAGAGTTGAATCCCACCTTAAGTGAGTCAGATCTAGTTCAGCATGGTCTTTTGGGATGTCTGTGTTCCCCAGCTGGTCAAAATATTTCCTTCTCTTCTCTGTCTAGCAATTTTTTTCTTGTGCCTAAGACGATGAGAGAGGGAATCAATTTAATAACATGGTAAAATTTATGTCCTTGAAAAGAGCAGCAGTAGGAGTTTGTAATCCCAACGCGTGCTGGCATTAAACAGAATGCTCTTTCATTTCATAAACCCTTCTCCAATGCGCTTCAGGACATGGATTGTGCCTACATGAACAAAGCTGAGCTGGAAGCCAAGGTGGAGTGTCTCATCCAAGCAGTAATGGCTTTACCTTTTCCTTTTCCTCCACCTCATGTCTCTTCCACCATGAGGAGGCTCATGGAGTTTGGCTCTCACAACCCATCGCTTAAGTTCAGGGAGATTTTTGGTGTTTCATGTATACATCAGACTAATGCTCCAGATTTCAAAGGCATTACTGTTGCATTGCATGGGCAAAAATCCTAAGGAATCTGTTTCAACTTGATGGTGGAGGCAGAATCCAGAGAGATTAAAGCAGAAAATCCCTTTGTGGGTTTCTGCAGTGAGCCTGAAGTTGGGGTACACAGAGCAGATGTCTCCTTGTATCTGTGCCATGGAAATGTACAGGGGAAGCACCCCTGCACTTTCGGTGCAGACAACTGGCAATCTTGCTGTTGCCCCTAGGAAATCACGCAGGTCCAAGCATCCATTCTGGGCACCTCTGTTATTGTGCAAATGGACAACAGCTGAGGCCTGGACATGGGTGACATCATTGCTGATGTCAAAGCTCAATACAAGGACATTGGCAAAAGGAGCTGGGCTGACGCAGAGTCCTGGTAATACAGCAAGGTGAGTCATGACGGACACTCACAAAAGTATTTATGCCCCACTTCTGCTAAGGGTCCTGCTTCTTCAGATTTCCTAATTTAGGTTGAGTGGGCTTTTTAAAGTCTGTTTTCATAGCCACCTGCTGTGTTTTCGGAATGTGTGATACATTCTCTGCTAACACCTTCACATGCAGAGCTGCTACTGTGTAAATGAGTCATTTGTGTCCCCCAGTGATAAAGGTTTTGGCCTTAAAGCTCAAGATTCAGGGCTGCAGCCCTGGAATCACACAGCAGGTTTCATTACTGACTCATCTCCTCGCTCCGGTATTTATCTTCACTGCATTTTCTCTCTCCTTAGTATGAGGAACTGAGAGAAGCCGCTGGTAAACACGACAACAGCTTGCGTAACTCAAAAAACGAAATTATGGAGCTGAATTGTGTGATTAAAAGACTAACTGAAGAATGTGAAAACACCAAAGCCCAGGTAAGGATGACTCAGTGACAATAATGTGCTAATCACAATTCCCAGGCTGTGGATTTCCAAAACTCCTCCGCTAGAGAAAGGGAGTAATTAAGCCAGTTTTGATGAAATACATGTCAGATGCTTGACTCTCACACTTGCTGCTAATCCAGAGTACAGAGCAAAATGGTCTATTACTGCTACTAATGATTGAACTACCATCAGTATAGACCTGCAGTGAGAAGACAATGCACGCACCAAAGTCTCAGCTAGCCAGAGAGAACTGTCCCAGAGTTAGAGGTTTATCTATAGAGTCTGAAAATATAACAAATTGCAGGTGGATGAATACACAGGCAGGCAGATTCAACAGCTCTGAACTATTTGAAGCATGTGCAAGTAAGTTGCAGTAATGAAAATCTCCTACCTGCAGAGATGTGGACTGCAAGGAGCCATTGCTGAAGCTGAGGAGCAGTGGAAAGTGGCCATCAAGGATGCAAAATGCAAACTGTCTGAGCTGGAGGCAGTGCTGCAGAAGGTGAAGCAGGACATGGCCCGGCAGCTCCGCGAGTACCAGGAGCTGATGAACGTCAAGCTGGCCCTGGACATCGAGATCGCGACCTACAGGAAGCTGCTGGAGGGCGAGGAGAGCCGGTGGGTGCTGGTACAACCCTGCAGGAGGCTTACAAGGACGAAACAGTAATGCACCTAAGCCCACCACCACCTTTCACAGCCTGATGAGCTGCCACCATCTCTGTAATTGCAGCAAATCCAACTGAGACCCATTGTCCTAGGAGTTGACACTTTCCAAAGCATTTGCAGCCTTTATGGGCCCAAACGCCTTACAAAGTCAAAAGCTCCTAATGCACTCAGGCACTTAGCTTTGCCCTCAAGTGGAAGACCTTACATCGGTAAGGATGATGCTCTGCCTAGCCAGGTCGTATCAAGTCAAAGGCCCAGCCACCTTTGCCTTCCCATCCGAAGTGACTGGGCTCCTATTCACACGTGACCAGTTGCAGGGACACACACTAAGCACAGACTTTGGTTTTTACCCATCTTCGTTTTCCCCACCCCCAGGCTGGGCACAGACAGTGGATGCCCTACGAATATTTGTAGGTACCAGACACATCCCTATTCCCATCAGTCCCCTAGGATCTGTTCTGTAGGATAGAAATCCTGAGCTGAAACGTTTTCTTCGCAGCTGTGTGCTGACCCCAGGGAGGAATGGCAGGCATGCTGTGGTGGCAGTTACTCCTCCTGCACCAGATCCTTATTCAGAAGTGGAGGGCTAGTGACTGGGGGAGGCATTGGTGACAAAAGCATCGCCACCAACTCTGGAGATGTCTGTGCTCCTTGTACCTCTATGGGAGTATATGGTGCTGTGAACAGAAAGAGCTCTAATGTAAAATTTGAGTTGTCTTACAGGTCAAAATACTAAAAAACCAACCGAAGCATTTGAAAGGAGGGTCCTCACTTCACTGGTTCATATCAGCAGCAGCCTGCTAGCCACACACACAGAAAACATGGGGAGATTTTAAAGCTTTCAGCCCAGCCCACACTGCTTATACTGCCTGCAACATTCATTACAGTTATTAAACCTGCTCTTTAGGCTACCTCATGCTGTAGTTTTACAAATTCACTCTTCTCAAAGTTTGCCTATTCCTCTTGGGTCACGTAGGTCTAGCAAAGCCTAGACAGCGATGCTATTTTAACGAAGCAGTGCATAATTAGCACAGTGTATGTATTAAGGAACCAATTGCATGGGAAGACACCTGGGTTAAAAACACTAAGCAATGTAAGTTTCTGCTCCTCCAGTGTATGGACATGACTGCAGAGAAAAGAAAAATCAAAGGGAGCAGAGAAGCCTTACCTCGATCATCAGACTCCACCACAGTGCCTGTTGTTTGCCTTTATCTTGGTTTTTCTCTATTTCTCCCCAGTAAACCGACACAGCACATGATATGGCTCCTCTTTTCAGAGATACAAAACACATCAACAAGACAATTAAAAATAAATAAAAAAACAAACCTCAAATCAAGTCCGTCTCTTGTTACAGACCGCTGGTGCACGGGGCTGGGGAAGGGGGTAAGGCGTTGAGGCCACAGTACGTCTCGCTCATCACACTCCTTCCACATCCATCACTCAGTGAACATCATATCCCTGACCTAATCCCCTAAAAACCAGGAGGAAAGAGGGGATAAATCCCTGGGGACTGGAAATCACTGCAGTATGACAGACCTGCTAAAAGTAGCTACACTGCTGAGTGCTGTTGGGATGTGAGAGATCATGAGAACAGGAACAAAACCAGGGCACACTTCCCTGCTCTGAAGCCTGTGTTAGGCTGGAAGAGGAGGAATTTTCCCATCAAGAAGTTTTTCTGAATCAAAACCTTTTTTTTCTTTTTTTAATTGAGATTTTTTCCACCCAAAAAATATAAATTTGTTTTCTCAGGGAAGCATCCAAACAACTCACTCCAAACCTGCTCAAGCTAATTTGCACTATTTGGTTTAACTGAGCTAGCTCAAAACATCTTGCTTTTTTTCGTTTGTTTTTTTGAGAGTCAGTTCAACAACGTATTCAACTGCTTTTCCCCGTTGCACTGGAGAACCTGAAGCATCATTCAGCGCCCCTCTCTCCTTTTGAGATGGGCAGCCTGTAAGGCCAGCCCTCCCACAGCCCCTGTCCTCAGATTTCTGTCCAAAAGTGGTATAAAGTTGCATTCGGTGTTACTTGTCTCATCGAAATGAGAAAGTGTTTCCTGGGATGAGGAAAAAAAATAGTGTTCAGACAATGTAGAGAGAAGAGATGCAGCCACAGAGCCATAAAATAGAACCACAGTCCAAGCTGGAGCAACATGGTCTGGCACAGGAGGACTGAGGACAGCCTAGCCTCACAAGATTCATCCTAGATCTTCTCATGCACCATCCTTGGTGATGAGCTGATGATGAGACTCCTGTGGGCCCTGGAGTCGAGGTGTCCAGCAAGGATAGTAATTTTGTCTTGCAATTGCAGCCAACCACTGAATAGGGAAGGGGAAAAACGCAGTAAACAAAACTAAACCATTAGTTTGAAACTTCCACCCTGCCCCTACAAAACACGCCGCCCTCCCACACGGTGACGCCGGCCCTGACGCTATCCCCATCCTTCCAAGGCCTTGGACACACACGCGTGTGAACAGCAAAGCCAGGAAGAATCTGAGCCCCAACACCACAATGAGGGCACTCGCCCAACGTAGGAGGCAAAGGACCAAGCCTGGCCCTGCCCCAAACCAGGTGGGAACCCAACCTCAAAGCTGAGCGACGAGGGGAGGAGGAGACACCAGTTTTCTCAGGATTTGGCCAATAAGGGCATCTGCAAAAGCTACCATGGTCTCAATTCACTGGGTCTCAATTTCAACTAATCAGCAACCCCCCCCCCCAAATAAATCATCACGTTGGAAAACACTCCTACCAGTAACGTGCAGAAAAGTCACTTCTTCTGAGAAATACATTTGGTCCCCCAAATGTTTTCCTGGCATTATGTTGCCTTTTTACAGGCAAAACCAACAAACCATAGTTGTTTACCACTAACTTGCCTGCAAGATTTTGTTCATTAACTCCCAATGAATTCACATTTATTACTGATATTATTTAATAAACATCTGGTTGAATCACATTCTCCTTCAAAGCTCTTACTTGCAAGCTGAGGTACCAGCAAGATGTAAAGATCTCCTTTGATGGGGAAGCACTTTACATTTTGAAAGGCTCATTTTCACTTCATCTAACCTATAAAAAGGTGAAGGTGGAATTTTTACATCTCCTGAAAACAAGTCATCCAGCACAACTCCCCCGCTTTCTACTGCTATTACACAAGACCTAAATATTGTCCCTCTAACTCAACAGCACTCTTCAGACCTTTATGGGGCAAACATGCTGCTTTCTCTGCTGGTAAGCATAATGTATGCTAAGTAGCTCAAACTCATTGCATCGTAAACATTTGGTGGAAGTTTCATGCAGCCTCGCCCCGTTTTCCACGTAAATAAAAGGAAGAAGGTGCTCCCCTGCGGTCAGAGGGAACTGCACCTGGGAACCTGCTGCCAGCACATCGCCTGCACCCATCCCTCTCCCACCAGCAACCATGTCCTGCCGCTCCTACGGCATCAACTCCGGCCGCGCCGCTCGGAATTTCAGCTCATCCTCTGCTGCTCTTCCCAGGAATCGACGCAGCTTCAGCAGCGCCTCGTGTCACTGGGGCGGTGGCATGGGCCACCGCGGGCTGGGTTGCTTCAGCACCAGAAGTCTCAATGGTGCGGCATCCTCCAGGCCCAGAATAGCTGTTGGAAGATGTCCTCCTCCGAGATGTGGATATGGCTTTGGTGCAGCTGCTGCAGGATTTGGCTACAGAGGTGCTGGCTTTGGCTACAGGGTCGGTGGAGTCTCCAAGCCGTGCACCATCACACCCATCACCATTAACGAGCAACTGCTGCAGCCGCTCAAACTGGAATTTGATCCCAACATGCAAACAGTGAAGTATCAAGAGAAGGAGCAGATCAAGACCCTCAACAACAAATTTGCTTCTTTCATTGACAAGGTGAGCAGAGAAACCCTCCCCAGCTCGTTTGCAGGCGCAATGGCCCAAGGGAGGTGTTTAGCGTGTAACGGGCAAGAAGTCCTTCTAATACAACTCTTTTTAGACATTGAGGGCAACTTTAAAAGTTGAGCACCAAGGTGTTCACAAGCCATATAGTCTTACTGCCATCAGGGAAGCTTTGATGTACTGGCAGTATTGCTCTGATCTCTAGGCCTGGCTGCAGGGAGGGAACAAGCTGAGAACGGTTTCATCAGCTTTCCAGTTCCTTCCCATTCCCCTCCACATTTCCCCAGTTCATTGAAAATTTTTCCTTTCTGGAAGTGTTTAGGTTTTTGTGCATTTCCACACAGGTTACCCAGAAAAAGCATATGCACAAAAGCACATTGGAGTAGGAAACACTGCATTCAAGTGTACCAAGAGCAGCAACGTGCATTTCATGGCTGTTGCATGGACACTCGCTCTCACAAGCACTTAACTCTCATCTCATTTCCTATTTTGCTTTCTGGGATTCAGGTTCGATTACTGGAGCAACAGAACGAGGTGCTGGAGACCAAGTGGAGCTTTCTGCAGGGTCAAAAACATTGCAAGAATACCATCATGCCCATGTTAGAGGCTTATATAGGTAACTCGAAGAAGCAGCTGGAAGCACTGGGGTGCAACAGAGCCCTGTTAGAAACAGGCTTGAAAGCAGTGCAAGAGGTTTTGGAAACCAACAAGAAAATGTAAGTGCAAAACAGAAATGTGAGTGCAAGGCTCAAAATGTTATTCTAGGTTCATAAGCAGGCAGAGACCATGAACTTTTCATGATACTAAATAGTTCCCAGAGAACTTGTAGGTAGGTGGAGAGATCTGCCAGGATCCTAGTATATAAAACAAAGTCCCAATTTACAGAGATTGAGAAAACAGAGGATGCACCTCATCCAGATTCCCTCCCTCTTGCCTAATTCAAGGAATTAGCAAATAGGATAGGTCAGCAACTGTTTTCTGGTGCAGGAGTTGAACCAAAACAGTTCTGCTGCAAATTTGTAAAAACACCGAAACCTCTCTGAAAACGTTTGCTTTCCCATGGGCCACGAAACAAGAACAAAGCATCCCAAAACATCATCTGGGGAAAATGAAAAAAAAAAAATAGGAGGAGTTTCGTTTCTTGAAATAAGGCCTGCAGAACCCCAAACAAGGATGTAATTGCACTGAACTCAAAATCTCCCATTTTCCCACGCAGGTATGAGGACGAATGCAGCCAGAGGACCTGTGCTGAGAAGGAGTTTATTGCCCTGAAGAAGGTGAGTAAGGGGCCATTTGAACCCTCCTCCCCAGGTTCAGGTCTTTGGGTTGCACGCAGTGATTTATTTCCCAAAAGCAGCACACAAAACAAGTACAAACAGGAGCTGGTGCTTGGGTTTGCTTGAACTCAAATCAGCAGCAACTGTGTAATTGGGAGCTGGCGCACCGTCACGGTACCGACACCGAAAGTCCCTCACCCCAAGGGTAGCCCCAAGTCTGCTCTTGCTAATAAACTTCCTTCTTCTCTCCCCAACACGACTTCAGGACGCAGACTGTTTTTTCTTAAACAAAGCAGAGCTGGAGGCCAAGGTGGAAAGCCTGAAAGAAGAGGTCGACTTCCTGAGAATGCTCTACAAAGAGGTAAGAAGCCTCCCTATCGCTCCAGCCATTGTTTGCATTTCCCAGTCAGATCCTGAAGCTGTTTATCCCAACGGACAGGGGAAGAAAGGGTAATGCAGGGCAGTGGTCATCCCTCACAGTGAATGGGGAGACCTAGCAATTCATCTCTGTGTCACCACAAAGCGGGACCAAGGTGGATGATGTGCATGACACACCAGTGTGGGGCAGTCTGGGGGCACAGCAGAACCAGGATCTCACTGTCACCACCAGGAAACCCACCAGCTGCAGACTCAGATCTCAGATACTTCAGTGGTTGTACAGATGGACAACAGCCGAGATCTCAACCTGGACAGCATCATTGCTGATGTCAAGGCTCAGTATGAGGACACTGCCTGCAGGAGCCGGGCAGAAGCAGAAGCCTGGTATGAAAGCAAGGTGAGAAAAACAGCCAGAGGGAGGGTTTGGATACAATTTCTCTCTTAAAACCCAGAGAAACACCCCCATGCTCCTAATTTGCTCTGATTTAACTCAAAGCATGTGTTTTTTGGGATACACAACAATGTCTTTGGGGCTTTTTTAGTTTGAGGAGCTGCGAGTCACTGCAGGCAGAAATGCTGATAGCCTGCGAGAGACAAAAAAAGAGATAGCTGAGCTGACACGGATAATCCAGAAACTGAACGGAGAAGTCAAGAGCACCAAGGACCAGGTGAGCACAGCCAGGTCTGTTTGTTCCACCAGGGCAGAGAGTTTAGTGATGCTGAAATGTTATTCCAAGGCGAACAAAATTAAATGGTGCTGTGACACCTTGCAAAGGATGCTCAAGAGCCGGGACTTTGCTGCTCCAGCTGGGGCTGCATTAAAGCCCAACACAGGTAGTGCCTGAAGGCAGCTACAGTTACAGCATCCCATCCCCTGCAAGCAGCACAAGGAAGTGATGAAATTGCATGTCCAGCTCCCTCAAACTTCTGCCGGAGAGGACTGCATGTCCACCTTACTGCACAAACAGACTTTAAAGCCATCTCTAAATAATGCATTATGTTTGAAAATACCAAGAGACATTTAAGACTGACCATGTCTTGCTACTTGCAGCGCTGCAAACTGGAAACTGCTGTGGCCAATGCTGAGCAGTGTGGAGAAACATCCATCAAGGATGCGAAGTGCAAACTCTCCGAGCTGGAGATGGCTCTGCAGCAAACCAAGGCAGACCTGGCCCGGCAGCTCCATGAGTACCAGGAGCTGACGAACATCAAGCTGGCCCTCGACATCGAGATCACGACCTACAGGAAGCTGCTGGAGGGAGAGGAGAACAGGTGAGTGACAGACACCAGCAGGGCTAACTAGTATCTAACTACTTTAGATCCATGTGTCAAAAGGAAAACAAAAAACAAAAAACTGGCCAGTGCTATTTCTGCTCTGCTGTGCTGCAAGTCAGCCTTGCAGCCCCAGTGCAGACCAGCTCTTCCCATCAGTCCTACCTCACCTCCACTGGTGCAAAGAGAGCCAGTCCTGCTGCCTCCACACAGCAAGAGAGGCTAGAGAGGGTCAGGCTCACATTTGAGGCTAACAGGGCTTTGCATCTGAAGACAGGTCAATAACGTGTAACCTTTTCCGACTCTCTACAGGCTTTGTGCAGAAGGAGGCTTCCCTGTCAACATCTGTAAGTTGGAGCATTCAACTTCTTCCAAGGCACCTTCTGCCTTTTCCCCAGGGAATCCCCCAAGCTGAAATTCAGCTTTGCTTTGCCTTTTGCAGCTGTCTGCCATTCCCAGGGAGGTCTCGCCTACACCCCAGAACCCAGCTTTGCCAGCACCCAAGTGTCTGCCAACAGAAGCTCATGCAAGAACAGCAGCATGAGCCGCAGCACCAGGGTCTGTGGCACAGCAGTGGGCTGCGGTGAAGGCATTAAGAGTGGGAGCACAAGGAGCTCCCATGTGAAGCGCATGTCCACGACCAAGTCGGCCAGGAGCAACCTGTAAAGAGCTGCAGATGAACGGCAAGGCTGGAAATGAAGCGACACGCACGCCTTTCTGCCCACGCACAGCAACAGCCGGCCAGCGCCGGAGCATGTGCACCCAGCTCCCCAACACTGCACACCCATTCCCCGGGCATGGGGATACAAAAGGCAAAGAGGGCTTTTCTGTGCTCAAGAGTTTTGCTGTTTGTGCTAGGGAATTCAGGAGCAAGAAGAGCCAAAATTCCCTGATCATTCCCATTATGGAATTCAAACAAGATGCCTTTGGTGTAGTTTCCTGGTCTGATTCCATAGATTCAAGGATCAAAATAAAGTGTGACACAGGACACCTTCTACCCATGAGCATTTTCCTTAGGGAAAATTCAGCCCACTTGTTTTAGCAGCTCCCACCCTAGATCAACTTAGTTATATCAGCTGGCCTTTTAATTTACAGATACATCCCCTGGTATCAGCAGAACTCACCCAAAATTGCCTAGCTTGCGCTTTCCCTACACATTGTACCAATCTCACTGAATATTTGCCCCAAAGGATAGATTTCAATGGCTGTTGCTGTTTGGAGGCAGTTTGCTTTGTAATCGCATTACCTGTTTTACAAGTGATCCTCAACTTTCCTTTTTCTTCTGGGTTTTTAATGGTATGGCTCATCTGATGCCATAAATACCATCCTAACTGAAGGGCCTGGGGGCCAGAGTCCACTGTCAGGTATGAAAGGGGCTGATCCATCACAAGGTCTGGCCCTCAGGACACAAAACTCCCCTGTGGTCTTGTTCAAGGGATCCAGACCCAATCTTAAACACATGGGACCAGCACCAATTACCTTTCCAATCCTCCAGTACCTAGCAAATTGAACTGCTAGTGTAAGTATATTTACCCTATTTGAGATTTGGGAAAGAAGGAGGATGCAGTGAATGATTTCTAATGACTATGCATTTTGTCAGCAATGCTTGTTAATGGCTTTTATCCTAGTTTTAGTCTTGCATTTCCAATAAATTGACATAGCAACTCAGTTACCACCATCATGTGATGGCTTCTTTTGGGGGAGAAGAAGGGTTAATTTTGTGTCTGCTCCAAGTTCTCAAATGTCAAAACTTAGAATGGTCTCAAACAGGCAGAGGCCAAGCCCTCCATCCCCTGGCAAAACCCTCCCAGCCCTTCCTCCCAAACCCAGGGGCTGCACATCGATGGTCTCCCATAACCCTTAATACATCAATTCTCCATGCACAGGTGCAGCTATGCAAGGAGAGGGCTTATAAACCTCTCTCTAAAGCCCCACTGAGAGAAAGGCACAGCTCTCTTCCTCCTTGCACCTGCATGCAAGGAGTAGGAGCCATTTCACCCAACGCTGAGTGTTTACAACACAGCTGGCTGCCAGCAAGGCACAAGACATGGGCACTTCCTGGGTTAGATGTCTTCATTAAGACAGGGTGGGGCACCAAATGATTTTCCTCCCAGGAACTCCCCAGGAAAAAAGAACAAAAAACATCATTTAGAGGGTACTGACTAAGCAAAGACGCTCTAGCAGTTTGTGTAAAGTTAATTGAAACTTTTCATTACTACTATTGATTCCTAAATCCCCTTAAAACCATCACTGATTGCCCTGAGTTGCCCAAGAACTCTTCAAAGCCAGACACCAGGAACTGCTGGATGGTTTTACACCTCCTTGCCCTCCCTCTCCTCCTGGGAGCAGTCCAAGCCCTGCTCAGCTCTCCAGCAGGGCACAGCACCATCGCAGCAACCCCCAGGCAGAGCAGGTACAGCTCCCAGCCCACACTACATACATCTTCCCAGGCTGTAGATGCTCCAGTACTAGAGCACAGAGCCCCCACCATCTCCAGTGAGAGCCTCCGAAACCTCTTTCCTCTCCACTGTGTGGGGTGTTGACCTTTATAACCTCATCAAGCCAATTAGGCTCCCAATCAAGCCAATTAGGCTTCCCAACTGCACCACAGTCTTCCCAGGATGGGAGCCCCCACCTTGCTCCTCCATGCCTGGTGGAGCTACAGACTCAGCCCTGACCATAATGATTTTGTGCCATTTAATTCCTTTTAAACACAAGGTGAAAATTTCAATCAGCCCCCAGAGCAGGGTTTTGGCCATTGTAGTTGCTGAAAAGCTGATGGAAAATGTGAAGCAAATGCAGCTTAAATGCTGGGGAACTTTAGAAAGCTCCCCAGCACCTGCAGCCTTCTTCCCAAACCCTGTTGCATTCAAGTCCTCACCCTTTTTCTGCTTCAGTTTCCCTACAGAGAATAACAGAACTTACCTCCTCTGTAAAACCCTCTGACACCTGTGGACAGACTGCACCATGGATGATCTCAGTCCTGCTAGTACAGCAACACACATCCACGGTCACATCCCGGTGTCTGCAGCCGGTGGTACAGCAGCACCGCAGGGGGTAGGCGGACGGTGCGAGGCTGCCGCATCCTGCAATGCAGCCCAGAAGGAAACCCTAGGGATGGTCCAGCAGGAACATGGTGTTCAGCTGGGCCACTGAACTGGAGAGAACATCAGGGCAGCTCACTAGGAGGGGAGAAATACAGAGGCTGAGAGCAAGCAGAGATGGCAGAAACACTCAAAGGAGTATTTGCATAAAGTATTAGATAAAAAATTATAAAGTATATTTAAATATTATAAATATATTTAAATATTATGCATTTTACCCTGCAGAGAGCAAGAGGCAGAGGCTGAAGTGCTCTGAGCTTTAGCAGAGATAGCTGGGCTTTATACCTGCACAGAAACTGGCAACACTGTAAGAAGGAAAAAAGCCATTGCAGTGCTTTTATGAGCTCAGAAAGCAGCCAGATTTCGTTGTATGGTTAGTATGGAATGAGAAAATACTACAGATCGTCCAGCTGGGCATCTTTAAGATCTGTGAGTAAAGAGCATGCATGGAGCAACCTTCCCAGCTGTTACCATGCTTGCACCAGGGCAGAGCTATTAAGATGTTTAACTGACAGGGTAATAACTGCAAAGGGCTTTGAGATGTTTCAGTGATGGAGGCAACACTCACGGTTATGGAGCTGTACCCTGGAAAGCTGTAATCACCCAGCAGAGTATAAAAAGATGGATGTGATCCTGACCATGTTGTATTACCTGCCCTAATCACAACAGCAGGGAAAACAGGGTAGGAGGGATGTCTTGGCTTTACCCTACCCCAGGGCATCAACAGGATAAGTAGTGCCCCTGAAATGGCACCTCGATGGGTCAGAGGACTCACCATTTGAGGAAGAATTGCCCTCTGCAATTGTCTTTTGCTCTCTGTTGGGCTCCATCTTTCCCTTGACTCATCCGTGTACAAAGTTAAACAACCTTTAGCTTTTCCTAAGTTCTCTAAGCCCCAATTCACAGCTCCCCTGTGAACTGCAGCAGCTTGCTGGGGCCACTCCAACATCTGGACCAGGCGCATTCCCAGCCTTGCAGCCCCACACCAACAGGAACGTCCTCTGTGCATGATTTTATGCACATTTCAGATGCTCATTATTCTTAATCACTGCTGCAAAACAGGGATGCCAAAAAAATACTTCTTTGTGGGTCATGTGTTGCTCAGTCTGGCAGCAGTAGTGCTGCTAACAGCTCCTTGGCGGAGGGCTCCGCAGTGGGTGGGTGCTGGGTGTTCCTGGGTCATGTCTGACTCCTTCTGGAAGTGCAAAAAGCCTCACCCATTGCAAAGCTGCTTCTCAAGCGGAATTATTTCCCCTGAATCCGACAAGAGACTCAGGAGACACCTGGCTTTGCACTAATTCAGGGCACACCAGCACCCCCTCTGAAGAAGAGGGATTAAATTTTGACCAGCTCCTCTTGTGACCCCAGACTGAGCCAAGACCAGACGCAAAGAATGAGCAGAAAGCACAAAGTGCATCCGTCTCCGCAGACTCACAAGGACACTTCACAGCATTTCCTGAAGTGTGCAGATCCCCTTTTCCCCAGCACCACTGTGCAGCGTATGTTGTTCTGCAAATGCAGAAAAGCTGCAGCCACACAGATTTCATGTGCCCCTTCCCGAGTCATCGCTGCACACCTGACGCCTGAGAATTCAAGCAGCAGAGACGGAGCTCTGCTAATCTCTCATAATGCTAAGAGAGACCCTCAAATCCCCACTAAATATCACAAAGCCTTGCAAATGACAGCAAACAGTGACATCTCCTGCCAAAAACATCTGGGCAATGTCTTTGAGCTCTTTATTTCAATTAACTTCAGGGGATTTTATTTCATTTTGCTTTTTTGGCTACAACATAAAAGCCGTGAGCTGGGTGTGCCGGGCTGCTGATAATACAGCTCTGCTGGGCACACTGGGTTCCTCGGGCACACTGGATTCCTCCCCTCCCTGCCATTAGTGCCACGTGTGTAGTAAAACCAGACACAGGCTCAGCACTGCGCTTGCTCAGGCGCAAGGCGCGGAGCTGTGTTGGGCACTGGGGCAATGGGGCTGGGGTAGAGCCCCGGTCTGTCACAGGCAAAGCATCCTTCAGGCTTTACCAGTCTCATAGCCATCCTCACACTGGAGGAAACAGTTTTTCTCAGTAACTGCAAAATCTCTGCCTGGCCCTGTTCCCACTGGGGTGATGCCTTCACCAGCAGCAGCTGCAACAAGGGCTCGCCCCCCATCTGCACCTTGGCCCTGCAAGAGGGGTGGGAGCAAGCACAAGCCACCCTGGGGTGACCACTTCTCACCTGCGCTGCCCCAAAAGGAGCAGGAACGAGTTGTTCTCATGCAGCATCACCCAGATTTCCTTCTCTGAGCTTTGGCTGCCTCCAAGTGAGGCATCTCTTCCAGTGTTTAACACCTCTCTGCTCAGCAAAGGGAGATGGTGCTCAGAAAGGGATCAGTCCCAGCTAGTTTCACTTCTGATCAGGGGCTGGGCTGAACCCAAACTGCTTGAACAAAGCCAGTCCCATCATCCTACTGCCCAGACTCAGTGCAAAGCAGACAAAATTCATCCAGGAGTGAAAGACTGCAGGCAGCAAACCCTAAATCCTGATCCTGACCACAGTGTGGCACTGCTCCAAGGGACACAGCCAGAAGCAGGCTCTGGAGACAGAAGGAAGGTGAGAACATTGGATGTTTATCCAAGCTCCTGAGCATCCAGGGCAGCACACACAAGAAACTCATCTGGGACTGAAGAAGCATGCAATAGGGAAACTTTATTAACGGCCTCACGACAAACTCCCAGACCACAAAGACATAAAATGTCAACCAAAGATACGCTGCTAGGACATGGCAGAGCATGCAATACAACAATTTCTTTGACTTATTTATTTAAAAATTCTTCCTACTGCAGTAACAACCTATTTCCCTGGCATGTTTAAGTTGAAGACACATTTTGGCAGGAACAAGTAGTTATTGTAATGATGCATCGACAAAACATGTTTTTTCCCTAGTTGTAGTAGAGACACCAGATATCTCTAGTTTTGCTTTGAAATATAGGGTAGTAAACAGAGGCACCCAAGGATGGGGAATATCTCCCATTTTACTGTGCTACTTATAATTTTAAGCAATTTCATACCCCTTAAGCTTTGGGTTTCTTTTAGGGAGATGACATGGGTGGGGGAGCTGGTTTATGAGTTATTTTGTTGTACAAAAGCTGAAAGTAAATGCCTGCATTGCCTTCGGTAAGAAATTAGCTTCATTCAGATGAGAATTGTTGAATTCCATTTCTGAGCCAATTTCCCAAAAATACAAGAAGAAACCCAAAACAGTTTGACGGTTTTCTTCCTGGTATATCTTAAGAAAACAAACCCAGGCTGAAATCTCAACAAGGATTGGCATTTTCTGAGAAGCCCAAGGGAATAAAGTCTTCCAAATCATATTCAGAGGGAGATAATCTTCTGGTCTCTTTTGTAAAACCACAGCAGAAATGTGGAAAAGCTTGCCACTCAAATGATTGCTTTGCCCTTCAAAGGGTGAAATCCAGCCCTGAGCAGGGGGTACCAAGCACACAAGTAACAAAAAGCATTACCCTGCCTGCCTGCCTGGATAAATTTCACCCTACAGGCTTGAACCTGCTCTCAGTGGAATGGTTCCCGCTGAGTTCAACAGTGCAGGTTCAAGCCTTAGGCATGATGTGGCAGGGGCAGGTACACTGGTATATCTTATTCCAATTCATTCATCACTGCAGAAATTTTGCAGCCAATTTGTCCTATAAAAGGCAACAAAACTTTTCTTCCTATATTTTCCCTCCTCCCATGTAGCGGGTACCGCTGATTTCCATTCCTGTAGTTACTTCCTGAAGCTTCTGGTGGACGAGGTTGTGGTGACGGTGTAGGATTTGGAGGCACCCCCAGAGGAGAAGCCGAGCGCCCCACTGCCCATGCCTGCTCCCAGGTTAAGGCCTCCTCTGAGTCCTCCTCCCAGAAATCCACTGGAGCTGCCATAGCCACCTCCACCGCTGGAGCTGACCACAGCTGTGGCACAGAGAGAAGCAAACCAAACGTAAGCATCAGGGAACCCCAAACCCAGTTTGGCACCCTCAGGAAAAGGGCATTTTTAAATTTCAACAAGCAGATGAAAACTTTCTACAACCTCCTGCAAAACACAGCGCCCAGGATACAAATTTCTTGCTACAGTTTGGCCAAGAGCATTTAGCTCTGTGCTAAACCAGATGCATGTGAAGGTTGAGCAGCCCATCCCCTTCCCCATCACTCAGTCTGGCTCAAGACCTCCTGCAGCACAGGGAACCCAATATCATAAACCCATTCAGCTCATCTCCTGGTGCACCAGAGAGGTTGTGGGCATGTTCACCAGCTGTCAGCAGCAATTGAATGAATGAAAAGTAGAGCCACTGATTTAGAGCTGTAGACAGCATCTCCGAGACACCTCCATCTGTCCAATGTCCAGGCAAGGTGAGTGCCCAACGCTTCTCAAGCTGGAAAGACACCCTCTAATGTCACCTCTGCACTAGCTTCCAATCCAGGCAGTTTTTTCTCTTTCTTTCAACTTTCTTGTTAGTGCATTTTTCCCCATATAAAAATGGGAGGAAAGAACCAGTGTGTGTGTGTATCAATATTCCCCCAGTTTAAATTTCATACAGATAAGTTAGAGCTGAAATCTGCCATGGAGCTATTAAATTCTGTCCTGGGGGGCTCCCATTTAAGAAGGGGTTAACTTGGTTGCAGAAACTAAGGCAAGGCACTACAAAGCTCCTGCATGCAGACCCAGTTGGTCCCACCTGCATTTTCTATAGGCATATGGCTATGTGTAACTATTACAAATTATAAAATCAACTCACAGATGTTGACGCTGCCAACTCCATCACCAGCCAACCTGTTGGAGCAGGAAAACACAAAGGCAAAAGGGAAGAGGATGGGTTAGACTCTGCATTACTCAGTGCTCCCCCAGGGCCTCAGCGCCGCTGAGGATGAAGACAATGGCAATGAGTTATTACTGCTGTTGTAAATAATTCAGACAAGATAAGTGTGCCATCCAGCGCTTTGTTCTGGCCCTACATTTACAAGCTCTGTTATCACCTGGGGGGGAGAGGTGGGGCTAAAAGAGCACAGAAGCTCTGTCCTAATTCCATGGGGATTGGAAACACTTGGAAATTTTCTGCCATAGCATCAAATGTACAATGGAAAACAACTCTTTTTTTCTTCAGATGTTTTCACCACAAGTATCCAATTTTCCCCAGAACTTGCCAGTTTGGCTCTACAGTCAAAACACTTTGAGGACCAAAAATCAGTTTAAAATGCAAGGTTTTCTCTTCCATATTTCCTTCCAGAAACTTGAAGGAATTGAACCCTCATGATGTCTCCATGATACAAAGGGCTGGACCCTTCATCACATAAAATCCACAGGCTGTACCCACCTGCTCTCTTCTCCCTCCAGCAGCTTCCTGTAGGTCGCGATCTCGATGTCCAGGGCCAACTTGACGTTCATCAACTCCTGGTACTCACGGAGCTGCCGGGCCATGTCCTGCTTCGCCTTCTGCAGAGCTGCCTCTAGCTCCTCCAGCTTTGCCTTGGCATCTCTGACAGCCATCTCACCACGTTCCTCAGCTTCAGCAATGGCAGCCTCCAGCTTGACACGCTGCAGTGACAAAGCAGAGCATGTCAGTGGGCATCTCGCCTACTTGGTAGAGGACACTACCACCCATGGACCTCGGGCATCTACAGGCCAGCCCACCTCTGTGACTCTGTAAGAGCACTGGAGTCATCTGCTTAGACTGGACCCACAGAAATTCATGCCTACACATTTTTGGGGGCACTGGAGGGAGATCAGCCTGCAAAAGAAGCTCATCTTATTCCAATATACATTATTCTGAAAGGTGATTCATCTGACCCTATTTCTCTCCACTAGCTACATTTTCGGAAGACTTTCAGGTAACCCTCAGTTTCTCAAGCCCACCCACACTGCACACGATTGCACAACACTTAGGGTAAGTGCAAACTCAAATTTTCTCTCCTGTTATGCCCCAGAGCTTGTTCACAGCCAGTTGGTCTCCAGCAAGCTTTGATGTGAGGCAAGCATGGACGCGAGCTGACCTGCAGTTAACAAACACCACACATACCACAAAAGTATCCCTGTGGGGCCACATCAAGCTGGCAGTCTAATGCACCCTCAACAGTGCCCCTTGTACCTCCAGAAAGCTCCATGTTTGGCAGGAAGGGCTCACACTGAACATATGTGCTTTACTCTCATTCATTATTAAGAGAGCTGCACTGGGTCAGTTCTTTGCTTGTAAATGTGTGTTGAAACATCCCTGCCCTGAAACCAAATAAACACAAAAGGATGAATCACAATGGCTTATCTCCAGCTTGTGCACCCTGGTTATTCGCAGCCAGCATTCAGCCCCGAACATGGTCTTAACCACTCACTGGTCTGGCTTTCACCAGCCGTTTTGATAAAGTGATAACCGCCCCTGGAGAAAGCAAACAGAACTCCCATACAGCTGAGAAATTCTTTTGTGTGCCCAAACATGGTGTTCCTTTCTGCAAAAAGGGAGTGGACAAAGATCCCAGCAGCAAGAGGGCACAAGGAATGTGTGTGGCTGGAGGGCTGCTACATTCAGCCTTGCCCTCTGGAAAGTGCTCTGCACCACTCCCCTTCTGCGCTCACAGGTCCCTTGTGGACTCATTCTCCCTGTAGTTCAGCTCCCTCTTAGCATTACATTGCTTATAACACAGTTTCTCCCTCCTGTAGAACTGATGTCTGCCTTTTGCTGTGATCATTGTAACTATCCCCCAATTGTTTCTAACAGATACTGTGTTAAGCCTTGCCCCTTGGTACGCCTGTTGCTGCTAAATCCACTGCTCTGCAGCAGGAGAACAAAGGCAGCTCCTCACCTGGGCCTTTGCATTTTCAATTTCACCCTGCAGCCTCTGGATCATGCGGTTTATCTCTGAGATCTCGTTCTTCGTGTTGCGCAGGTCGTCTCCGTGTTTCCCAGCAGTGACCTGCAGTGCCTCGTACTGTGACACAAAACAGTAGCACAAGAAAAGATGGAGTCAGGCTGGCAGTCCATTAGCTAAAATCTCTCCTCACTCATCACACACAGGATAGAGGTAGTAACAGAAACTCTTACTGCCCTTATCTCTCCCATAACTCACCTTGCTCTGGTACCAGGACTCAGCCTCGGCCCGGCTCCTGTTGGCAATATCCTCATATTGTGCTTTGA
Organism: Anseranas semipalmata; assembly: GCA_013399115.1. Taxonomy (NCBI): domain Eukaryota; kingdom Metazoa; phylum Chordata; class Aves; order Anseriformes; family Anseranatidae; genus Anseranas; species Anseranas semipalmata. Next base: position 195,456 of record VXAA01005346.1, on the reverse strand, counting down.
CCTCCGCAATGATGCTGTCCAGGTCTAGGTGTCGACTGTTATCCATGGACAGCACCACAGAGGTGTCAGAGATCTGGGCCTGCAGCTCACGAAGTTCCTGCCAGTTGCATTAAAAACAATACTATTAATCACTGACTTTTAAGGGCCTCTCTTTTGGAAGGCAATTAAAGAGAGAATACGAGAAGAAAAGGAAAAGGGAGGCAGATAAAAATTCATCAAAACAATCACTAATTAAAAGGAAACCAACTGAATCACATCAACCTCACAAAGCACAAAGTAACAAACAGCAGCAGAAATTGAGCTGCTTCTTATCACCTACAGTTTAAGAGCAAGGTTAGTTTACTCCTCTCCTAAGATAAGACCTCAGCATGAAATGCTAGTCTAAGAAGCTTAGGTATCAGCTTCGCCACAAAGTAAGGCCCCAGTTCCACCACCTCACATAAGGGTGTAATGTGTGTAGTTGCATCAGTCTCTTATCTTGTAAATAATGTGGAAGATAAAGGGGCCTGGGACAAGGAGCTTTCCTTTTTCTCTCTCAGACAGCACAGAAACAAGCAAACACAAGCACACACTAGCACTACAGCACTGGGTATAAGGCATTGTTTGTCTTGTTTTCATACTAACTGCATAAAAAAAATTATGCATGCCCTAGCCATGTTGCAATAAATCCATCTCACATCCCAGACAGGGAAAAACCAGTGTGAGAATTCACAGAACCTGTACATTACTTGCAGGTTTATTTGTGCTTATGGAAGGGAAGACTCAATCTCTCCATCACCATTCACATCTCTGGAAACAGCATAATAATTGTCTCAGTCACCATATGCAGTTCTTCACCCACTTGTAGTGCTACACTGCAACACCCACAAGCAGCAGAAAGGACCTTACCGCTTCATAGAGAGATCTCAGGAAGTTAATCTCATCCGTCAGTGCATCCACCTTGGCCTCCAGCTCCACTTTGTTCATGTAGGCGGCATCCACATCCTAAAAAAGAGTGATAATCCACTGAAATTGCTGTAGCTTTTATAACTAAGTCCACTCAGCCTTTGGTGGCTTCAAAAGCAGCCATGTGCCCATCAAGTTCCCCAGGTCCTCTGCTCTTCATGTCCCTCAGCCCAATGACCCAGCATTCCCTAAAAATTATCTACCAGTGCACTAAACTGCTGGTGTGTGGCATCCCTTATGTTCTGCAGAGATCCCTGGGCCATGCCTGGACCTGCGTTTGCAAGGCCATTGTCAACTTGGACAACAGAGACTGTGAAAGCGGGGCCTCATGATCCCTCTGACTTTTGGGATTTTAAAAGACAAGAGAGGCCTTAGGAAAATATACATCTCCTGAAGAAAGATACAGCCACAACCAGTGAGATCAACAGGATCCAGTTACTCCTTCCTAGGTTCCTATAGGGACCTTGGTGCCCACATTGAGGCAAAAGCGAGAGCTATAGCTCTTCACCTGTGTGTCTCCAGACAGAGCTGTAGCAAAGGGGTGTAAGGGGCAAAAGAGGAAGAAGGGCTGTGAACATATTTGATCAGGCCCAGCTAATATCCACGGCACGCACCTTCTTGAGCACCACAAACTCATTCTCTGCTGCTGTGCGCTTGTTGATTTCATCTTCGTATCTGCCAGGAGAAAAGGGATTGGTGTGAAGTTAGAGCCTGGGTAAAAGGAGGTAATGTCACGGTGAAGCATTACCGCAATTCCCTTCTCTCTCTCCCCATTTGTCCCTTTGTGAACCACCTTGTCAGTCTATGACTTCCCCAGACAAGCCAGCCACAGGCAGAGGTTTGCTGCACCACCGAAGCATGTGCATTTTTTGCACAGGAGGTGCCACCTGTATGCCACAGTTTCAAGGTACTGTTTGGATAAGCTGATGCCTGAAAACTGCTCTGGTCCACACTGCCATGACCACTGGAAAAGCATTTCTCACCCATATTTTCCCACATTCATTAAAATTCACTGCACTTAGGAAGATTTCTGCTCCTTATCCTCACTCATGGACAGCCCAGTGATGTCCCGCCTGTAGGGTTGTAGTCTATGTCCTGAGGCTCTCAGCTTTTTCACCTGACCGTTGAGAGAGCAAATACAAATGCAGAAGAGATGCAAAAAGATTCAACAAATTCCTCTATGCTGATCAAGAGGTTGTTAAAGCTACATTCACTGCACTTCCTTATTCCAGACATTTGAGAACATTTTGCAGGTGCCAATCACGTGTAAGAGCTAAGTGCAATTATTCTCATTCTGCACAGAGTGGCTATGCTTTAAAGCCCCACAAACTTCTAATATTGGCAACATCCCTTCTTTAGGTGTTTGACTTCAGACGTAATGAGCTAGATCCTCAGCAGATATAAATCAAGCCCAACTGACTTTGCTGAAGCCTCACTGGTTTGTACCACTTGCAAGCCTGGATCTCAGAGCCTGCTTTTCAGCATTCTGCATACAGCCAACCTGCTGAACCAAACAGCAAGAACCTGCTATATGGATTCTGTAAGTCATCCAAAAAACAGAGCAGAAACCACTTTCACCAGCTGTTTTGGAATTGCTGTTGGCAAAGTTAGAACACTGCTCTGTTTATTTACACAGTCATTGTATGGCTAGCACTGTAATTTGCCTTCCAAAGTGTGAGCTATTTCAGTTTTGACAGTATTCATGCAACTCCTCTTCTGCTCTGCACTGGAAGCTTGCCCATCCACATTGGTATAAACGGGCATTATCCTTTTCGAGGCCAATGAACTGCATCCGTTGCTATTGCAAACTAATATATGACATGGACGTTATGTGTTTGTGCTGTGCATGCACAGCCTGCAGTGCATAAAGGACAAAAATCAGAGTATAGCCCTCCATCAGAGATGATCAGAGACAGGTTTAAAAAAAAAAAAAAAGTTTTAAAAAAAAAAGAGCACCACCACCTGAACTTTTCTAGAATGGTTTGTCAAGTTCCATTTCCAGGGGGAAGCTCCACCAAGCTGGTTAATGAACCACCAACAAATCATTCAATATATTCAATACTCTCCATTAACCCCCAAGGGAAGCCCAGCACACTATCACACCTTGGCACGCCCTGCACCAAGCCACATAGACAGCATGGATCCAGTGCATTCCTACCCTTGCTTACTTTGAACCACACCCTTAGTCAAGGCAGTGGCCAAATAAGGGACCGAATCTCATCCCCTGAAGCCTTATGCATATAAATCTCCTCCCCTACTCCAGATGTAAACGGGAATTGCTGTGTAAATTGGATGTATGAAAATGAGGCAATAAAAACTTACAGGGCTAGTCATGTTTTAGGTGTCTGACTTAGACGATGAGATTTTCTTCATATGAATAGGGAGAAGCAGGTTCTGAACTTCAGTTACTAAGTCCTCGCTCCCACTGCAGCACTAGCATCTTAGGCTCCTAATTCCTGCTTCCCTTCCCATATAGGGTTTAGCTTCCCAGCATAGACCCCTAAGCTGGAAGAATAAATATGCACCTGTGCACCTTATATTCATGTGACATGGAACTAAAATTAGGGCTATAACTCCTCTGGGTGCAAACCAGCTCCTTGCTGCTGCCTTGCAGAGAAGTAAGGTGTAACTGTGGATGAGCACAGAATAGAGGTAACTGAGCAGGGCTGGGGGGAAACATCATTCCCATGCACCTCCTCGGGAATTACTGGGTATTGACTTTCCCTAAACACACCCTGGGGATTATCAGATCTGTTTGCTTTTTCAGTTCCTGCTTGATCCAGTTTGCCAGCTCCCTCTTTTCTTTCTTTCCTTTCCTTTTTTTTTTTTTTTTTTAAAGGCATTCCCCTGTATAGCTGGGTTGGGCACAAGCAGGGACAAAGGCTACTTTCTTCATGGGACTCCTCCCAAACAACATGATTTGGACAGAAAAATTGCTTAAAAATTGCAGGTCATTTGCTCCATTACCTCCCCACAGAACAAGCAGTAGTTCACCCACTGCCTGCAGAGCTCCCATGGGGTTCCTACAGACTCAAACAGGAATGTCCAACTCAGAGTATGAAGCCATCCCTGAGGAGGCTCCAAAGCAAAGCCAAGAGGATGGAGCCACTGAAGACCATGTGGGAACAAGGTGCCAGGAACACCAAGCAATCCAGGCAGCTTTCCTGAACCAGACACTTAGCTCACAGTTGAAAAAAAAACTCCCTCTCTAGCAGAAAAGCTGGGGACATCTCTGCCAATCTACCAAACAACTTGTCAGCTCAACTGTACCGTTAGAAGGTTAGATTATACATTACTTGGCCTTGAAATCCTCAACAAGATCCTGCATGTTCTTCAGTTCACCCTCCAAGCGCCCTTTGTCATTCAACAACCCATCCAGCTGACGTCTCAGGTTGTTGATGTATGCCTCAAACATGGGAGCAATGTTACTCCGGGCGGTCTTCTGGTCCTGGAGGAGGCTCCATTTGGTCTCCAGCATTTTGTTTTGCTGCTCCAGGAACCGGACCTGCAAAGCAACCAAGGGGTCATTTGTGAAAGCATGAGGAAGGGGAGAGCTGACACTATAGAGTTTGGATCCTGGGGAAAGGATGGGCTGTGGATGGTATCTGAAGAATTCACATTGCTCATAGGAAGCACCTAAATTCTGAAGGGTGATAAAAACCAGAGGGAGCAATGCTGCTCTAGGGCTTGCCTTATGACTTTAAGACTTTGTTTGAATTAAAGATAAGCAGATTCTGCTTGCCTGACACATGAGAGAAGCCATCCAGAGACCTCAAAGTCAGCCAGTTACCAAACTCCAGGTCTGGATTCCTAGCATTTTGAGGATGCCTGAGCCGAAGTTTACAACACAGGACATACAATCAATTGGTGGAAGATAGCAAAGCTGCAGAGGTACAGGGCAGTGCAAACAAACACAGTAAGCCCTGGCTTACATCAAGGTCTGTTCCACTGAGTCAACTCCTCTCCAAGAGGCCCCCTCCTCCCTGAATTTGGTGGTGGTGTGCTCGGGTGCAGACTGATCTTTAAAGCCCGCACCCATTTTATGGTCAATGCCAGCTAAGTAAAGGGGGAGTAAAGCTGGCCTAAGGAGGGCAAAATCCATTGCTAACAGCAATGCAGGCAAGGCTTTAATAAGTTATTGGACGGTAGTGGGCAAATCATACCATGCTGTTGAAGACATGACCCCAAGCCCATTTGTGAACCCCCCCCACGCCACCCCCTCCCCCAGGTTAAGTGAGCTTTGGGTAAGGTCTACTTTTCAGCAGCATCCACAGAACAATCAGTCTTTCCAGCACCTCACCTTGTCAATGAAGGAGGCGAACCTGTTGTTGAGCGTCTTGATCTGCTCCTTCTCCTCCTTCCGCACCCGCTGGATATTGGGGTCAATCTCCAGATTGAGGGGTGTCAGGAGGCTCTGGTTAATGGTGACCTCCTGAATGCCCCCGGGGGTGACCGCACCACCGAATCCCATGCCACCATAGCCATATCCAGACCGAACACTGTAGGAGCTGCCACCTCCAAGGGAGATCCGCTTGTTGGTGGAGCCGAGGTTGTAGAGGCTGGAGCTGCCAAAGCCAGCACCCCCTCCTCCTCTACGGGTGGAAGAGACAGAGCTGACCCGCACTTGGCTGATCCCTGGGACGGCAACAGAGCGAGAGCTGAAACTCACAGACCGGGACATGGCTGCTCAGAGGGTGTCTTCTGTATCCCCCACCCTTCAAAAGCTCAGGGAAGCTGTGCTGGAGACCAGGGAAGCAAGTGAGCTCTCCTGACTCGCTTCTCCTTTTATCCGTTAGAAGAGCTGGGCTTGGCTTGAGGGCAAAAGAGGGATCGTTTTACTGCCTCCAGAGCTGGGTGCGCCTGGCAGCCTTCCCACCCTCCGTCAACCTGCTGAACTCGAAGGGAAGGGCCAGGGAAGGGGGACAGGACACACCTGGCGCCGCGTCCCAGCGCTCAGACCTGGCTTTGTTCCATGCCTCCCTTTGCTTCTGCCGCATGTGCAGCTGAGGGACATGAAGCACAGGCTCTTCCGAGCGACCTTGGCAAAGTTATAACAGGACAGGTCCGATCCTCATTTCCTCAAGGCTTCTCTGTTCCTCCCTGCTTGCACAAAGGGATGCTGAAATGAGAAGTGGGGGAATATGCATTAATTTTTCACTCACTCTATAGCAGAGCAGGCAGCTCCCCCCTTGCAACAGCAGAAAGGAGATAAGGTGCCTCAGGTGCAGCTGAGTTTAATATAAACCAAAGCCAGCTGCAGCCTCAGACACACACACCCCCATACTCTGCCAGCAGCACCCAGTGAGTCTGCTCTGTGCAGGAAAATGAGGGTGGCAGAAGAGAGATGCCACAGCTGACCCTGGACACCACATTTTTGTCTTCTCTCTCCTGCTAGCTCTAAAACAAAGGTGGTTTAGGTGGTTTGCACCCTGCATGCGGAAATACCCAACATGCCAGTCCAGACTCAAAAGGAAGCAGGACAGATTTCTGCTTAAACTTCCTATGCAGAAGCAGCAAAGACATAAAAAATGGTTTTACAGGCTTTTTGCGTTTTAATAACCTTGAAGGGATAGAACTCTTTATTATCAGGTCATAAATCCTCCAGGAGATTTCAAAGGCTGGCCTGAATGTGTCACCCTTCAGATCTTCCTCTCATCCAGACAGCAAGACAGTGCTGGCTACGTTTTCTGGCCACAGCCTGTTCAGAGTATGCACTTCCTTCTTTGTGGGGAGAATACAAGTTGGCTGGAGATCCCAGCTACTAAAAGGGAATTCTCCATTTGAAAAAGGGAAAGGGGAAGATTGAACCTGACGGAGACATATGAGGCAAGAGTCAGTCCTCCCTGCCCTGAAAGCTAGCTCCGCTTCCACTAGCAAAAAAAAAAAGATCCATTGAGTGTAAAGCAAACTTCCATGTTACACATACGCAGCTATATTTGACCTGATAGCTGATGCAGACGGGCTACTGTTCATTTCGTCCATACGCAGACAGCAACAAGGCAGATGTCTCCAGCTGTGTTACTTGGCTCAAGGCCCTTCTGAATTCATAGAGACAGGCCACTTTCCTGCAACTCCTCTGGGTTGTCTTGAAAGGAAGGGAATTGAATCTGAAAGTACCATTTAAGAGTCCTACAGTTAGGCAAGAATAACTCCCACCAAGGCAAGCCCTAGCTGTTGGATTTTATCAGGTTGCTTTCCAGCCTCAACTCCCCTACATCAGCAGGTAGGACTTTTGCACAACGCGACATGCAAACCAGAAAGCAATCCAACCGGGTAAAATACAACCCTGCTGTCAGATAACCTATCATAAAGGCAAAGCTGTTCCCAGCGGCCTCGGAGAAAACACCCGTTCAGCAGTAAGAGAACTGAACTTCACCCTGGTTTGCACTATCAAGGGCCAGATCCATGAAAAATCATTTTTCCAATCGTAATTACCACTGTGCAACACTACTGATTTTAGGTGAGGATGAGTCTATCTTCCATGCAAAGTTCAAGCTCTCTGTTCTGTATCATTAGCAACCCAGGCAATGCACTAGAGAATCAGGAAAGCCAAATTTACCACGCTACTGTATGTTCCCCAACTCCCAGTTTTGCAGCTAGCCAGTTTAGATCACCTGCACTTATTACAACCCACCTTGCGATGTGAACATTCCCCATTTAAGCCCAGTTTCAAGTCAGGTTAAGTCAAAGCAGGATCCAGTGATCCTGGATGCCACAGGCAGAGTTTCCTTGTGTTGCTGAGATGCCATGGCAACACTGCACTGTTTCACAACCGCAGGGACTAGTAAATGCTTCCAAGCCCATACGAATGACCCCTAGGGATTCAGGTTTGGTAACAGAGAAGACACTGTATGGACCGGTTAAACACCCTTTTGGGGAAGTGAATGCTTTGACATTGTGACTGTTCTGCTTGGTGTCACAACAAGCCAGCCCCTGCACACCCATGCCAGGAACACCCCGTCGCTGTGCACCAATGCTCACAAAGCTGACAAGAGTCACAAGTGATAAATCCCTCCATAAACCCTTCATTAAGCATACCAAGCTTACAATTCCAGCCCTAAAAGTGAAAAAATAAAAATAAAAAAATCAAATGTGGCCACATCCTAAGGGAAGAGGAAGAAGTCTTTGCAGGTGAGTAAAATTGTTCTAAGAATGCATTATTATGCCGATCAACTTCGGTCTGTTGTTTGCTCACCCTCAGTCGATATCCGTGGGCTATCTCTTGCTGTCTGTTTAGATTGCAGTGTTTGGTTTGAAAGCTTTCTGGAGCAGGGAGTGCCCTTAGGTTTTGTGTTTGCACAGCGCAGTCCTAGTTTGTGATTACTGCTCCAAAGTGCTTCAGCAGTGAGTCATAAATTAGTTAGTGTCTTAACGACAAGCAGTGTTTTGGTGGTCTGATGACTGGGGTATCAGAAGAGAATGACAAGGCACTCATGGGGCCATCAGAGAATGACACTGTCAAGCTGTTATTCTCGATAACACCACCCAAATGCAATGCCAATAAAACTGCCATGCTGAAGATTTCCCCCATGTTTCAATCACAGCTCTCCTTTTCAGGATCTAGCTTCTAGAGTAGCCTTGGTAATAAAAATTTCCAGCTCATCAACAACTCCTATGAATATCGAGAGATTGCTCCAGAGGGAACTTGTTCTCTTACTGCCCCAACTGCAGGCACTGTATGTGATGTACAAATGCCCAAACACGAGCCATGTCGAGACACAGTGCTTATTTAACACGAAAGATGAGATTTGTACTTCCTGTGTCACTCAGGTGATAAAGCTCAATGTAATGACACAGCTCATCCACCTAGTATCTTGAAAGCAACTTTTCCAAAAGGCGCCGGCTGGTGATTTGAAGGATTCATTTGTTCCAAAGGTTGGTACTGTACCTTGGTACAGTTCATTACCCTGCAACAGGAACCCTCCTGCTATAACTCAGGGCATTATGTCTAATTTGAGGTTGTTTAATTGATGTCCTTAGTTTTCTGCCACTGCCCACTTCCGAAGCACTGAAACGGCTCCCTTGAACCTGCTATGATTTTCCTGTTAATGTTAAGTCACCACCCTCTTGGTCTTATGTTGGATAAAATGAATCCTCAGACCCTTCATAACCAAGTGGCTTTTCTGGAGACCGTGAATCACTGCTGTGGCCTCTCTCTGCTCCAATGCCCTTGGCACATTGCAGAGGCTGTGCACTGGTGCTATTTGCACTGCAAAGTCATGCAATTTTGCATGTGGAAATTCTGCTCACCACTCTTGCAGCCGGTGGCTGTAACAGCTGCATGTCTCCATCAGAGCTGGAAGCTGCTATGATGGGTCTCACCTAAACTACACAGCTACACCTTTCCTTTTTGCAATGAAGCTGAGCAGTCTTAGTAATGAGGAGGGTATCACAGGACCAGCAGGAATAGCTGGAGGCTGCTTGCCCAGGGTGACAGCCAGCTGCTGTAGACCAGAGCCAGCTCTGTGTTAACAACAAGGCTTCCAGCAAGCTCCTGCCCTCCCTCCAGGAGCTGCACCTCACCGTTCCTCCTCCTTCTGCTCGCTCTGCTGAGGCTGGGAAGCCCTCGGTTCGGCCCCTCGCTGACTGGTTGCTCCTGGAAAGCTGCCTGCTGCTGGCCATGTAATCCACTGCTGGGAAACACCTCCTCAAGCTCAGAATGGGCCACGCCAGTCCTGTTACCTGAAATGCAAAAAAGGCACCGGTCTAAACCCAGACGTTTTTAGATAACAGCACAAAGCCACCTGCCAGTGGAGCTCCTTGCACCCCTAAAGGAGTTGCTGCCAATGGAGTCCTCCCCGCTGTATTTTCCATCCCCTCGGCACAGCAACGTGGCTCCCCTGCCCCACAGCTTGAGCCCCGCGTGCCTCCTGCCCCGTTTGCACAAGGAGTGTTCACACCCCGCACCGCGGCTGCTGCTATGGGAATTTCTGCCAGTTGCCATGAGCTCCTGGACAAACAAGCAAACCCAGCCCATGCAGACGGGCTGCGGAGATCCTTTCTGGGGACACAGTGCATGGTAGGGCACCAGCTCACCGGAAAAGCTCTCTGTGCCTGACACATGGTGGAGGCATTCAAGCTATGGACTTTCTCCCCTCTCCAGCCTCTTTTACATGCATTTAAAGCTGTTTTTTCCCCTCTCCCCCAAATTACAAGATCTTATGATTACAAGAAATCATGAAGGAATAACTATAAAAATAGCTATAATTATGTATAATCATAATTACATGGATAATTTTTACATGAAAGTCGAGAGTCACTCCCGCAGCTAAAGCCTTAAGGAAAAACAAACAAACAAACAAACAAACAAACTAAAATACTACAATTCTCAGAGCCAAGGTGAAATTGCCAGCCCTGGTAATGCTGGGCTCAGCTTTTCTGGAAACGGTGCGTCTCAGAAGAGAATGGAAAATCCAAGTTTTGTCCCCACAAAATCACAGGCGACTTTTGAGTCCGTCCCATTGTATCTCTTGGTCTGTTCTAGTTCCTAGCAGCTGATCTGATCCAACCTCTGCAGATACACACATGGTACTGAGCAGGCAAACTGGGTCAGATCAGAATCCATCTATCTCAAGCCAGTAATACACAGTGGCCAGCACAAAAATACAGGGTAGTTATACAGTGATCCTCTGGCCACACTTCTTCAGCCTCCAGCCATCAGCTGTTCAGCCCTTCCCAGGTTGGAGGCTGCATCTTGACCAGCACGTTTAACCGCTGGTGATGGACCTCCCTCCCCATTGTTGGTCCACTCGTTGGCTACACCCGTCCCTGCTTGCTACAGCCTGCGGCGATGAGATTGCATGCGGTGTGTGATCTTCCTGTATTCCTGTTCAATTAACTCAATTGCAAACTAATGCACGCACCATTCAGTGCAGGTATCACTAGTGCAATGGTACTCTGCATTACTACAGGAGGTTGTGGGCCTGATTCATGACTAGGTTAAAGGATGACGCCATTGTAATTTGAGCAAAGTGAATGGAGCAGGGAAGGAGAGAAATGGTCCTGTGCAGTCATCGGGAAGAAATGCTCTTATCAAAGTTTTGACTCATCAGACACAGCTTGGGCAGAGTCAATGGCACGACGCCAGCTTCACCAAGTTCAGGAAGGATTAAGGACTTACTTCTCCCAAAAAACTAAGCATCCAACATGACAGCCATCCTCCATCACCCTTGTTTGTACAGCCCTTGGCACAACCTAATTATGGACAACGACTGGGTGTCTTAATAGCTACCACAATACAAATAACCATCTTCACCCCAGTGACTGCACGGGAACAAAGCTGCTCTGCAGTCTCTGGCCCCAGTTACAAATTCCAAGATCTTTCGCAAAATCAAAGCTGTCCAAACAGCTCTGTTGCCTAATACATGCTCCTAAGGAAGAAAAACAACGAAGAACAACACAAAACCATACGCAGTATTTTAGAGATAAACTGTCCCGAAGACAGGAAGTACATGGGAGAGGCAGGAGTAAAATCCGTATCACCTCCCTCCACTCCCTACGCACATAGCTACGCCCTAACAGACAAGTGGCTGTCAATATTTAATTGAATCTTCAGGACATTAGATTGCAAAAACTCCATCAGATTTGGTGTAAACTGTTCTCCTGCTACAGGGGGTGGTTTGTACCAGCCAGGGCTTCCAGAGACAGCTTCTCCTGGACAAGCACTAGGGCCATCCGCAGCGGGGATGTTTCCCACGTGGAACTGCAGGCGTTTTACACACTCAACACGTGAAAATGGGAGGTTGCAACTCAACTTGTGAACACCCAAACAGTTCTGTGAAAGGCAGAGAAGCAGAAAAGAGTCAGCAAAGGCAGGGGGGCTAAACCAGGGAGGAGCAGGATCTCCCCATGGATGAGTCACAGTTGAAAAGCAAAGATGAATAACATTCAAATGATTAATTTGTTACGAGTATTTTATTACAGCTGTAATCATGAAGATGAGGTGATAACCTTTGCCTACAGAGGGGTCATTTCAGCTTTCAAAGGGATATAAGTGCTTCTTCCTAGAACCGTAAAACAGAAAATACATTCCCATGATTTGGGCTTCAGAACTTCCCACCTGTCTGCTGTCACACTGGCCAAGTATTTTACCTCAGCATTTACACCTCAGTCAGCAAAACGCCTGCTCAGTGACACCGCTCCAGCACTCAGCTTTTAACCCAAATATAACAAAACTGGCAGCTTCCAAACGAAAGCCAAAAGGAAGGTGCAACCCCCCCCTTTTCCTCTAGTCCTTTCCCAGCTTAGGGCCTGGTATCAGGTTTTACAGTAAGAGCAAAGGGCAAGACTGCAGCCTTGGACCTGATGGGGAGCCAAGCCCTGTGTGCTGATGGCAGCAGAGGGTGTGGCAGGTCTGTCTCATGCATCGCCATAATCAATAAATTCTAATGCTAATTATTACTGTCATCGCTGAATGCTCTCACCCCTGCCCACACTGCCATTCACAGACTGGGCCTTTCCAGGCCTGTAGGAAGGGAGGGGAGAGGAGATCAGGCCCAGCTCTGCATGGAGCTGGGGCTACCCAGGGCCGTGCCCGCTGCTCAGAGAAACCTCCTCCAGCCCCAGCACCCACCTGGCCTCCTCCCTACACCCGCCAGCAACCCCAAAACCACCTACCAGCCATCAGCTCAACCCGCGGCAGGTTTCCACATTACAGGAGGACAGTGAGGGAGGAGAGAGGTTTGGAAGAAATGGAAGGAAAGGAAAAATAGCGCTGCTTGTGCTAGGATCGAGATCAGCTCCCCGTGATGCTGAGGATGCTTTGTTCCCACACACTGTGGGCTGCACAGCCCTTTGCCTGCAGCAAGGGGGTTAAGCAGAGCTTTATCTGATATAAAAATGTTTTTTAAGAGCCATTCAAGGTAGGATTGAGCTCCCAGTTTACTGCATTCACCAGGCATGCACCGGGCATGAATCAGTCATGTACAATTTGACCCCAGGAATTAAAATCAGGGTGAATCAGATCTGGTACCAGATTTATCAGGGATTACAGGCTTCCTCCTTGGCTTAGCATCGGCCTGGTCCTGACACACGCACGTGCAGATGCACGGGGCCATTGCACGTGCACGCACAGCCCAGCCATACCACATCGTAACTGTCCCTGCAAAGCCAAGACTGAGTGAGGCAAGCGGGCGATTCCTCTCTCTGCCTCAAGGTGCTGACTTGGGCCCGTGCCTGTGCAGCGCGCACGGTACGAACCTGTTGAGCTACGCTACAGGGCACGCCATTTGGTGCCAAAGTTTCCCTTGCAGACATGTCGGGACAGCAAGCGGCTCCCGACCACGTGCTGCACTGCTAAGAGGAAGGTCCAGGAGTTAACTGGCCCCGGAGGTAATGCAGCACCAAAACCATGCACACAGCGACTGCCCCTTTGCAGTAACAGCGCAAGCACTGACCAGGAGCTGAGCCTTGCACCTCTCTGCCCGTGCCGTGAAGCGTTGGGTTGCATCATTTACAAAGCATGCAGCACGACAAACTGCCCTGAGGAAAGCTGTGGAAAGGTGTAGGCATGGCTGAATGCCTTCTTTGCATCTGCTCCAGAAAGGTGTTGGTGGCACAAGGTGGAAAGTAAGGGAGACATCCAATTAATGGATATATATATATAAATAGTGGCTGGAAAAAAGTAAAATCAGACCTTTCGCCTGATGATTTGGGCACGTGGCCTCTGAAAAGAGCCGGCACAATGCAGCTGCAAGTGAGGGGCATAGAAGTACTAGAAAAGGCAGCATAAGCAGCTCCCACCCCGGTCTTTTTGGGGTCCCACAGCTCATTGTCCCCAGTTTGTGCTAACACAGCTGCCTCAGCAAGCAGTGACACTGTTCCCCTTCTTTTCCCACTCTCATCATGCCTTGATCCCAGCTCATGGCTCCCACCCGATGACACAAGTAGCAGGAACCCCCGTCCTCGCAGAGAGACAAGACAGACCCTCCAAGACATCTTGCCTCACGTGCCATCAGGGGTTTTTGGCTTCCTTTAAATTTCTGGACTCACTTCTGCAACACTGATTTTAAGAGAGAAGCCGCTGCAGGATAGGGTTGCCCTGATCACAGCCACCAATCCCCACCTTGGGGCAAAATGATAGATTTCTGCAATTCTCTATGCAGATGCCCACCTACCAACTATCACCTTGATGTCTTAGGTCTTTTCTCTCTCCCCAAAAAGATCCCAGTGTATTTTAGCCTCAGAACCTGCATGTTGCAAAACAGGTACACGGCCTCATAAACATCCATGCAACCTCATTAAGAGCTAAAGGCTCGCAGTACCCACTGAAACACAATACATCATTATTTCTGCTGCAAACCATGTGAGAATGACACACAATGCAGAAACAAAATGCCTAATTAAAAGTGACACAAGAGCACAGAGCCAGATTGTAATCAGAGTGGTGGATACTGGGTGCTGTCTGAAAGGAATGAAGTCATTTGCCCAACTGTGGATTGAGAAACACTAAGCAGTAAATCCTCACACTGTGTGCCTCATTTATGCTCTTTTTACAAGCAGGGACAAAGAGAAAGGAGAAGCCATTTGCAAAAGTAACAGGACAGGTTATTAGAAGGGAGCCAGGCAACCTTCAGGTTTGCAGCACAGCTCAAAAGAGTGTGCTCAAAGAGCGGTTGGCACTGGGACAAGTGGGGATGGACAGCCGAGGACACACCGAGGTTCAGACTCTGGAACAGCCTCCAACTGACAGAAAAAGCAGCGGTTTCTAAGATGAAACCGAGTCCCTTTATTCTGGAGATGATAGGATGCGGTTGCCCAGGGGGGAGCCCTGGGCATGGACGGTATCACCCAGCCACTTTGCACAGTGGGAAGGGAAGAGGCCGCAGCACTGGAGCAGAAATGAGTGACGTCACCACCACTTAATTGGTCCTACTTTTTTTTTTTTTTTTTTTCCCTCTCAAAACCTGAGATTTCCTGGAAGCTACATGAGCAGAAGTGCAGCAGATGGGTTGGAAACCTACCTGAGTGCGAAGCAGATGTGGGCACGTCCTTTCCTGCCTTCCAAACCCTTCTATAAATTCTTTGCAAGTGACGTCTCTTTTGGGAGAAGTGATTTAGGCGGCAGTTTGAGCTACCCACTGTTGCACCCAGAGATCAGAGAGGAGGGAAGGGGGCAGCGGGCTGGCAGGAGGAAGGGGATGTGGACAGCTTTGGGCAGGCACATAAAGGAATGAAAGGAGGAGAAGAAAATGGAAATGTGATACCAGAAGTGTGGATGGGCATGAAAAGAAGACAGAGGGAAAAAGCAAGGATGGAGTGGAGCTGGGAAAGGCTGGAGAACAATCCCCAACCATCTCCCAGACCAGGGTCCATGAAGACCCACAGCTGGGGTGAAATTCTCTCCCCATCCATGGTGTCCCCATCCCACCATGGGCAGGGCAGCTGCAGCGCTTCCCTTGGTGCCCCATCCACTGTCCCCCAGGGCTGGGCAGCAGCAGACAAGGAGAGCAATGGCAAACCACATGCGTGCCCAAATTAGCATGCAGCCCTGTGGTCACTGGCATGTCCTCAGCTCTCCTGCCACAGCACTGGTCTGAGCATGCCTCCAGCCCAGCCCAGCACCTTCCCTTCTCCAGCAGGCACTGCAGAGATGGGCCGAGAAACAGCTGAACTAAGGCGTCTCTGCGATCAAAGCCCCTCACCACAAACCCAGCTCTGCGGAGCACTGCTGGCCTGCAAGCCCGTATCTATCTCCAGAACCTATCTCCAGCCTACGAGCAGGTAAATGCCTTAGCTCTCGCAGGATGAGAGCCAGAGGCCAAATTTAACAAAGGCAATCAGGGGCCCTATCCTGTTGTTTTTTTTTTTTTTCTTTAAACCTGAAGTGAGCTTGGTGGACCAAAGTTGGCTCTCTGGAACCAGGAACCTGCAGCTGCTCTGCCTTGTCCTACCTGTGGCCACAATATCAGCCATTCCCCTGCGATGTGTCATTTGCCTTAATACACACAGCTCCCACTCCAGACGCTCCTCGCGTGCCTGACGAGGCTTAAACAAGTCCTGCTGACCCACTCATTACCTCCGCGGCTCTCTGCACCCCTCGGCCCTGTCTCTGTCTTGCTTAACCTTAATCATTCTGATTCCTTGGGGCAAGGGCTGATTCGCTGCTCATGCTTCATATGTTACCCATAGTTAATAAACAGCAATTACTTATGGAATCTTGATAAATAAATTATTCTACTAAGTATATACATACTGAGCTGATAACCCTAAAAGGTGCTTCTCCAGATGGCTGGGATAAATCTCCATGTGCCAAGGGAAGGGTGACAAGACTCTAGGTTTGTCTGCACAGAGGCTTAAGCGCCCACAAGTGACCCTGTGGTGGTTTAAGCCACCCGGTGCCCAAACCTCAACCTACCGAACAACCACACTCAAATTCAAAGCAATGCATTGCCTTGCTGCAGACATCTCCGGAATGGGAGATCCTTGGACCACTCAGCATCTTTGGACGGTAACTCCTTCATCTGAATGGATCAGGAGATAAGCAGACACAGGCAGTAACACCATGGGAGTAGGAGGACACAGCAGTTTGGCTGGAGATGGCTGATGCCTTCATCACATTCTCCGGAGCCTTCTCCACCTCATTGACACCCTCCTGTTCTCCACATCCTTTTCCAGCTTGTTTTGCTGTGCAGCCAAGAAGGCTGGCACCAAATCTCAAAGCCAGATTTTGGAGAACAGCCCATTCCAAACTGAACCAAATACCTGGCTGAGGAGGAGCATCGAGAACATCAGCAGGAAGAGAAAAAACACCCTGACTCAGCACTGCCTCTCCCACAGGGCAGGGAAGACAGCAAGGGACAGAAACATGCAGCAAGGCTTTGGCTGCACACTGTGTAATGCAGCCCTCCCTTCTCCATCCTTGGAAAGACAGCACAGGGTCACAGGTTTCTGCATTAAGTGCACCTAAAATACCCAAAAGCATCATCATCATCATCTCAGGATGAGGTCAGGCTGTTGGAGCCCTGCCGAGGAGCAATGCCCTCGCTAGACTGAAATTAGGGCTCCCTAGGACCCAGCACCATGCGCAGCACTGTTTCCCCATACAGGGGCAAGCTTGGGTCCCCGTCTCACCCACTTCCTCGCAGGTGGGACAACAGGAGCTTCAGCCTTGGTGCCTGGAAAGGAGAGCTTAGAAAGCAGGTTAATCCTCTCTTTGCAACCTCTTCCCACATATCCTCACATCACCTGCCAGCAGAGATGACCACTTATGAACACTTTCCTTAGAGGGTTATGGCAAATTATACCCATCCTTCTGGAAGGAGGCAGAGCTTTGAAAAGCCTTGCTCATCTCAGTAGAGAGGCCCCGTTGCTGCCACTGGAAAATAGCTTTCCATCCTGCCCTTCCCAAGCATTAAAGTCAGCTTTAATCCTAAGCCATCTTCCTTCAGCATCTTTCTGTGGCAGAATGATCGCGCCTCCCTCTCCAGAACCTGAGCAGCACCTAGTAGAGAGGGCATGGGATATTGTACATGATCCTATGCAGGAACTGGGACGCCAAAGGCACCAAACAGCATGTTACAACTAGGTCTGGCCAAAAAAGTTTTTGTTGTTGTTTTTTTTTGTTTTGTTTTTTTAAACCCTGACATTCTGCACTGGGTGATGCCATTTCAGCCAAACTGGATATTCTTACGTGCTGGACCCAGTGTTAGAAATTTCATTTCAAGAAAAAGATAATGGGGAAACAAAGGATTGATACTTGGAGGAGAAAGGAGTAGGGACTGATGCTCAGGGAGATGTGGTTGCCAATGCAATGACCGGCACTGCCTTCTCTGCAGCAGTGCTTCCTGGGATATTGCAAAACACCATCGAGCTAGTATCCAGCCTAGCTCAGTGCAGATCACAGCTCCCAGCTGCTATTAAATTGAGCTAGCTTAATTTCACCTCTATCTCCTTCCCTTGGAGGGATCATTCCAAGGGAGCCATCACAACTGCCCTCAATACAAGATGAAGTAAAAAACCTGCCATGTGACCCCATGACCTGATGCTAATCAGGAACACTGATGTGCCTGCAACCGCAAAGCCACAAACGAGCAGCCCACGATGAGATAATCTCACCTCACCTTGCGAGAGCCATGAGCTTTGCCATCTCTCAGCCATAAATTTTGTTTTAATCCCTAAAATAAAGCATCGGGATTAGGCGGAAAGTTTTGACAAGAATCCATCGAGTGAGGGACTTGATATTCAAATGGCTCATCACAGGAAACATCAGAGGCAAGATGGATGTGCCATTGTGAAAGCACAGTGTTCCTGGCAAAATATTGAAATTACGCTTGAAGAAAAGGATAACCCCACCAGAACGGGTCAGCTTCCTTATGAAGACCTTTTCAAAACAGAAACTGCTACAACATCAGACATGTTTCTTGTTGAAGCAGGTCTGTGACAGACCCAAGCTTTCTTCCACTTGGCAGGGAAATTCCCAGCTTGCCTTCCAACATGGGGCAGAAGCAGACCGTAAAACAGCAGCTTTCCCACAAAATGGAAATTCCAGATTTTGGGCAGAGAAGACCATCCCCTTTCCTGAGAACACTGCAATGCTAATAAACCAAAGGAGGCAGAAGTGGCTGTTTTTCTGTCCTGATTTTTCACACGAGAAACTGAGTTAAAGCAGGAAAACACTTGCAAGAGAGCTGTGTCCAACATTGGTTTATACCTAGGTCCAAACAAGTATTTAAGGGCGTGCCACCTTAGCAGGCTAGAATTTATTAAAAGACAGTGGTTTTTGGTGTCTCCAAAGTTAGCTTTTAAACGGCTTTCAGGGAGGGGAAATGCAGGTGTCAAAGAGGGACATGGGCACGTCTGAGATCCAACTCGGTGTCTAGAGGTTTTGAAGGTCTCCATTGTTGCCGGGCCGGATGACCAAACAACCTCAAAGGACTCTTGGCCCACACACCCCAGGGTCTCAAAACCAGATCTATCATCCCTAAAACACTCAGACCATCAGAAGCTTCTGTGACATGCCCATGTGGTCAACAGAAGACCACGAACAACTCTAATTATGATGAACTTGAGATGTGTTTCCAAACTCCTACCCTTGGTAAATTCTGACTCTTTCTTTATGATTTCCTCAGCCAAACGCTCCCCACTGCATAAAAAAAAATCACAATTCCTTTGGCTGGAAACCAGACATGGGCTGAACCCAAGCTCCGTGAGCCAAGTACGACGGCAGCAGCCACGCTCAGAGCCGTCCTCCCCAAGCCTGCTGCAGCCCAGCTCCTTTGACTGCTTTCTTCACCATTTAAGGATGAGGAAAGCAGCCGCTTGGGGCCCAGCGAATTACCTGTGAGTGATTTGTTTTTGCTGCGAGTGCCTATGCCCTCACCACACAAACAAGCTCCTGAAGAAAGGAGGGTACAGAGAGAGGAGGAAAAAAAAAAGCCAACAGGTTGATCTGGATTACATCAACGGTTACACCCTCCTCCGTTTAATGAACATAGGAGAACAGGTGCTTGTAATTTATTAGCCAACCCACGAGCTGAGGAGACAGGAATTAGCCGACCAAGCTCCTCAGCGTGCCACTACTCTCCTTCCCTTTGAGGCAGCAGCAGCAAGAAAACTTCATCTCTTTTTTTTTTTCCCTTCCCTCCTTTCTCCTCCCCTAGAGCTGCAGAGCCACGAGCTGAGCATGACTAACCCTTGCAAAGCCTTCACTAGTGGCTCCCTCTCCTCTTGGGAGGTGTCAGGGAAGATGAGCAGAGGAAAAGCAGCCAGCACGTCCCCAGATCGCCTGGGCCGCTGCAGTCCCAACGGCGTGGCCAGCAACGGCTACAGCTCCCTCAGCCTCCACGGAGATGGCGGATACCAGTGCTCCTCTTACTTCTCCATCGACAGGAGACTCCTGGCTCCCGTGCACCTTGATATCGACACCGACTTCCAAGCCATGCGGCAGCAGGAGAAAGAGGACATCAAGTTGCTCAACAACCAGTTTGTGACCCTCATTGAGAAGGTAAGGTGAGCTGCTGAGGAACACAACGCAGCGCGAGGATGAGGATGGTGGTGGGGAAGCAGACACTAACCAGTCTGTCAGGAGGCTTATGAAGGCCTTCAGCTAACCATTGCCAGGCTCTGAATATTAGGCTAATTATCCAATTAGTTATTCCTTCAGTGCTATCTCTTTTAACAAGGGCTAGCATCATCTCTAGGTAAAGCTGGGCCACATCTGTGGTCAGCAGCATCGGGTGACCCATGCCTCTCCTCTGTTGCGCCTGTCACCCCGTGGGTCCCCGGGGAGGACAGGCAGCTCTGCCCTCGGGGACCTGGCCCTGCCTGAGCAAAGGCAATGCGGCGGAGCCACGGCACCGGACAGAGCAGGCCTGGGCTCCCATAGTGGACAAACAGCCACAAGCAGCGACGCTGACTAAGGTGGCCGCTGAAAATTCTTCTCCGGCTGTTAAAAGACAACTGGGAATTCACCTCTGTAGCTACACAGTGGGCAAGGGAGACCCCCCCACCCACCTCCCTCCTCTGTGGTTTTTACTGTGAGGGGTTGCATGCTCAGCCAAGAAAATGTCGCTTTCATCTCTTAAGATCCATGAGAAGGCAGAAGATTTTCTCAAAGGAAAACAACTCATCCAGCCGAGGCAGGTTTCTGCAAAGCCCTGGTGCTCTGTAAACAGATGGTAATCTCCTAGGAGGATTGCTTCACTGCAGTCTACAATACAGGCTCTCAACGCCAAGCTACTACAGCTTGGGATTTTATTTATTTATTTATTATTATTTTCTTTAAGTCTACCTCTAAGAAGACCTGAATTCACATTGGGAAGGAGAAGGGCAGGGGGGACCATCTCCCATAGCATCTATCCCGGCTGAATAGTTGTGTACCCACCACACCTATGTGTGCAAACAGACATGTGGCGGTGCCAGGGGGCTGCCCCTGCATGGAGGAGCAAGGCAGCCTCCGCGTCTGTGCTTTTCTAAGCATTGGTCTTGGCAATGCGAATCTGGAGAACAACTGCTTTGGAAATCACATGGATAGGTTTTGTTGCATGTGCTGCTGGCCTGGTCCTTTGACTATCCAGAACAAGAGGTTGAGGTGTGTGTGCATACCTAGCCCTGCTCAGATACCAGACCTCAGGAGAAAGGATGGGGGTAGTGGAGATGGGACAAGACCACACAGTGACAACATGTACGTGATCCAGACCACAGGCACCAGCCTATTCCATGCAAAAAGAGATGGAAGAAGTGACAGAGCCTTAAGATTTCCTGATAAACCCAATCTGGTGGCCTGCCGATAAGCATGGGCCTGATGGACAGAAGATACACACCCCACCTTAGTTAGGTGGCTTTGACTTCAGCACATGCAGCTTCTGCATTTAGCTTTGAAGGCAGCAGCTTCAAGTGGTACATAAGTCAAGTGGTAAACTTCAGCCATCTGCCTCAGGCCCTCATTCCAGAAGAAAGTAATGACACTTCCTTGTCACAGAGAGCTTGTCTTTTTAATCAGGAATTCAGATGGTCTCAAGCTTGAGTGGCTAATTCCTCAGATAATTGACAACAATAACTTTAGGAGCTTGCTGCTGATGGGTTTCCAGCAGGCTCTTCCAGATATGCTAGTATTTCCTTTCCATTTGATCCAGATATGTCCAGGTGGAAGACAAGGAATAGCCAAGGAACAGAGTCCCTGACTGAAGCCCTACCTTTACCCTGAGCAGCTCAGATGCAGAGGCCTCCAAGGACCAAGCTTTGGTCACTTCTGTGTTCAAACATGGTCTTCCAGGAAATGAGGCCAGATCTGGATGATTCTTCTGCTGCAAAGCTCGTGTTAAAAGACTATGCAAGAAAAGATGCTGTATGAGAAGCCAAGATGAAAGCAGCTCAGCCCAGTGGACGGGTATGGTTTGAGAACGGGAAAGAAACTGAAAAGTTAGGGGGGAAAGAAAAGAGCAACAAACCATCAGGAGCAAGGTCAGGAACAGAGACTTATTTTGAGGGTCAGAGATAGACTTAGAACAGCAACCACTGCAACCATTTAGTATTCCAGCAGCAAATGGGGAAGCTGCTGTAAAATGAGAGGCTGTTCCCTGCTTACCACAGTCCTGCCAAGGGATGCTCTATTGCAACCCCTAAGATGCCTCAGATGGAGAAAACAAATGGCCCAATTGGCTACTGGTAGCCACAGAGGCCACTTCCTCATGCCACTTGTAACGTCCCTTTCTGGCTCCACTACAGCATCATCCTGAGGTTCTCAGCCTCACGCATGCACACACAGAGTATGACACTGTTTTTGTGCCAGGACAAAGCAGCCAGTCACCTGACTGGACTACCAACTTGATGTCTAGAGACATGTGCTATGTCGTCAGGAAGAAAGGATTAGGTTTCTAACAGCAAGACCTGGAAGATCTTAAAGCTCACATCCCTTCTGCTAATAACTGACTGTGAGCATCTGAGAACTTCTGCTTTGCTTGGCTGCCCTCTGCTCCCACTTCTCTGTCTGTTCAGATGAGAAGCTTTTTGGGAAAGATGCTGTCTCTCACCATGTGCATCTGTGACTTGCTCAGCAGCTGGGAACTCCACCTCTTCAATTCACTGATGCTGCTTGTGGCCACAAGAAATTACACAGTCACCTGCACCCCACTGCTCTCACCGCACAGGGCATCGGTGAAGCTGTACCTTCCTTGTAGCACGGACGCACTTATATCAGCATTGCATCGTTGCTGTGACAGAAGGTTTCTGGAGGCAACTGACAGCTCAGAAATCACCAGCCAAAATGTGACTGAAGGAGTTTGGTTTTGTTCACAGAGCAATGAGACAAGAGAAGTAAC
Source organism: Anseranas semipalmata (assembly GCA_013399115.1). NCBI lineage: Eukaryota > Metazoa > Chordata > Aves > Anseriformes > Anseranatidae > Anseranas > Anseranas semipalmata. The sequence goes on along the minus strand of VXAA01005346.1, from coordinate 172,753 downwards.
AATTAAATAATTAATTAAAGTTAGTAAAGAGCTTTGAAGATGAAAACTGTTGAACACTCCACATTATTGTCCAGATCATGAGTATTAGGAAAGAAGAATGCCAGATTTGAATAGTGGGCGGATGAGAACGTAATGTATCCTCTCTCAAGCAGACAGGCACACAGAGACCTCACATGGAGTCTAATTATTTCACTTAGAGTTCCTATAGTTCTTGTCTATGCTGCTTTGCTATACAAACCAGGACTCTGATTCACTGCTCAGACTTTGCCAAGGTGTAATCCTACAGATTTGAAAGGAGTTATCTTTGGTTGTGCCATTCTGAAGTAGTAAATCAGAATTCCATTCACCCGGACATCTGTGCTTGACCTGTGGTGGCTTTTCAGACTTTACTTCAATATGTTTGGAGGCAAAGGGAACTAGCATTGAAAAGTTCTTATTTTTCGGTAACTTAATATGAGATGCTCATTCACTTTGATGCAAGCATGATCTATCCAGAAATTAAGTAGCATGTAATGTGTAAAACCTCTAAGTCCCTATAGCCCTCCATCCTCAGGCCTGATCTTTAGGGGGTTTCTTGTTCTCACCTGGAGATCTCAACTAAGTCCAGCAGCTTCTCACTGCTCCAAAGGTCTCCATTCTGAGGCTGTCAGCTTTGATTTTGGCTGTTGGTGTTACTGAAGTCTCTGAAATCTCTTTGGCAGGTCCAGTGCTTGGAACAACAGAACAAGATCCTGACAACACGGTGGAACTTCCTGAAGGATCAAGACAATTCCCACTCTGAATCGGACATCAAGGCCATCTACGATCAGTATATGAGCAAAATGAATCAAGAGATGCAGGCACTCAACTACGAGCAGGAAAAACTCGAGTCGGAGCTGACAAAGGTCCTGAGCACCATGGATAACTTTCGAAGCAAGTAGGTGTCTAGCCTAGCTGGATATACAAGGGGGAATGTGTGTGCAAGGTAGCGGTTAAGCTGTTTGGACAAGGAGTAGCGTGACACTGATTTAACACAGCCAGCCTGTTATTCCAAGGAACAAACAAACAGAACTGTGTATTTGAGAAGTTAGCTTCCTAGCCCCTTCCTAACTAGAGATTAAAGTAACCCATAGAAAGCAAAACACCAGGGCATCTGAGAAATGCCTCAGACCAGAGTACAGCTCTAGGGAACAATACTACCAGGAATGACAGCCAATAAGACAAAGAATCATTTATTCTCCACACTGTTATCACAAACCAAAACTTCCTCCCCAGACTGTTTTATGGATCTAGGCTACTTAGCATTAACAAATATCCCCTCCATTCCCTCCTCTCCCCACAACATTTAAAGCAAAATTCCGTTTTGACCTAAAAGTCAAATTTTTGCCTAGAAAATCTCTTGACAGAAAATATTGAGGCAGCTGAAAGTTTGAGAGAGGACTAGCTGCAGAGTGCTTATCGCTGCTTTTGTCAAGAGCTTTGATATCCTCTGATAAGAACATTTGAGATGCTCCATAGCTCATTTAAGAAGACAATGCTTTTCTTATTATCGGTGTCATTTGCATACCACACAGATGAATCCACAATTAGATACTTTCCCTTACAGTTACACCCATCTGCCTACACAAGATCTCTGGAGCCTTCCATGCTGATCTGTAGTGAAGACCCACCTATGGGCACTGTCAAAACAGAACAACAAGGCTAAGGGCCTGCCCCTCTGCTGGCATTGATAGACATCACTGTAATAATAGCCCAAACCTGTTCCTGATGTACAAAGTGATGCATAAATAATAACAGTGCCCTTCTCCAGAGAGTTTAGCCCAAGGATCTTAAAGCTCTTTGCAGACTTTGATTAAACCAGCTACTCAACACGTCTGCAAATTAAGGGAAGGACTGATACCTCCCACTTTATGGACAGATTAACGGAGACACAGCAGTTACATGTCTTACCCAAGCTCACGGAGCAAGCTGGTGGCAGAGCAGGAAGAGGAACTAGGAGTTTGGTTCTTGACCTTATGCTGAAATCATTATGCTCAGCCTCTTTCCAGAACTGATGCACTGATATACAGATGCTTACAAATTCCTAAATTCCTCATGGTGGGTGTCCATACTTTATTTCGATGTTGGTTTCACTAAAAGACTTGGAATCACTGATGCCTTCTTTGCTGATGGGTAGCAACCCTGAACTTGGATTAAAGCTATAATAGGGATTGTGCCATTTATTCCCTGTCCTAAAAAGTTTAAGACCTCAAGATGTCTCTGGGGCACTTGGTCTTCCTTGCACATCCCTTAGGAAGCAATAGCTCTGTAGCCCTGTAGTTCCACGAGATACTTCTTGGCTTATTCCACGACAGTTGGGAAAACCCAGATAAGAAAACGGTCAGGCTGGTAGAGAAATGTCAGATCAAATATCTGCTCTCACGGTTTGTACTCAGTAGTTACCTCATTAATTGCCCATGTCTGGCACTTCATTTACTTCTCAGCCCAATGTCTTAAGGATAAAGGTGCTTATGCAAACAGGCAGTGTGTTTCCCTCCTGATTTTTTTTTTTGTCTTGGACAGTATCAACCTCGTTGGACAACAAGGGTAGACAAGACAGGGATGCTACATTGCTTATAATTCAAAAACCACGACTAACTAGAGGAACAGGACCCACCCCCCCACCCAACAGACACAGGGGATAAGGATGCAGCATATAAACTTGCACAGTATTAGACAGCAGGGTATCCACACTAGGCACCAGCTTACGACTAGCCCAACTATTGGTCTTGGGAAGAGTTCCCACTTTGTGGGACTACACAGCCACAGGAAAACAGCCTTCGGAAATGACACTGCTCCCCAAAGCACTTTTCCTTCATTTGCGAAGCCTTCCCATTCCGCTTTCTATTTGTGAGCTGCAAGGCACAAGCCCTGCCGGGGTGACCTAAGCCGCAAATAAGCAAAACCCACCCTGTCATTGGGTGCTACTAACACCCAAAGCCAGTGCAGGTGGATTTCTGTGACAGTGACAATCTACCATGCTGCTCCCGGCCACTGGTGATTCACAGGGAGAGAACTGCTGCTTCTGCTGAGCTTTCTCCAGGCAGCGCTCCAACCCCGTCCTAACCCACCCTGGCGCTGTTGAGTCCTCCAAGCCACCTTCAAGAAGACTGCCTCAGCCCAGTTGTTTTTCTGGAGCAAATGGTCTGCTTAAACCGTGTAAATTTTAGAGGCTTCCAACTCCTGTGGAGGTTTCTTTTCCCAAGGGAAATATTTTGGGGGAAGCAAAAAGTAACAACTCTACTAGCAATTTTAATTGGTTATCTGCTCATCCCTGCTGTGGCACTCCAGACATAACACACCGTGCATGCAGTGGTCACCCCGGCAGGCTGCTGCCTAACAGATCACTTCACACGTGAAATGTGCCTGTCAGTGCCCCTCATTAAGGCCTTAATTTGTCTTTCTTTTCTATTAAGGAATTGCTTTCCAAAAGACACATAGGAGACTTAGCTAGCTGGATGCTTCCACCTCCTCCAAACTCCTTAGGTTGCCATTGACCAGTGCCATTGTCTGTTGTCATTGTTCCAAAGGCAGAGGAGGATGGAGAAGAGACAAGGGAGTAAGTCAAAGGCTGACACAGGGTATCAAACCCCGCTTCTTTAGGAAATCGAGCTAAAAATCGAATACTGAAACATACTCAAGTAGGGGTGACTGCCCAGAGGTGTAGTCTTTGCTTCAGTTCCCCACGTGTGATTTGCACATGCAAAGACCCATTTGAATGAGAAGGCAGGGAATTTTTGCATGTGCTGAGACACTCTGGGGTGGGACTGGAAGAATACTACAGGAAAATATGGGGTTGACAGCCTTTGGAGGGGCCACTTCTGAAACCCAGGGATTATGACAGCCAAGTCTTCCCCCTGAAGACTGGTCAGTCAACACACCTCTACCTTCAACCTTTGCAGTTGGTTTTCAGTGGCTCCCTACCCGCCTTCCTTGCTCCACAAGAGACAGACTAACTCAATTCCATGCCACCAGGCTCAGATCTATCCCACCACTATATCTTCACCCTAAGGTAGTCTTGAAGGCGTGTCCAGAGAGGAATGTAGCCTGCCTGAAATTCATTTCAGCTCCGATTTTGCTCCACTGACTATGGAAGGAGCCCAAGGCAACCAGACGCCTGTCTCAAGTGCGGCTTAAGTGCATGAAGTGAGATAGGATGGATTTATGCCTTAATGCATGATTGCTTGAGGATTATCTTTAAGGAGATAAATGCTGTAATGTGTTTGTGGAAGGCTCTATCCCCATGTGAGTCACCTCCCGGCCGCCACGTCCCTCCGGAGCCGTGCGGTGAGCACGTTTGGCTGGCTTGGCCTGCTCCCTTTCAGTCAGGAGCGTTGTTTGTTCCACACACAGGATTATGTCAGCGCCCGGCAATGTGTGAAGCTGCTTCAGCAGGCTGGGACAGACTGGTATTGGGCTGAGATGCAATGAGGATGAAGGAAGAGTGGCAGGCTGTAATTAAGCTCAGTACATAGTTACTGTCAGCATGGCTAACATTCCAGCTGAAGAGCAGAAAAACCAAACAGGTAAATCTTGTTAGCCACGCTGCCTGGCCTTATAAAAGCAGGCAAGGAAAAGGCGAGTTTAACACCACAGGGTACCAAAGGGGAACCTTAGAAGTGCCTCACTGTAGAGCCTGTGACAATCAGATCCCTTCTGTGCCCCCACTATCCCCTCCGTGGAGAAAGCAACGGCTCCAGGGAGTCGTTTTCAATATTCCAGGTCAGCTCCTGGGCATGACTTACCCCCTTGCCCTGCAAAGCAGGTCCCCTGTGCTGCATTCCCAATACTTTTTCCTCTTTCTGTCTCTAGGCACAGTTCTTCTTTCTGGTAAAGGTTCATTCAAAAGCAGAGAAGGCTCTCACCTGTAACCGGAGTGATGATGCACCTGACTGCCAAACAACAGAATATGGCTGTCATTCCTGATTTTATTATCATCGTTCTGTTAGGAGATGCCATTTTACCTCATTCCCAAAGGTCTTAGCCTTCCCCACACCAATTTGGTGATATCTATAAGTAGCACCCAAAGGTTTAATTCCCAGCCTGGAAACGCTACGAGCGCATAAGGATAAGAGGAGCCTGAGGTGTCATGGAAGAGCAGGGAAGCCAGGGCCTCCCTGAGAGCATGACCTGCTCTGGTCTCAGCAGAAGAGCCAACACTCCCGTAGCGTGTCCTGCAGCGCAGTGGGAGATACCAAACACCCGTCACATAATGTTCCTACATTTCTGGCCTCCTGCATGGCAAACAAATCAACCACAGCTGGTCACAGATCAGGCCCAAAAGAGACCCTGTGGTTTCCTGGTTGGATACCTGCTTTCAGCAGCATCAGGGCTAGCCACACACTTGCCCCAGGAGCCAATGAGGGCTGGTGTATTCCCTAAACTAGCTTCTTGTGTCTGTTGCTAGCCTTCAGGAAATGTGTTTGCCCCTGGACTAAGTCTTTGCCATCCTGGTCCTGCCATATCAAACCTGTTTTTAAACACCTGCGGGGTTGGTTCCTTTGCTGGATATTTAGCCATTAGGACTCCACCCTGTCCCATCCGGTTTTTGTTACCTTCTGCTCTGTGGGCACTGTTTTCCATGAATTGCTTTGCCAGGTCCTCTGTTACTTCACAAATCATGCTTACATTTAAGATAAGTTATGATGCCAGTCCGGTTTTCTCTGATTTTACATAAGCCAAAGCTTCCTCCCTCGAGAAGCCTCTCAGACTCTGGAAACTAAAACGCTGAGGATACCTGAAAGAAAGAGAAGAGGAAGGCTTAGGGTAAAAATCTGGGACTCTTTGGGCATGCGACTGCCTTTCACAAGGAATAACAACTTGCCACACCTCACTTCACAGTGCCTGCTCTCTCTCTGTGGCAAATGTGAGGTAACCTGAGGTTGCTTAGCCCTCAAATTAGAGTTAAAGCTACCTCCTCTTTACTCTGGGGTTTTTCAGTCTGAAAGCACTAATGGTGTTACTATAGAGCAGCTGGCATGTGGCAGCTTGTTACCCTCTCTCTTGTCCAGATGCCCACATCTAAGAGTTTTTTCTCCTGCTGTTGTCTAGGGCCAGAGTACATCAAGGAAGTGGGACATCACAGTAGAAGCAGAAAGGCTAGATGGCAATGATTTTGGGGGCCAGCAAGACAGCCTTAAGCATCCCAGAGGTTCATGTGCAATTTCTGACTGCTTTTTTCCCCACTCTCCTTAGATACGAGGATGAAATTCGCCTCTGTAGTGGCATGGAATACACCTTCATGGAGCTCAAAAAGGTCAGTGGTAAGAGGAGCTTTTCATCTGCATGGTCTCTACACCAGCTCTGCATAGTCACAGAAAAGCTTGGATGGTCCAAGCTCAGCCAAGACAGTCCAGAGCTAGTCAGGAGCATGAGTCCTCACACCACAGAGGTTTTGTGGGGTAATAAGGTCTTCAGGAGGACAGCAGAGTGGTGTACATGGTCACAATGTAAGTTGGGAAAAGTATAAGCGAGTCTGGGCCACTTGTGGTTACAGAAAAGCCCCATGGCTCTTGGCAGAAGTGCCTGGGGGCCAGACCGTGCCCATGTCCAACCACACTGCAATTGCACTGGCCAGACCTGGCCTGGAGGGGTCTGTACCCCAGGACCCTCCGAGACAATACCTCTCCTCCCTGGCACGTTTTCTCTCAGAATGACAGCATGGGTTGGGAAAGGCTGGAAACTGATAAATGTGTTTGCTTTTGTTACCTGTTGCATGGCCACACCCTGCTTAAACATCCCGTCCCAGAAGTAGCCGCATTTGAATATCAGCTCAAATGGAAAGCTTTGTGCACAGTCTTTACATTAAAAAAAAAAAAAAAGTGCAGGAATGCAGGATATTATTAGACAGAGGAAATGTTCTCCGCAAATTATCATTATGGCTAATTGCATGTTTTCCCTGACATAGTCATCAGCCAGTAAGGGCAGTTCTGGTGACTTCTGTGGACAGCATCAGTTTTCAATAACCCCTGCTTTTTGTGGTGAACAAAAGATGAGTGGGTATGGACCAGCCCTGCCTGTTTCTTTCTCCACCCTACCTGTTTGAGACTTCCACCAAAGCTCTCACCCCCCAAAAAAAAAAAAAAAAAAAAAAACCTGCAGAGTTGAAGTCTCCACAAAGGAGCCTCCCTACTTGTAGACCATGAGAGCAGTTTCACAAGTATCAGGCAATAAATAGCAAGCAGAACACTTGCTGGGGGTGTGGGGGCGGCACAGAAGACTTCTTCCTACAAACCCAAAGACAAACTATTCATTAATACACTTTCCACCTGCTGCAGGATTTAGATGCAAGTACTTTACACAGAACTGAGCTGGAGGTAAAACTCAACGGGCTTCAAGAGCTGATGGATTTGAAGAAAACCATCTACGAGCAGGTAAAAACACAACTGGGAGAGTGGCCTTGGCACACATGCAAGCTACTGTGCAAAAAACAGCCTTTTTGTGGATATTTCCAATACAGAGAGGTCATTGTTCCCAATTTGCACCAAAATGAGAGCTTGTCTGGTGGAGTTGCATGGTGTTGCAGACAACTACTAGATAGATGGCATAAGACAGGGTCTCATCAGCTAATCCCCTTCCCTTAGTGAAGCCAGCTCCATTAGAAATGTGATCAGCATATTCCCCGTGCCCCACAGCTCTTGCAGGGAGGCTGCTCCAGCAGCTCGCCCCTCTCTCAGTCCCAAAACCCCACCTAACTCCCAGCTTGGCTGTATCTGGGCTCAGCTCCCAAACCCCACAGACGGAGTTTGCCTTGAGACTAAGCACCCCAGGTCACGAGTGAGCTGAATGTTATTTTATTCAGATTCAGAGGAAAGGCTCACAACAAAACAGGACAAGCCACTGTGAACCTGGGTGAGGCGCTGAATGCCGCTGTAACGCAATCCAACGTACTCCATTTCCACTTGAACGACAAGTACGCAGTCGGATATGATTTCACGAAGGGGGGGAAGGATACAGCGTCTGCAGGCCTTTGAACAAACCCAAAGGGTGCAGCATGCCTGCATCCACTCAAACATGGTGATGTGATTTCAGCCACTTACTCAGAGCCTGTAAAATGTTACCAAGCAGGCTCAGCAGTGTTTTGGGAATACTAATGATTTGTCTGAATTCTACCAATACAAACAATTAAAATGCTTGACAGAGGAATGTTATTACCCTTTGTGGGGAAACTGAGGCACAGAGAAGCAGAATGACCTGCATAATATCAGAACTACATTAGAACACATGCCCTGCCTGCATCCAACCATAAGGCCTTGCTTTCTCTAAATGATTACTCGCAGTACAAGGCAAAACATAGGGGTAGTTGGAAATCAGATCCTGCTGTGAATCTACACTCAACATTTCCTGCCCAGGCCCTGAGGGCAAACTCCCTCCATACCAGGGACACTGCTGCCTTCCTCTTGAGCTGATTTCTTCTAGGTCCCACACTGCTGTCCTTGGCAGCAGCCTGCACTTCTTTTTTAACCCCCCCCTTTTACGCAGAGAAGTTACCCTCCACCTCTCTTTCTCTGCCCTCTCCTCTCCACAGCTCGTTTTCAGGTTAGTCATTTTCTCACCCATACCTGTTGCTTTGACTGACATCAATGTATAGGCACATATACCCAGCTGAGGGGCAAATGTGAGAAACTGCTTGACAGCTTTGCTCACAGTATGTTAGGTGAATCAGAAGAAAACCCCAGACTTGATCCTCATTAATAAATCACTAGTTTTGAGGGTTTTTTTTGTTGTTGTTTGTTTCTTTTTTGGCAGAGGATGCTCAAGTACTTGCAATACACATGCATTTTCTCATATAGTCTTTGAGCACATTAATAGCTAACAAAGAAGCTCAAAGATTGAACAACAGTGAGGAAAAAATGCACTGATAATCCTGTTTTCTGTAAGAGTGGTGGGATACTTCTCTATTATTCATGAATCACCACATCAGGGTGCCCTTTGTTTCCCCAGACAGGGACAGACAAGGCAAACAAGGTATACAGATGCTTCTCTAAGAGATTAGAGGCCTCTGCACAAAAGGGAAGAACAAAAACATCAAGATGAAAGCTAAGAGATGGGGAGAGATGTATGCTGGTCTCTTTCACACTGGTGTAAATCAGAAGCAACTGCAGAGATGCTGATAAGAGTGAACCCTTGCAGGAGCAGTCTGAGGCTGGGGGGAGCTGCCAAGTGAACGTGTACACCATCTGCTTGGCGGCAAGGCATCAAGCCCTGTCTTGTCTGCATACAAACCACCCAGGAGTGCAGTTTACAGGCACGGATTAAGGGTCCTTTTTAGGTTCACTGAGGGGATTCTGCATTCATCATCGTTTGACTCCTTTTTTCTAAAACTGTGACCGAGTCAACTATCAAGAGCAAATATCCCAGTGATACTGCAGCTTGTGTGTGCACGTTTCTGACTCCCCAGGGCTGGTGTGAGTTTCTCCAGCATATGAGAGCAGCTCTGGGGAGTAGAATAGGTCTGCCAACGATGGATGTGTTCAGACAAGGATCCTCTTCTCCCTTCTCTTACTAGACACAAAACAGACTATAACAATGGAAGTGGCAGCCGCAGCCCCTCTAGATACTGAAGTAGAGCTAGGTGAAAGCATCTTTCTGGCAGCACCAGCCTGCAGAACAATTTACCCTGCCCTATTTCTTGCCCTGCACAGATATGCCCACCATCTGATCATCGATAGATACTGAAACATGATCAAGATGCCTAGCTAAGTGCAGTAAATCTGCCAGAGTTCATCTCTCTCATAGCAAGTAGCTTTGTTGCATACTTGGTATCTCAGTCCTGTTCTCTCTTTGCTATTCAGGAACTCGAGGAGCTGCTGACAGAAATCAAGGACATTTCTGTCGTACTGGGAATTGACAACACATGCAAGCTTGATCTGAGCAGAATTGTGGAAGAAGTAAGGGCTCAGTATGAAGCCCTGGCTCTTCGGAGCTGGGAAGAGGCTGAAGCACTTACCAGGAGAAAGGTATTTGTCTCCTTATCTGATTGATACTGGGGAGAGGCAGGGAATGAAGAAGGAGAGAGAGATCAGCCTAGAAACTACAGGAATCAGCAAGATGTGGAGGGACAGACTACACCTGAGAATGGAGGGAGGGACAGGGTGCTAACTCAGATCAACTTCTCCTAACTCATGTGTGCACATTAGGAATTTCATTGCTCTAGGCTCTCCACATTGTCAGTGGAGAAAGGCAAGGACATCTCCCAGTGGCAACTTAGCCCACCTAAGATGCAGCAAATGATCTTCCACTGGTGCCCCCTTCCAAACAGGGCAAGAACACGATTAACACCAATGGACAGTGGGCTCTGTGCCTGGCACAGCTACAGCCAGCAGACAATATGAGAATGAGCCCTAAATCCTTCCACACAGCTGATATTTTTCCCCAGTTAGGTACTTCTCCCCAGGAGTAGCGGGAATCCTCCCAGATTCCTTTGCTACAGCAGAGGAAGAACAGATAACCCACTCTTCCATCTCCCCTGCAGCTGAACGAAGGAAACACCCAGTCAGCCACCTATGGAGGTCACCTCCTCGACAGCCGACGGGAGATTGCAGACCTAAACATACAAATCCAGAAGCTGAGGTCCTGCATCGTGTCCCAAAAGAGCCAGGTGTGTCCTGGGGTGGGTGACAAAACTCTAATACACAGGTCTGAAACTACAATTCACCTAATGCCACCACCTTCTTTCCCTTTGCAACACCAGTGCCTGTACTTAGAGGAGAATATCAAAGAAGCGGGAGAGCATGGTGAGACGGCCCTCAAAGATGCCAAAGCCAAACTGGTCAAGTTAGAAGAAGCCCTACAAAAGAGCAAGGAGGATATGGCTCACCTGGTGAAAGAGTATCAGGAGCTGATGAACATCAAGCTGGCCCTGGACTTGGAGATCCTCACTTACAGGAAGCTGGTGGAAGGGGAGGAAAGCAGGTGAGCTGGGCTTCTTTGTGCTTGAACAGCGTGAGGGATGCACACAAACACCTAGGGAGAAAGCAGACATCTCCAGCTTTGAGTCTGGTATTGAAGGTTTGACTAAAGAAAGAAAGAGCAAACCCCAGCAGCCTCCACACAGTTCAGCCCTGCTTCTTGCTCTGAAGTTTTCCCTAAGCTGTTCAGATTGGAAGGCACCAGCACTTCTCTAGATGATGCTTTGCTCAGATGCTGTTCGGTTAGCCTTCATAACCCAACCATGCACTTGGCTCTACCCATGTAGCCCAGCTGACATGGGCCAAACTGCAGCTCTCTACATCTCTCTGGAACTGCAGATATTAATATGCATCTTCACACTCTCTCCTTATGTCCACAGCATGGAGTCACCAATACCCACAGTCATCAGTGCCGTCCACTCCAGGCCAAAGCACCGTAAGTGGTTTTATTTGTACAACTTGGTGAAGCAGGACGTAAATAAAACAATTCTAAGCTTGCCCCCTCTCATTTTCCCCTGCCCCAGCAGTTTCTGCCAGCACCTTGAGGAACTCCAAGCTGTTTGCAAGAGGAACAGGCAGCACCAACGGTGAGATGAAGCTGAATGGAGGCAGCACAAAGCCCCTGCCCTCTAGAAGCCACAGCAACAGCTCAGCAACGCCTGAAGCAGATGCCTGCATCAATGGTGCCCGGCCAAAGCTCAATTCCCTGCCCTCTGAAGAATGCTCCTAGGAGAAACGGAGCCCCACAGCACAAACACAAGACCCGTTGGCATCTGTAGCCAAACGAGGCCAGAGCACTTTCTCCTGAACTCAAGCCAGCATACAAGGGATGCAGGATGAGAATCCACTCCAGGCTGTCTCTTTTGTCTTTACAACATCCCAGTTAACATCTCTGTTACCAGTTACAAGCAGAAACCAACCCAGGATTTTAGAGCCTCTCCCATTCTGATACCCATACTGACATCTTCTTCCTCTCTAGGTCTGTTTCCAGAGAGGATTTGCATTCGCAGCCTTTGAGATCTATCTATAGGAAACTTGGCAGGAGGGGAAAGTATTATTACACAAGTTTTTAAACACAGTAGCCATCAGCCCAGCCATTTCGCCAGTATTACAAAATCATTCTCTCTGCGCTGCGTGTGCCTGAGAGGCGTTCACTGATGTGGCTTTCAGAGGAAGGCAACGCCAAGCTTTCCAAACTGAGCTGGTGGGGAGATGCAGGTAATCAGCCTGAGCCAGGTGAATTTGCATGTCTGGTGACAAACATGCTGGCTGTACTGGGGAATCCTTGCCTACTTCAGAGTATTTAACCAATTTCACTGCCTTTTGGGTGGCCCCTCATTCTTTCCCATGCCACCAAAGCTAAAACTCCTTAAATTTTTATTTCGTTAAGCCATCTCTTTCTAACAGAAAGCATCTCCGCCTGTCCCACCTAAAGGCACTCCAGACTCCACACGCAGTGGTGCTAGGTCCTAGAAATGGGATATTCTCTGGTTCCCATTTAACTAAAACAAGCAGGACTTGTCTTTGTATTTATTGAACTTACGTAGTGGCTTTTAGCATACCTGGCTGACACCAGCTAATGCACACCAGCCACGTCGCACCAAAGCTCCTAGAGCCAACTCTGCAGATGCCAGCTGCCTCAGTACAGGCGTTACTGTGTCCCTCTTGCACAAACTAACACAGTGCCCTGCAGTATTTTCCTTTACGAGGCCAGGCTCTGACCTCAGTCACTGCCACGCAGCCCCACTTGAGTTAACAGATTTTGAGTTCACAGGAGGAGTTGTTAATAGTCTCTTGGTATGTTTCCACTGAGTGCATCACAGTATTTCCATGTTTCTGTAGGATAGACAACTACCATAGCATCTATGTAACCAGAACACCTGCTCTCTGGGGTTATGGCTGTTATAATAAAGTATCGAGTGACGCATGGAAAGCATTGTATTGCTGGTTTGCTCTGAATTTCCTACCACAACCCACCTGAAATGGCAGTTCCTTCCCCACTTGCCAGCGGGCCAGGGCTGAGGACTCTGGCTAACCTTTGGCAGCAGAATGAAGCTCAAATTGCTTCCCAGGCAATTTGCTCGGTGCTGATCCCTAGGGAGAGGAACACGGGGCTAGAGGGACAGATATGGAGCCAGCAGCCAAGGCTTTGGGGAGCTCATCGCTGTTCTGCCACCAGGCTCCCATGGGGCTTTGAATCACAGAGCAGCTCAAGCATGTTTCAGGAGGTGAAGCGTTATTGCAAGGGGCTCCAAGCTCCCACCACCCTCCTCAAAGCTTCCCCTTGCTAAATTTCTCCTGCACCCCTCCAAAGAGGGACTTTTGTGCACCCAGGGCCCAGATCCATCCTGGGGAACCACACTTCCACGCAGCCCCTCATTTCAGGGGAGCCCTTTCAGAGCACAGGGGTTTTCTTGCAGCTCCTTGCTCAAGAACACCCTCAACTGAGGGACTTACCTGGGAGACCCACAACAGACAAGCCCCCAGAGCTGCTAGAGGACCTGAGATGGGGAACTTCTCCTCTGCTCTGCTCTTTGCTGACCAGCTGAGAGAAGTGCTGAGCTTGCAGGGTCACTGCAGCAGAGGAGGGGAGCAGCCCCAGGCCAGCAGCTACAGCCCCCAGCTGTTAAATCTGCTGGTGGCACAGCCCAAGGATCTTGGTTTCTCAAGTTGGTAGGGATGGGAAAGGGGGGAGCCACGGCGGAGCTCCCGGGTGCAGGAGCCGTTGCCAGCTCAGGAGGAGCCGGAGCTTTAGCACAGAGCTTCCCCTGGAGGCAGGACCCAGCACAGCCCTTCGATGAAAACCCTTCCAGGCGAAGGAACAATGCTGCGTTTGTGCGAGGCCGCGCGACACCAGAGGTGCCCGGAGCCCAGCAGATGAATGATGGCTCTGAACAGCCCCAGCGCCCTTGAAAGGCAGGGTGGGGCTGAGGCACCGCGAGCGCGGCGGGGAAGGAGACACAGAGCCGGTGTTGTCCGGAATGAAACCTGAACGGGAAGGGAGGGCTTGGGAGCGCCGAGCGCTCAACCTGGGGGAACTGGAGGATGGGGAGCTTGGAGACCGCGCTCAGGGGCAGGCTGGGAAGGGCAGGGGCTCAGCAGCAGCCCAGCCGTGCACGAGGAGCGGTTCTGTTTGGTTTCTCTCCCTCCCACACGTCCTTTGGCTGCTTCTGAGCCCTCCACCTCCCCTCTTCCCCTGGGAAGCAGGGCTCTCGGATTCAGTTCACTGCTCTAGGACGCAGGACAGAAGGGCCTGCTGTTAGGACAAACCAGCTTACTATTTCACTGCCTCAGTTATTTCACTGCTCCGTGCCTCAGTTTCCCCACTGAGGATGGGAAAAATGATATCAAGCCGCATCATACTGGGACAATGATTTTAGGCAACAAAATGATTCCTGCAGTCCACTGAGGGGAGCAGTGCTATGCCTGAGATGGTCACACAGTTTTGGGACACCTCTGTCTGCCCACACACCAGTCCTTCCCCCTCCACCATCTACCCCTTAAGCACTGAATTCATCTAAAGGACCTGTCCCTTCCTTAGGGTCAATTCCTGCAGTCATCCTTACACCAGAGGAACGGCCAGCCCCAAACCCAGCTGTTAAATTCCATGGGGAAGTTCTGTATCTTTCTCCCTTATCCAGCAAAGGGCATCACAGCCCTTGAGTGGGGCAGGAATACCAGGCAGTACCATCAACTCAGGATCTCAGAATTCCCTTTGGGGTGGTGGGGGACAGTCCTACAAGGGCAAGGATGCTGAGCCAGCACAGTAATCAACACTGTGGCCATCAGATTTAGCTGCTGCTAAGGGGATCTGTGAAAAAGAGGCAAGCTCATCCGCATTATCTGGCGAGCTGTGTGTGCAAGCCAAAGCACAGCCATACCTAAGCAAAGCCATATCACTTTCAACTGCAAGAGGCTTCCCAGAGATGATTTCAAACCCTGTCTGGAGCCAAAGATTGAAGCATCTACCCCAGTGTGGGGAAAGGAGACATCAGATGTCCAGGACATGGCCCAGTTGCAAGACAAGGCCCAGGGGCAAAACCCAGGGACAGATAAAACCGTGTGCTGAAAGCAGGGGGCAGAGACAATTTTGGTGGTGCGGACTCTGGCAGGGAAGATCATCGGGCAAATATTCGCGTCTGCACAACAGCAACTGGGCTAGAATCCAGAAGACAAGCCAGAGCAGACAGAGGGAAACAGCAGGGCTCCTCTGCTGCTTCCCAAACGGGGAAGAGTCTGAGCCCAGACCACATCTAAGGGCACTGCATTCCTGGGTCGCTGCCTCCCGGGGTGGGGAGCACCCAAGTGTGAGCTCCAGGCTCCCTCTCCTGGGCAGGTGACACCACTGCAAGCCAGGAGGCCTCCAAGCGCTGGGGCCCGGAGCTGCCACGTCCCTCCTTCCTTCCAGCAAGCCCAGCCTCCGGGAGAAAGGGAAAACAGCTCTCGGGCAGCGAAAACCAGTACTCAAAGCACTCAAGATCTCTCCCTGGATGGTTTGTGAGGGTATGACAGTGGCTACAAAGGGAGACTGAGCCAACGAGGCCTGCCTGATCCCAAAACATGTTCTTCTCCCACTGAGAACTCATGTCCTGGTGGAAAGCGTGCCTGTAACCCAGCCTGGCTGGCCCCGATCCACTTCATCGCACACACGCGCGGAGACCTCGTTCCTTTGAGCCCACACACACTTCGAATCAGCCTGGGGATCTGCTTGGGGAAGGTAAATCGGTTCCCAGCAGAGTAACTAATAGCAAGAAACGCCTCCCTCGATCAGATCCCACCAGTCCAGTGAATGATCCAGCCACGTTCCCCTCCTCGCTGTTTGGCTTTGGTGACCAACACCGAAAGCTCTGGCTGGGGGCCGTGTTGCCAGCCCCATTCTGAAAAAGGCCATAAGCCCTTTATGGCCTGTAGAAAACAACCACTATCTTTGTTACTTTCAAGCGACAGGGCTAAATCCTGCCATCAAACACAACTTTACAAAGAGCCAAACCAAGCTTTCCTTTGGAAACGCAACTTTCAGCCCATTTGCTCCCCAGGAAACAGCCATCAGCTGCATGTGGGAGCATTTCTGGTTCTTCTCGCACATCTCCTTCCCCTCCAGATGTAGCAACGCTCCCTCGGGCAGAAGCAGAGAGAGCCCACGAGGCTCCCATTTAAATAGGCCACGGACCCGGGCTCGATGCAGACAGCTCGGCGTCCTCCCCGCGGCACTGAGCAGCCAGGCTCGGGGATACAAGTACATTTGGGCAGGGGAAATCTGTGCAAACCACGTTCGTGCTGTGTACCAAAGGGGCAGCAAATCCTTCCACGTGTTCCACGTTGCTACACGTGTGGGAAGTAAGACGGAAATGCGTTCCTGGGGTGGAGAAAGGATGGCCCAGAGCTCTAGAGACTTCTCACTACACCTCGTCCTGCTGAGAGCAATTGCACTCCTCCAAAAACACCCCCAAGCCCACCCCAATCTCCAACCTACTTCATCCTGCCTGCCCCACTTCACCCACGGCTGCTCCACCTGGTTCCAGCTCATGTCTGGAGCAACTCCGAGAGACAGGGGGAGAAGGATGGATCCCCCAGGCTCGTCTCGCAGGCCTGCCACCCGGTACACTCGTTTCCAGGGCTCCCCTCAGGAAATCAGCCACTGGGAAAAGGAACTTGCCCAGACCTGGGCAAAGAAAGAGCTGTCTCCCTTCTGCCTGTATGATCTTGGACAAAACCGTGCCTCAGTTTCTCCCATGTGTCTGAAACCTAAGGCAGGATCGAGTTTGGTCCCCCCCCCGGCTTTTTTTTTTTTGAGGGGGGGTAGGGAGCAGTGTTATAGTTTAGTTTTCCTAAACAAATGCACCAGCCCAGGGCACAGAGCAGGCAGTTTAACGAGCAGGAAAGAGGCTTAACCAGCAGGGAGGCCGTGATTTGTGCCATCGCTACCATCTCCCTAGGCACCCGGAGGAAATTTCCAGCCCTGACCACGGGCACCCCTTTGGCGCCCACCCATCACCTCCCTGACTCTTTGGGGGACACAAAACCAGCCCCACTCGCTGGGGCAACCAGCCTCTTTGCAAACCCCGGCAATCAGCCACGCTGGCTGCGAAGCGATCACCGCAATTTTCTCCAGGGCACCTGGAAAAGGGAGGGGAGAGCAGGGAAGGGCGGAGGAAAACACGCCCGACCCCATCAGCCCATCCACACCTCTCCACGCGTCCCTTCGCAGGGAGGAGCGGCCGCTGGCACTGGCTTTTTTTTGACCGTATAAGGCCAGGTTTTTCTCTCCGTGGCCAATCCAGGGAGGAATGCAAACGCCCGAGCCTTGCCCTGGCTGCCAAGGCCCATCCTCCCCTGCCCACGCCCTGCCTCCTCGGGCAGGTGTGCTGAGCCCGACCTGCAGCAGGGGAGGGGAGGCCAAATCCGTGCAGCCCACTCCACAGCTGGCACGAGATGGGGAAATTCACACGTGAACGCATCACTGGGGACAGCGGCCCGGTCGGGGCTTTCCTGTCCTGCAGCCCTTCAGATTCCCCAGGGCACCCCAGCTCAGGTTGCCTGCTGCAAGGCAGGGTTGCCCACGACACAGCCCCTGCATCTCAGCAGCCTCACCTTTCTTTCAGCTATTTCATTCACCATCCCAGACATGTGAAAAACCTTTTCTTCTGTCCCACGGCCATCCTGCTTGCTCAGTTTCCATCTCCACCTGCACCTTGAAAGCTCAGGGCAGCCCTAGGGTCTCTACCTCCCAGACAGCACCCAGGAGACAGCAGCCTGCACGGACCTGCTAAGGGGGCTTCGGCTTTGGGATCGGGGGAGTGGGATCACAGGGGACCTCCACACATCGCCCCACCACAGCTGGGATTCCCAGCACCACCAAAACCAGTGCGTGACAGGGCTGGCAGCCTTCTAGCCCAGCAGCTCCCAGTCCTGGTACTGCGTTTCACTGCCTCAGCCCCGAGAGGAATGAAGGACAAGGTTGGCCCAGGACTTGGAGCCCTCAGATTAGTGAAGGGAAAAAAAAAAAAAAAAAAAAAAAACAACACCAACACAAAACACCCAACAACCACCGCAAACACCCAGACCCAAGCTGCTACCAGCCAGGAGGGATGCAGGAGAGACCCTGAGCTGCCAGCCCAGCCGGCCCCGAGCCCTGCAGTCCCGTCTCCACGCCCTCCCGCCCACCTCTGCCGCAGCAGCACACGTGCCAACTCTGCTTTGACTCCGCATGCCAGCGCCCTGACCAAGCGAGCCCAGGAATTTTGGAGAAATCACTGTTCCCTTGTTGTGCTGCCAAGATTCGGTACCCGCCTGCCAACAATCCTGGTTAGAGCGGGAGGGATTCCAGGAGAGTTGTGTCAGCTCGCTGCCCGTGGGCTTACGGGGTGGGAGTGCCAACAGGTCCCACGCCTCCGCCTCCAGGCATGCCAGGGACTCACAGCAGCTGCTGCCTCAACGCACTCCCCACCCAGCCCAAATACCTGCGTTTCCACAAGGCCGTCGTGGGGCTGGAGGAAGCCGTACCTGAAACAAAATGGCAAGAGGGTCGGCCATTTGATGTTTGCCCGTGTTTAATCCCGCACAGCCCTCCAGGAGGACAGAGCCCTGGCGTGTGGGCAGAGAGGGTGCGGACCAGCGCGTGTGGGAGGGCAATGCTTCGTTCCCTGGAAGGCACGAATCCAAACGGTGGTGCTGCTTAGTGCCCAGCACCTCCTGACCCACTCTCCCCACTCCACACACCATTTATGCTACAGAGCAACAACATCAACCAGTAGGAGTCTGGGGGAGCCCGAGGCAAGAAGCAAAAGGGCACTGGGAAAGGCAGCAGCTCTGCCGCGGCTGGGGACAGGAACAAGGCTATCGCAGCCTGGCAGGAGAGGTGTGTGGATTGTGGTCTATGCCCATGCTAACCTCTACCAGGTCTCAGCAGAGATGGGGACGTTCCTCTTTCCACCATGGGAAGTCAGTTCATTGAGGCTTGGAGAGGTGAGCCTGCCCAGAGGGCAGTAGTGATACCAAAGGCAGATGTGCATGAGCTGGTGGCCATTTTGCTGACCAAACAAGGGGAAAACAGAAAGAAGGTCACATCAGTGATCAGGATTGAGACTCTGCAGCTCAGACTAGGGTCTGGTTGTACCAAGTTTCATTATCACCAAGCTCAGCATGGCCCAGGGACCATTTGCAACCTCAGACCCATCGTCTTTGCTCTGCGAAGACGTTAGCCAGGTCTGTAAGACAGCTTTCAACCGCAGAACACAGCAGCACATCATCACATGGACTGCACACCTTCACTGGTGGCCTACCTGGCTAGCAGCACTGCTAGCAGGGAAGACCAGGTCCCTTATGCCTTTGAAAACATTAGCAACCAGAGCTTGTATCTGGGGTTCAGAGTTTATTCTCTGCATGCTGAAGTCTCAGCTACCACCTCTTCTCTACTAACTTTAAGCATGGCTACTCCAACACCTCGCATCCCTCAAAATCCTCACCAGGAACGCCCAAGCACTCATGGGGCATTTGAGTAGGTGGCAGGAGCCAAACACACAGCACACGTCCACCCTCGGGAAATGCTGGCGGTTCGGGCCCAGAGCGCCCAGCTGTGCTCCCTCGCAGCCCGAGGGATCCCTCCAACGCACAGATGCTCCAGGCAGCCTCCAAACCTGATGCAGCACATTGAGTTGAGATGCATGGAGGGGCCCGGGTGAGCTGGGGCAGTGCGCAGTGTGTAGGGCAGGGTAACAGAAAATATTTGAGATTGCAAGCTGGACGAGATGAGTCACACACAAGGATGGGCAGTCTGGAGCTGCCTGCTCAACTCTCCACCCCTACCGGCACGGTACCCTGGGAAGAAGCTAACCGTGGGAACTGGGATATCATAGCAGGCCAAGCAAGTAGGAAAACATGGCTGTTGCTGAGAAGAGATTAAAACTGTCCATCTCTGCAAAGCAGTGACTTAGTGAGAGGAGCGAAACCCCAGAGCTCAGCAGGTCTAGGTGCTCGAGATTGGCTGCTTAGCCTGGCAGGATCCCCGTGGCAATCAGCCAGGTATTCATAACATAATGGGAACAGTGCTCACCCGTTCCTGCCGGGGCCTGCGCGTGTTTGCGAGATTTCATAGACACACCCTTCAATTCAAGGCTTTGGAAAAAAAGCTCAGCACCTGGGCAGGAGGGGGAGAAAGAAAAGGAACCACTTCAGAGCTGAGGAATCCCGGCTGTGACTCACCGTGGGGCAGGCAGCGGGGGCTCTGACGCAGGAAGCAAACGGGGCTGGGAACGCCGGGGAGAGGGTCAGGGCAGGCTGCCTCCAGCACTGCAAGGGGGTGCCACGGGGCAAGGCAGCCCCCCCGTGCTGAAGGACTCCTCCACTGGACCCGCTCGGTATCCATCCTCTGCGTGCAAAGGGTGGCTGGTGCCACTGAGCCCCACTTCTGTTCATGGGAATGGGCCTGACTGACCATTTTTCAGCACTAGCAAGTCCAGTTTGCATATTGCCCAGCTCCCCATTGCCCACTTGCCCAGCTCTCCTCTCCCTGTACGGCACCAAGATCGACTCCAAGAGTGCCCAAAGCTTCCTTTGTCTCAAACATTTCCCACTCCGGCAATGTCCCAGTGCAACACCAAGACCTGCCCTGGCCAGGAATCTCTCTGCCACCCAGCAAATGCGTGCCACTTTGAGCTGCCCCAGCCAATACACACTGGAAGGAAGTTCACCCTTAAAGGGAATATAAAACATCTGGGGCTTGGTTTCCAGCTCTTTCCGTGTACCCAAGTGCATCCAACATGATCTGTCAGCTCCCGTGTGCAGGGTAAGCGCAGAGGGCTGAAAGACACCACAAGCAACATAAGACGAATCACAGAGTCATAGAATAACCCGAGCTGGAAGGGACCCCCAAGGATTATCGAGTCCAACTCCTGGCTCCACACAGGACTGCCCAAAAATCAGACCCTGTGTCTGAGAGCGTTGTCCAAACGCTTCCTGAACTCTGTCAGGCTTGGTGCTGTGACCACTGCCTTGGGCAGCCTGTTCAAGTGCCCGACCACCTCTCAATGAAGAACCTTTCCCTGATATCCAGGCTGAACCTCCCCTGTCACAGCTCCATGCCCTTCCCTCGGTCCTGTCGCTGTCACCAGAGAGCAGAGCTCAGCGCCTGCCCCTCCGGTCCCCTCACGAGGAAGCTGCAGGCCGCCATGAGGCCTAGTCTCAGTCTCCTCTTCTCTAGGCCGAACAAACCAAGGGACCTCAGCCGCTCCGCACACATCTTGCCCTCTACCCCTTCACCATCTTTGTAGCCCTCCTTTGGAGGCTCTCTAATAGTTTTAGGTCCTTCCTATGCTGTGGTGCCCAAACCTGCACACAGTGCTTGAGGTGAGGCCGCACCAGCGCCGAGCAGAATGCTGCTTTGGAGCTCTTTGTACACATTACAGGGGTTAGAAATACCAGACAAGAAGCACGGTAACACCAGCTCAATCCATTGCTCCAGATCTATTCTAGATTTACATCTGCCTGATCCCGCTGGCCTCAGGAAGGTGTAAATCCAGCGTTCCCATAGCACTTCACTGGCTGGCTGGAAACTTGCTTAACTTCACCGATGTCAGTGCTGCTGCACCAGTTTATCCCCCCCGTGCCAGGTCCCCCACTAGGCAGAACTGTTTCAAGTCCCAGCTTTTGACGTGAGGGGAACATGGAAGAACAGTTGCTCTCCTAGTTTAATCTGAAGCTTTAGCCTACCAACAACAGAAAACACTCAAAAGCTGAAACCCCAGAAGATTTATAAATTAGACAAGGAGGTACAGTGCCAAATGTCTTTTTCTTTTAGAACTGTGGACTGCAAGACACTAAAAAAAAGAAAGTTCATCTAGCCTTGGATTTGCTCAGAAACCTGAATCTTTGTGGCAGGGAACACGTTTTCCCCTTTCAAGAGCCAGACCTGAGCTAGCACCACACAAGCCCTTTGCTCCCAGAAATGGATTGTTTTTCAGCCTCCGTGCCAGTCCCTTCTCCAACCTGGCTTTGAGCACACCAAGGTGCTGTGGAGTCCCCAGCCCCTCCAACTCTGGGTGCAACAGAAAGACTCCATCCACACCGTGCTGGCAGCTTCCCAGACAGCCAGCTCATACTCATGACAACAAACACCTACAGGACATGTTCTGACCTGAGCACTGAATTCAGTTCTCCCTGGAGGATTCGCCCACGTACGTATCTGGAGTGTGCTCTGCAGATTATACAACGCTCGTTATCTAGGGCAGCGATGCCAAGAGGACCCAGAGAAAAGCTCTCGTCTGTGCACGGTCCTAGGGGATCCCAGTCAGACCAAGGCAGAGGGTTCAGTGGTTGGCAGGACTGAAGCTTCATACAAAACGCCTGATTGTAACCCAGAAACATGACTTCAAACTTGCTGGGAGCTTCTCAGTCCTTGATGAGACCTTAAGCAGAGTAAGAAACTCAGGGCCATAGCTTTCAATGCACAAACCAGACCTTGACTGCAGTAAAGCCCCTGCCCCCTGTACTGGGAAAAAGCCTGGTTCACAACTGGAATTGCCCCTTGGTTGCATCTCCTATTCACCACTTGGCTCTGGGAAGGGTCAGCGTTTCGCTCAGCCCTCCTATAGCAGGCTGATCTGTTCCAACCCCATTGCCACTCCAGCCTGGAAAGACCCCCAGCTCTCCACTCACACAAGGGAAACAGCCCACGGCAGCCTGGCTGTGCTTGTCCATCCAGGTCCTCTGGCCGCACAGGGAAGAGGCAGCGTCAGCACAGGAAGACCCACGCTGCTCCTGAGCTTTCTAAAACCCCACTATCGTCGTAGCTCCAATTCTGAGATTAACCTGAAGCTGGTCATTGATAGCACCAGCAGGACAGAGTTGTTGGGACCAGCCTGCAACCGTATTGAAGATGCTGCTTGTCCACAAGCAGCAGAGCTGGCAGATTAAGACTAACCTCAGCACTATGCCATCACCTTGCTCCCGATTTATGCTGCTAATAACAGGCATTGGCATCTGTCCCTTCTCTGCCAGCTTAAACCCAAGAGGAATAAGCAAAATCTCAGTGAGCCTTGACTACAGCAGCACAGTGGGCCTAGAGTCCCTGTGGGGTTCCTGGAAGGTGGGCTAGGCCCCTTTGAGAGTTACTTTTGTGCCAGTTTCTCTGGAATTTACTGAGAAGCCTGAGCTTTCTGCAAACCATCCCAGCCATGCAAAGAATGGGGTGGGAATGTTTTGACATAGAGTCTTGGATCACTTCCAGATCCCACCCAGCTGTGTCCGTGCTCACCTTCTAATGCTCTGCCCTCTTGTTTCTCAGTAACAGTAAGCAGAGAGCAATTCAAATAGCCTAATGCTGCTCAGAGAAGACATGAGGAGCTACTACAGAAACAATGATTACCACTACAGAATTGCTGAATTTAAAAAAAAAAAAAAAAAAAAAACTGCCTACCAATTGCCGCTTGGGAGGGAGGGAGGACAGAGCCCATGGGGTCTACCCTCTTCAGCACTTTGGAATTTAATAGATAACACTGCAGGGAACAAACACAGCACAGACCAGTGTGAATATGCACGGCTGTCGGGCCCAGACACAATCTGTGCATGAGAATGCAGCATCTGCGGCTACACCTGCATCTGTTAGTGTGTGCACTGCTACACCTATGTGCACAGATGCATGCGGAAGCGCCTCTGAACCCCACCGCTTGTCTGCATGGGCTGCCAAGCTCACCTCTGAGAGCAATGCCACCACTTAACTGGAAAGCTGAGGAGAGATTTGGCCTGGCAGCACGGAAATGGGAATGCTTGGGGCAGGTCCTGGCTGTTGGTTAGAGGTGAAAGAAGGATAGAAAGGCCCCAAGTTAGCCTGGAGTGAATCTCCTTTGGCAGTATTAAGGTATTTTGCACCTCTAGCTGCTAAGCAGAGGGGACAAAAAACATTCCCCCTCACCAAAAACAAACCAACCAAACAAAAAAATTAACAGGTGCAGAATTTGTGCCATCTAACCAGAGGTATTTAGCAGTAGATTCTCCATAGGTTAAGCTAATCCTGTGTACACCTCTAACTTTACTAAAGCAGATCCTCACCTTCCTGTGGTAGCTCAGTTCCAACTCACATTACTCCCTCTGCTTCACAATTGCTGCAGGTGAGGTCAGAACCAAGGCCGACTACATCCCCTTATTCTTCAGTTAAATCTTACCCTGCAATAGAAAAATTCAAGACCTTTCTACACTTTCCCAGCGAACAGCTGCTTTTTTGCAGAGCAGAACAGACATGTCTAATGCAAATGTACAGGACTGCTCCTGTTCTCAGTGTTTATCATCTAAGAAGCCTTGCAGAATCACATTTGTTTAGTCTGGGGTGAGATCCAAATCCAGCTTCAGATGTGGATCTGCATTTCACAACTGGCCTTCATTCCTCTAATGCACAACACCAGCCTTTCCACCCGAAACAAAAACCCTGCAGTTTAGTGGACCTTTGGATCCAGAGCTCAGCTGCTGAGCTATGAAGGTTATGCCGATACAAAGCCTGGTGAAGATGCCTGAAGCAGCCCTACAGAGCTCCTTTCGGTTCCAACACTGGTGAGAGCTGTCCCGAATTCACAGGGCTGTACCACAGTTAGCAACCGTGACCAAATACACTCGATGAACCATGACAGGCAAGACAGAAAGGCCAGGAGTGGCTTTGGTACTCCTAAAAACAGCAGCAACGGTTATAGCTAGGGATGTTTGGGAATAAGCAGCCCCCCGCACACACCCTCACGTCCCCCAGTCCATGCAAGCACTGCTCTGAAGCCAGGAGAGCAATCGGGGCGGGCAGACGGCCCTTGGGCTGGGGAACCTCAGGAGACGCAGCCAGCTCAGGCTTCTCTTTCCACCTCGCTGGGAAAGGACAATGCAGAGGCTGGGCCGCCCAGCCCCAGAGGGCTTTGCCAGCATTGTTTGCTGCACCGAGCAGGCTGCCCGGCCCCACCTGCGCTTCCCTTTGTGCATTTGCTGAGCTCTGATCTTACGGCGTCCATTGCCGTGGGGAGGGAACTGCTTGCAGCCAGGGCAGACGGCTCCAACCTACTTTCGCAGGTTTTGCGCAGAAGGCAAATCTCGTAGGCTTCAAAGCTTCCACATCAGCAAATTGTCTGACGAGCGTCTTCCCTAAGAAATGCCAGAGTGAGGGAAGTGGGGGGGGTGTTTGCTCATACACGGGGGTGCCCAGCCTCGGGACTACATTCAGGAACAGCCCATCTGCTGCTCCTTTCCTTTCCCCAAGCCCCTCAGGCACAGATCAACCTGCTCTCTGCCACCTTCACTGCCCCCCATCCCTGTTTTGCCATCGTGCAACCACAGTGCAGGTGTCTCTGCCCCACAGCAGGTGCACATGCAAAGCAGTTCCTGTGATGGAGCAAAATAGGCCATTCTCCCACCTTATCACACGGCCAAATTTGTATTTCTGTTATATGATATCCATAGACGTATCACAGGGAGAGGAATCAGGATGAGCTTCTCTCCATTATCTCCCTCTAAGGGATCTCATGGCCTGAAGTTGAGCATCGGTTGGACTTGATGACCTTAGAGGTCTTTTCCAACCTAAATGATTTATGATTCCCTCTCTGCTCTTTAAGAGTCACGGTCTGTAGGACTGCCCTGAGATGACATGACACCAGGGGCTGCAGTAGCAGCTGATGGGCTCAGTGGACCCACCTGCCCTGGGCCCTGAAATCAGAGCAGGGAATTGATGGGAACCAGGTTCTGCATCGACTACCTGCTCTGCTGAGGACAACTGTGACTGTCACCAACCTACTTCCAGAGGGAACATGAGGCCCTCTGTAAGTCTCCACATACCCTCTTGGTATGCACCTTCTCTCCTCCCTCTCTCTACACACACAACATTAACAGGTTTACTAGTGGCTTTACGAGCATTTACACACTCATAAAGCATTCTTTTTGCCTTGCAGTTGTGCCAGCTCTTTGTAAATCCTTAATACTCTTCCTTTTGAACCTGGAAGAGAACCAGGCCACCTCAACTAATACTTTTCATGGTAGCTTATAGTTTGCAACTCCTTAAAAAGGCTTTCCTCCCTCTCCCCCAAACCTCTACCCTTCTGAGTCATGTTCTGCACAATGCCTGAAGTCAGCACTTCACACAAACCAGCTGAAGCTGGTCTTTGGAAAAAACGCAGACACATCCATACACAGCACAGAACAGCTACCAGCCAGGACCTGCAGCCTTGGCAAAGAGCAGAGCGAGTTTGCTGGTGACAGCACCAGCTAGAAACGCAGATCAAGAGAGAACACAGAAGCAGAGCAGCTCTCCAGTCCCCGCCTCCCCCCGAGGCAAAGATCAGTGTTTGGGACACTAACTAGTCACCTGGGAAACTTGCAAGGGGGGAGAGAAAGGCCTCACACAGGCCTGTTTTCCCTTTGCGTTATTCTTCAACCTACAGCTCGGGTAAGCAGGTCCTTTAAGGAACCTGGGCTGGGAATCCCCCCAGATCAGTTTTACGCTGATGTTACTCGAGGTCAGATGAGACTAAGCCACCAACCTTCCTACTTCCAGCATTGACAGTACAATCCTCAGGAGAAAAGAGCTCATAAATGCAGGGCCAGAAGGTGCCCCAGGAATACCTAATTTGATTCCCAAGTCTCCTCTGCATTTACTCTCCTTTTCCTCCTCCCGTCTTCAAAGCAGCTACTAGTCTCACCACTTCTGTGAGGTCCCCGTTTCCCTTCAGACAGTATCTCTTCCACTCGAGGCCGAATACTTTATTGCACATTTCAATGCCATCAGGTTCAACTGCTCTGCTCCCATACGGCTTTTCCATGAAGGCAGAGCTTGCCTTGAGCGCTGCGCAGGACATCACAGAAGCAGCCGCACCATTTTGGAAAGTCCCGCAGAAAGTCCTGAGAAACAGGGGTTGTTTGAGGCAAGGTAGGAAATGTGTTTTCCCAGGTCAGCGTGACTGTCCTGATCCAAGGACAAGGTTGGCCATGGAGGTGATCTGCAGTGGGCTCAGAAATGACCTAGGGCCAACAGAAAGCAGTTCTCAGGCATTTGTCCTGGGTAACAACAGTTGGTATTCTGAGGAAAAGACTAAGCAACATCTGCTTAAGTAATGGTTAAGAAAAATGTAGAGTTAAAACTCAACCTGAGTCAGTAAGGAATGCACTGCAGGTCCCGCTCTAGGGGCTGGAGGACAATAAATAATTCAGCATCTGCCCTACTTAGCCACCCCAGACAAGAGGAGTCAGCGCTGGTCAGGCTGGGAATGTCCAGAACGCAGCGGTTACTCCAGCAAATCAGTCCCACGAGATTCAAGAGCCTCGGATAATAGTCACCGCATGCATTCCTGAAAAGCCCTTGCTACTTTCAAATAGTGCCCCGCTAATTCACTTGCTTCCATGCCCCAGCAGCAATTAGGCCCGATGCCTGGCGTAACGCAGAGGCAGCCGTACAGAGCCGACCTGCCCTGGTACCGCCAAGGTGCTGCGGCTGCAGAAGGGGACTGATGTTCTCCATGGGGTGATCGACCCCAGGCCCACACAGGGCAACTCGCACCCAGTTCCCCTGCACCTTTTTATGCACTTGCTGTGTCTCCTGCTCCAGTGGGACACAAAGATGCTGGCTGTATTAGAACGGTACGTCAAAACCTTCGCTCTCCCGTAAGCTTTATTCACAGAGGATAATTCCTAACGTGCAACCAAGGATCTCTTCCCTCACACCAGCCACTTCACAGATGAGCCTTTCCCACCACCATCTCACATGCTTGAAACAGCGAGCTTCTAGGAGGTAATGGAGATTAAAGGGACACTGAGAAAGAGCTGAGCAGTCTCGAGGGCCAGCCAGGAGAGGAGCCGCCCTGCTTACTTCCTTTTGATCTCCACAGAGAACACCACGGAGCTGCCCTTCTCTTTTGATGTGTCACCCTGCAGCTTGTTCTCTCGCAGGAGGGCAGGCCTGTTGCAGCATGATTGCTCCTGGATTTCAGCTGCTGGGGTAACAAAGCTGCATTTCAGCAGCTTCTACGCATTTCACAGACTTCAGAGTCTCTGGGTTGACCCCAGGGGTGGAGGGGAACTGCGAAGGCCAAGGAGGGACACCACCCTCAAACTCAGCTCTAACTAAATCCTCGTCACTCATATGGAAGACGCAAAAATTGCTACTGCAACAATAAAATATTGTGACTTAATCTGACATCATGAAGCACTCGACACCAGGAAATAGGGTAGAGGATCTGCAGTGCCATGCCTAGTCTTTGGCCCACCATATATGACTTTGATGAAGGGGGTTAAATCCATGCCTTTGCAATAGATTAAAAGTGCATTCCGTCATGGAAGCATGAGTAAGATCTCTCCTTACCTCCCCTGCTTCCCAGCAGTTCAGAAAACTGTGCTGAAAACATTATCCCAATAAAACCTTCCACCCAGAGTCAGGCTGCCTTGTTAAAGACCCAAGGATGGAGCGGTTTTAGTCCAAGTCAGGATAAAAATCCAGGCAGCTGATAATACGCATATTGTAAGCCCACTCTACAACTGATCGAACTCGGATTGTCTGGTCCACACAGACCACGTCTGCATATCACTTGATATTCACAGAGCTCAAGAGCTTAGCACACCAGATGTCAGGTTATCACTCCCTGTAAAATAAAGGGCGCAAGGTGACAAGTCCGAGGAAAGAAGCAGCTCACCTAAGTCCTGCAGCCAGCTGGTGGCAAGGCTAAGAAAGGAACCCACATTTCCCACCCTAGAACCGAGGTCTTTGAGACCTGAGCACCTTCAGTTCTTGTCAAAGCATTATAAGCATAACCTGAGCCCAGACCCCAAGCTTTCTGCTTCAAACTCAAGACCCCTTCGGACTCCAAGCCTAGTGGGTGACCCAGCTCTAAGGTAACAAGGGCACTCGCACAGAGTTAACTCCAAGAAGCTCAAGCCTGAGCTGATAAGAGGTTTGGTGGCAAGGTGGCCCATAATGCCACAAGGGATTTGAGTGCAAAGACCTGTGGGAAACCAAACCTCCTGCCCATGTTAACACAAGTGAATCTAATGAAAAAGCTGAGGTGCCTGGAATGAAACCCTAAAGACTGAAGAGTGAGCCCAGTGGCAGGACAAACTTCCCACACACCACTTATCTACCTATAAACTTCTCCACTAGGTCCAGAGAGACTGCATCTAAGCCTCGGAGACTTGAGGAGTCCATTCTCGCCTAGTCATCAGACTTGAGTGTATGTGGCTAAGCCGCATCCATTTCCAAAACCAGCAGGACACACGGAAGTGAACAGCTAATCTTTTCATTCCCCTCTGACCTCCAAAGGGCTCCTCATTTGCAACTAGGCCAGGAACAGCCTTCGGCACAAGCCCAGAGTCCAGACTCGCACCTTGGCTTTGCAGTTGGCCTCCCCCGCAAGACCCCTCCAACTCTACCGAAGGGGATCCGTCTCCTCACCCCACCAGCTAACCTGATTATCCAAAACTTTGCAAGGGAACTGGCTCACACCGGGTAAAGAAAAGATATCATGCGTTTATTTTGTGACTGCTCTTTTCTCAGGTTTCCAATGTGCCAGGAACAGATGCCCATGCTTCATGAGGTTGACACCTCTCACTTTTCTCCTTTAATTCACAGGCAACAAAGTTCCAGGAAGAACAAGAACAAACTTGCCCTCAGCTGAGCAAAGGAAATCCGAAAATCTGCAGCTTCTGCCATACAAGCTTGTAGCAACAAGTTGCTGGGTTTCCAGCTAGAGGAAGCTGCTTATGGGAGCAGACACACTGCTGCCAACTCTCAGTTCCTAAACTTGATTCCTCCACTCCTGGGCTGGTCACACATTCTGGGGAAAGTTGAAATAGACCATTTTTAAACCCTGTCACCATTTAGAAATGCTGATGAACAGCATTTGCGAGGCTGTCAATACATACGTGCGCAAGAATGGAAGCAGACTGCGGGGAGATAGGTGTTTACAACAGTCATTTGATCTGGCAGCTGTTAACGTTAAACCGATAAAGTTGCTGCTGTTGCACCACATTTACGCACTAAATTCTCCCCCACTCAGTGCATCCCTTGTTCTCATCCAGCACAAGAACCTAGGAGACAGAAAACTGTCTCTTAGCATAAGAGTTAAAGAATAAAAAATAATTTTAAAAAGGCCCTCTCCTTGACTCCATCCACGTCTCACTTCCTACAAAGGCTGGAAGCCACAGCAGAATCGCCCAGGAACTGGAACCTGCGAGTTCTCAGCCCCAACTTTAATGCTGGCCTGCTCAGGACTCGATGCTTTACCTCTGCTGTCTAGATTCTTCCATCCAAGGAAGGAGGATAATTAAGTGCAGCTTGCTACACAGCAGTGGCGTGAGACTTAATTAGTCAGAACACTTTGAAGGTACAGTACCTAATTAATATCTGAAGTGGCTGCAATGATTATTGTGAACAATGGCATAGCTCACAGCTGATGATACAGCTCAGCTCATCAGTATTTTTCATTCTCAAAAGTGCAGTGCAAACATCCAGCCAGTATTCCACATCAGAAATCTCCCCAGCAGTGGGTGGATATCAAGCTCATTTCAAGGATGGAAAAACTGAGGCAAGGTCTGATGGGGCCCAGCAACAATCACAAACCACAGAGCTTTGGAACTTGACAGGGCACTCGCATGGGAACTCCCAGTTTGCTGCTGGGGTGGAACAGGGCAGCAGCTTGACAGTTCCATCACAGTGCCATGCATCATTTTGCATCTGCCTGGAAATGCTCCGTATGTACGTGTGCTATGTACAAGGGGTGAAATTATCAGGCTCCTGTAGGCAACCATGGGGCTGGAGCCATGGGGTAGGAGACAGCAAGCAGGATCTCCTCACTACCCTTCCAATGCGCAGGCACATGCACACAACACGACACAAAATGAGTGAGCCTAGAGAGCAAAGGGACCCAGATGTCAGCACAGCCTGATGCCGTATGCTCCCAGCTGAGTAGTGGGAGCACACTCACATCTCACTTGTTTGAGCAGCAGCGGCAGCCACCAGGCTAGCCCCATCCTCACGTCATGGAGACAAGCGAGCGGGACTTTCAGCACAGGGGCCCCTGCGCCAGCTTTGCCCTCCCTTATCGCAGGTTCCCTGGGCTCTACATGGGTAACCACGACCTCAAACAAGCAAGGGACATCTCCGTTTCCCAGCTGTACAAAGAACAATTCCCACCCAACTCTGCGAAGTGCTCTGAGCAATAGGGAGCAGAAGTGTTGGCCTTAGCCCTCATCTTTACCTTCCTTAAGTCCTGCCTTCAGGAGGCCTGTGAACACCTTTTAACTACATTGCAAAATGCAGAGAGAGAATAGTACAGAACAAAATAAATTCTCCAGAGCCTTACATAAGTACTGCAGTTGAGATCCACAGGCTTTCTTCTGTTTCTGTGTCACGGAGCTGGGTTCCCACCCGTCTCATCTTGTGACAGCTTCCTGGAGAGCAGAAGCAGCAAGCTGAAAAGAAATGAGAGATTTTTTTTTTTTGAATATTGTTTGCTAAAGGACTGACTCTATTCTGAGCTACTCAGTATCTCAAGAACTACAGAGAGATTTGTGTTGACATTATTTTGAGCTGTATTTGTGGCAATATCCAAAGGAAGAGAAACAAAACATACTGCTGTGCCAAAGTCGAACACAGCTAGTTTTGGAGCTCAGCCATTTCTGGGACAGTTGGGCATATTGATATTAGCAATTTAATAGTCCAGACTTGAGACAGATAAGAACTCGTCATACTGTTATATACACACACTGGGCTGGTTTGCAGGTCTGTACACAGCCAGCATGTAAAGGCTGCAAAAAAGAAAAGAGAAAAAAAAACATCAGACTTTGAAAAACAAGCAGCCCAAAGGGATCACCCAGGCAGATCCTGATCTATCACTCCGTGCAGAAGGAACATAAACCAGGCTCTCTTTGAAGAGGAAAGTCATTCCAAACAGCGCAGGGAAAGTCTCCTGCGTGTAATTCTTTGGGTTGTCTATCTTCCTAGCAACTCTTCATGAAATTTTTCACAGACAACCATGTAAATCCCCATGTGGAAATGAAGGGCAGAAAACCTTGCTCATCCCTTTAAATTTGAGCACTGAACAGATATAGTCCAGCTCTATTTTTCTAAATATTTCAAAGTTCAAAGAGAACAGCAACTGATAATTGCCACAACCTAACAAAAATATCCCAAGGGCTGGGGCCATAGGATGCATGATACTCCAGTGCCACCAGTCGCACAACACGGGGAACAGCACCCAGGAACGAAGTGGGGGCTGAGCTGCCTCCGTGCTGGGTGAGCCAACACCCCTCGAGTCAGTGGAACTTACCCATAGATTAGTGAGTGTCAGATGAGGTGCTTAATTACCAAAGTGATAAATGTTATTTATATATAACCTGAGAGAAAGATGATGCACTTGGGTGAACCCTGAAGAAAATACATGACAAATTGGTTTTCCCTTCCCTCCCACATGGATAGTAAAAGCAGCGCAGACTTTAAAGTCTTTTGTAAGAAAATTAACAACCACCACACCAGGATCGACACATTTGTTTGCAGCTGAGAAGGCAGAGGAACTCTCAAGAGAAGAGCTTTCCTGACTCCTGGTGGGAGCCCTAAATATTTTCCTAGAGAAGCAGCAGAGCACTGTAGAAGCTGCATTCATAAGAGCCTCAAAGCCTTTCTGTGACCCTACTCAGTCCCTTTAAACACACGCACACACCTCCACAAGCACCTTTTTCCACAAATCCATCCATGGATCCCAGCAGCTTCTCATCCAGAAGTCTGTAGGCAGCCAGGGACAGCACTCACACACTTTACTCTTTAATACGAGATCATTACAGAGGAAATAAACTGTGTGAGTAAATAACCAGGAAGTCCCAGCCAGGACATAAACTAAAATGACCGGAGTTTCTCTGCCCCTACGCACCTGGGCATGAGAACTGCTAGACAAGAGCACCTCCTGGAGGAGATGTCCTCCTCTCCCGCTTCTCATGACACAATGCTCACGGCACATACCTGGGCTTCCCTCTCACTCCACAGTAAGGAAGCTGCAGAACTTAGAAATTCGCAGGAGTCATCGGTTATCTATTTCTGTGCGTCATAGTCTACTCATGAGGAGTTTTTAATCTGTTTAAACAACAGCGTAGAAGCGTGACTCCTACTTACTATAAAAGCTAACAAAACCACTAACCACGTATGAACAAAAGCCAGTAGGGAGATTAAGTAAATTGAAGTTAAATTAAGACATTTTGCTCAGTTTTTTTTTTTTTTCTTTCCAGATCTTACTGAAAGATAGGAAGCAATCCGAAGTTGTCATACTTTAACCTTAGCCAAACATAGCATGTGAGCTTCGGGCTTACCAAAGCATCGTTGACACCTGCAAATACAATGGAATCGTAAACTCAGTTACCTGAAACTACTTAGGTTTAGAAAATAATTTGAACAAATAGAAAGATTAAAAAAAACAACAGTTTACTGATAAAATTAAATTATTTTTATTTGAAGGATATAATTACAAAGAGCTCTCACTTTGTTACACACTTAAATGAATACATGCCCTACCATGGAAATCCTTCACTCCAGAGAGATCACGCCACCAACAGCCTCCAAGGCACGCTCCAGGCAAGCCCCATCTGCAAAGGTGCATTGACTACAGACTGACCAAAATGTCAACCAGACGCACTCTGCAGTGATCCAACTTACTTATTTATGGCTGGTCAACCAGGTTATACACTTTCCCCAAAGTATTTTATATAGAAAACATGACAAGAAGCAGAACAAACAGCGCGCCACATAGGTCAATAGAAAAGTATTTGCCTTCCCTTTCCTAGAAAAGTTCTGTGGACAAAAAAGACATGTTCTCCCTTCTTCCAGGGAATATTCTTGGTACACATAGAAAGCACGTATGTAGCAACTTTGATTTCAAGAGCACTTTCTAGGAACAGCAACCTCAGAACCCACAAGGTATGTTAAAACTGTCACCACATTTTGCAGACGGAAAAAAAAAAAAACACAACACACAGACATCACTTGCCTTAAACTCCCTGCAGAGGTCAAGGTCTGACCCAGATAGGGATATAGGAATTCCTGCATCTGACTCTGTAACCAGTGCACACCTCCTTGCCTATGAATTCATGAACACAAGAGGCTATTTGTCAGTCACTTACTGCTCTGAGGGCTCCCTGCCTTCCTGATTTGAGCCATTTGACTTAAAAAGCAAGAGGCTTCTGTCCCAGCTGGTGCTACCAAAGCAGCACACCAGCTCCATAGCACAATCCTTCGTTAAGATCTCGGTTATCCTCTCCGCCATATCTCCATTGATAGCAAGAGATCGGAAGTGATCAAAATCATTTCTGCCCAGCTTCCGCAGGCGGCGGGCAGCTGCCCTGTAGCACTTCCACGGCTGGGGTTCAATCAGCAGGTACGTGCACAGAGAGGAGAGGAAAGCCAGGAACTCCATCAGGCCGCTATCGCCGTGATTCAGGTGAATCCACATGGTCACGGACATGCAAAAGCCGATGTCAAAGGCAGAACGGCCAAAACGGCTCAGATAGGAGGTCAGGAATGGCCCCCTAGAACTGGAGTCCATGATGTCCAGGTTGGCAAAGGATATGGAGGCAGGAAAGGGGCTGCTCTGCTGAGCCCTCTCAATCAACACCGGATCAATGTCACAGCACAGAAGGTGCAGATCCTTTCCAGCTGCAGGCTGGTCCGGGCTGCCTTTGCTCTCCTGAAGGCCAAGCAGATGCCTGTACAGAGCCACACTTAGCTCCTGCAGAAAGGAAAACAACAGGAGTTCACGGCATCTGCACTGCTTTGTTAACACATCACTGAGCACACAGGATCCCACTCCCAGCAGCAAGGTACAAGCACCAGCTCAGAGCTTTCTCTTGATGAAGTTCAGAATAAGCTCACTGACAATCTTCCTTTCTGAAGCGAAAAGCATCACAGCAGCCCTGACTACCAGAGAGCTGCCAGAAATTGGAACTAAACCTGTATCACCCTTCACGTGGGGTTTGGCAGGAAAAAAAATGGAGTAAGATGAATGAGTTTTGCTAACACGAGTCTTGCTGAATATCCCCATCCAATATCGAGGTGAAGACTTCACTGGCTTCCCTAAGTGAGCCTCAGAGATCCCTAGCAAGACTTAGAGCTATTTATAATGCCTAATTTGTAGTAATGCATTTCTTATTCTTGTGCTAAAGGAACATTCCTGACCATTAGACTGCAGCATGAGAGTTAACAAAAGCTTTTCTTTGGTAGAGCGCGCCACTCAGTGGCAAGAGTATTTATCTTTCATCAAAGGAGATCTGATGAAGTTCCTGAATGACATAAAGGAAAACTGTACGAGCACCTAGCTCATACAAGCAGGCAGACAGTGTCCTCTAGTGGTGAAAGTCTCTGCATTTCAAAAGAACTGGACTGAGAACATTTTTACCTGACCTGTTTTACAAGTTCATCTAAAACAGGACCTAGAATTGTCCTTTAGATAATGCCTTAGGCAGACTTTCAAACAATCTGGCAGGGGGCTGGAGAAAGGAGCCATAGAAAGAACAGTATTCATGTCCTCAGGCAGAATATAGTTTCATCCTGAATATTTCTAAGTTAATGCATTGATAAAGTTTCGATCTGAAAAAAAAAATCTTTAAAATGGTTATATTAAACATTGCACCAGTGTGCATCTGAATTACAACACAGCAAAGAGGCACACCAAGAAAAAGCCATGAGAAAAAAAAGCAGAACAAGGTAAAGAAAGACAATGAACTGCCAAAACAAGGGAAATTCTATGTATTCACCAGCTTTGTCACAAAATCTTCAAGACCATGTGACCAGGATGTTAGCTTCAAGTCCTGTCTGATGGATAAATGAGGTGATACTACACAATATGCACAGATCACCGTTTCTAGGTTCAGGCTTGCCCAGTTACCCTGCTCTTAGCACAGTCCTACTGTGTCTCTCTGGTGCTCAGGACGCTTACTGCAGGTTTAGGGTTAAGTGGGTAGGAGGACAGACCCAACACAGGTTAAACCATCTCTCAGCCTCAATACTTGGAGCACAAACAGCTCCCCTGCTTCCTTCACCCCTGTCTCACAGGGGATTTGGGGACGGGACTTCCCACACCCCGATGGTGTCCTGGCCCCCACCAGTCTCATGCTGCACCCAAGTGCTCTCTGCTTCAGCCACAACTGCTCACCCCTGTCCCAGCCTGCTGCCCGCTCCATGTCCCCTGGCCCTTCCAGGCTGTTTTGTTCCTCCCCAGATCCCTGGCTCATCGTTCCCCCAGCCTTCCTCACTGCCCCCCCAACAGCACAGGCCACTGCCCCCCCCTGGTTTTATCAGTCTGCCCCATTCCTCCCC
>VXAA01005346.1:83200-136414 GCA_013399115.1 Anseranas semipalmata | reverse complement strand
TTGCCGCCCAGTGCCCTAGACCACCGTCTCCCCTCAGTCCTTCCCACTGCCCCCCAGTGCCCCAGACTGTCTCCCTCGCCCCCCATCCTTCCCATCTTCCCCCACAGCCCAAGCCACCACCCCGTCTCTCTTCACCTCAGGACCCCCAAGCCCGCCGTCCCGCGGCCTACCCTTCCCAACGAGGCGCCCTCTTACCCCCGAATTGCACCCCACGTCGAGCCCCAGCAGCGGGCGGGCCGCCGCGGGGAACAGGCGCCGCAAGAGCCCGCCGGGCAGGAGGCTGATGCGGCCCTCGGGCGGGTGAAAGCGGGAGTAGTTGGGGAAGTTGCCGTAGGGAGCAGCGCCGGGCTCCAAGGCGGGAACCCCCTCACTTGTGGGCGCCGCCATTTTCCCTTCCGGCCACGCGAACACCGGGCGCGAACCGAGCGGCCGCAGAAGCGTTCCGGGGAAGAAAGGTTCCGGGGGGCGTCCCGCATGCGCATACCTGCAGTGGGGATGAGAGGGAGCCCTGCGGGCGGGGAGGGAGTCAGTCTTCCTATCCTGGTCCTTCCATGTCCATTTGTGTGAAAAGAAGAATTTGTAGAATTTTTGCTTTAAAAAAAAACAAAAAAACAACAAACCCTGTCCAGGCCCTGTCACATCAGAGCAGGCCGAGCAGGCTTCAACCACCCAGGTGTCACCTTAGGCCCTGCCACCTTTGCCCCGGCATTGCCATGGTGATGCTGTGGCCTAGTGCAGGGGTGCAGGCCCTGCGGGGCCTCGGGGTCCCCAGCCTGGGGCGCCTCGGTGGCGGGGACCCTCAGGAGCCACCAGCCCCAAGAAACCACCCCCAGCCAGGCCAAATAAAGCCATAAAGTTCAGCTCAGCTCCCCGCAGCGCCGGCATGAAAACCCACCTGAGCCTGGGCAAACCGGCCTCAGGAGCAGTCAGCTCTCTTCTGGTTTATAGAAGCTTTTACAAACTTTTATAAAATGTTATTTAAAAACCCATTGTTGTCCTGGTATTGCCCATGTCTCCATAGTTAGGTAGCTAGCAGGAGATTTTATAATAGCCAAAAATAGGAAAAGTGTGGTTAAAAGGAGGTAAAAAAGTCTCAGTCTGCATCACTGGGAAGGTTTACGGGTAAGCTGACAGGGAACCTGGGTTTCATTTTATGCACTGATGTTGTTTTTTATTACAGCATGAGGAGCAGAGGGCGCCAGGAGCTCAGAAACACAGACGAACACCGGAGTCAAGGTTCAACCCTTCTTGCATTTGGCTCTTGCCATGGGAAAAACAAGCAGAGATCTGCAGGGAGTCCCTCTGTCCTTGACACACCTCAAGTATGGAAGGGAAAGAAGACAGGAAGAAGGAAAGATAAATATTTTCCCCTTCTCCTGGGAGAGGAATTTTTTTTTTTTTTTTTTTTTTTTTTTAAGGTCTCCCCTGAATTGCTCTGGCAGCAACGAGGGCCCCCAGATTCCTGTCCCCTTTGCTATAGGCATGGGAAGCAGTTTGATACCTCCCTCTTTCCAACATCCTTCACACCCTGATGAATCTCCCCACCTCCTCCCTTCTTCCACATCCCACCTCTAAGTGGTCCCATTATGCTTACAACTTTAGGCCAAATGAATGTTTGCCCTATTCCTCAAGAGTCAGGTGTTGAAATTTGACTGACTCATCAGCCTTTTATTCCATTTTTGTTAATTACAGGAGTAGCTAATGATGCCTTATATAAATGCTCACAGCCACCTCACTCTCTATGGCAGTGCTCCACTTATCTATTCTTCCACAATCACTGTCCCATAGCAGAGTTTAAGTTATCCAACACAACAACACAAAATATTTTCTTGCTGCAGAAAAATGCATCTGTGGGCAGGAAAGCCCATATGGGCTGTACTTCACTGTTTAGCTATGCTTCTTAGGAAACAAAATCTGACATCTGCCTTTTGAGCATGGCTCCTTCTAAGGAGCAGAGATCTGTTGCAACAAGATGCTGCAGTTGGTATTGCTCTCCTCTGACAACTTTGACAACTTGGACTAATCAGCCCTCCACAGCTGATGGAGCGAGATATGAGTTTTCACCACCCACTGTAGGCATTAGTTTACATCAGGTGAATTGCTCTCTGGAGGCTTTTATTTTTTCCCACTGGCTCTAGAGAAAGCTTAGTGCATCAGGTTGCTCTCCAGAGGCAGTAGGAAATGCCCTCTGAGCAGATACCTTTCTTACAACACTTGCTTGCCTCTACTTGGTTTTGAATCCTAGACTCACTTAAACCAAGTCTGAGAAAAAGCAGATGTCTCGCCCAAGGAGTCCTTTGGCTCTCAATTCTCAAATACTTCCCGTGTGATGCCTTATGCTGGAGCCATGAGCATTTTATTGCTTCATGTAGGATGTGTGCCTTAGTCATAAGCAGACAAGAGCCAGCCTGGTCTCCATTAAGACTTTGGGCTATGCCACATCATGCTATAATCTTGTTTATGTTTTCTATTTCAGGGTGATGAAGCACCAGCTGTGCAACCAGACCTTACTACAGTAAGGAGACCTCACAACAGCACTAACAGTTTTGCAACAATTTATTAGCAATGTTCAGAGAAAATACAAAATCCTATTTACAATGAAATCATAAGAATGGCTGGACAAAAAGATCACGGCGATACAGTGCCAAGGTGCAGACAATGCAGACCTCAGACAAGGGATGCCCACACGGAAGAATAGAAGCAGCCCTGCACCTCCCCTGCACAACGGGTCAGGGAACCCAGGAGGAACCTGCCTATGGCTATTCCTCACCCCAAATCCTGTGTTACTCAGCCCCATGGGGACTTCAATCCAAGTGGGCCTGGCTTGCATGGGCTGCAAGCCATGGGGTCAGCGCAGAAGAGGAACCAGGACACATGCAAGAAGGAAGCCCTGTGGAGGGACACATGAGGGCAGCAAGCCATCCCCACTCGGGTGGCCTGGAGATGGAGCAGGTACCATGCAAGCT
Organism: Anseranas semipalmata; assembly: GCA_013399115.1. Classification (NCBI taxonomy): domain Eukaryota; kingdom Metazoa; phylum Chordata; class Aves; order Anseriformes; family Anseranatidae; genus Anseranas; species Anseranas semipalmata. The sequence continues at coordinate 133,448 of VXAA01005346.1, read as the reverse complement.
TTCCCATGTGGGAGCAGAAAGCCAGGAGGTAGCAGCAGCAAAGTTACTCCACACCAGAAAGAAAAAGAGCAAGAGATCCAGAGTGGGCTGCAGATCTGTGTTCTCCTACAGAGGTCCAGAGGTGTGCAGGGCCAGTTTGGAGGAGTCCCGGTACAGAAAGGGGTCTGCAGAGTTCTGCCCTGGATTGTTCTCCTTTGGAGGAGTTTTAGGACTATTTCAGAGTCAGAACTCTTCACATAATGCCATACTTCTTCCTCAAAAGCTGGAAAGCAGAAATACCTACAGACCTTTGGCTGTGAGCAAAAGAGGCTGCACAGCCAGTCTGCTAAGATATTTCAGAAGTGCCTGCATGAGTCTGAGTGAGGGGGAAAAAAAAAAAAAAAGCTAAGCTCCAATTTTACAACTTTTAGTGCTTTTCCCATACTGACCCTTCTCCCACTTCTGCCTGCTCAACAACTCAAACCCCTTATTTCATCTCCATGCTGCACTGCAGAAAATAGGGAGTCATGAACTTAATGCTATCCTAGTAGTCTTCTTTATCCCTAAAAAATGTTGTGGTTTTTTTTTTTTTTTGGAAGGGCAGAGGTGGAAGGCATTGGTTCTGCTCCTGTGTCACAGACAAGGTCAGTGCAGCCGCTGAGGGGTTGAAGCATGTTTTATTTATTCTTTGCACAGTAACTTTCCTTTTCCTCTGCCCAGCTCGGGGCATTGAACACGTGCAGTGGGAGGATGCAACATGTGAGGGGTAACAGCCAGGACAGCAGCAAAGGAGGAATGTGCAGCACAGAGCATTTTGGCATAGCCTTTCTCTAACACGCGGGGATTGCTAGAGGCAGCTCAGTGACGCACTTGCACTGGCATTCCAGGGAGATTGAAGATACGGGTTTCTATCAGCAGGAAGGATCACTTTCTAAATAAGAGCAAAAGGCCTCTTATCTCCACCTGGAGCTTTACAGTTAGAAATTAGCCAGCTAATCCCCAAACAGGGGAATGTGAGCAAGGGGAAGATGGAAAGTTACCTGCGCGCTCTGAGGCATCCACTGCCCTCCCTAACATCCCTGTTTGGAAGAGCAAAGCTGGAAAATGGCCAGAGCAAGAGGAAGAGGCGACATTGGTGTTTACTACAAAGAAGTGCCCATTTCAAGCAACAGGCATTCACCCTGGCCTCAGTCTCTGGGTAATAACCACTTAGGACCTTAACCTCAAGCAACCAAGACACTTGTGAAGGCATCAGATCCCTAGGATCTGATGGATAGATCACAGGATCTCAGCCACGCATTTCCCACATCAGGAGGTGCCTAGCTCTGCATGGGCTCTGACACTCAGCCTCTTTCATCTGTTCTCTGCCATTCCCTGCCAATAATCCTCACACAGGATCCCAACCCTCCCACTTGAAAAGCCACAGTTCAGGACACTGACATGCACATGCCCTGAGGTGGGGAGATGAGCCCACAGTCAATGATCTTGTTGTCCCACTCGGGGAAGGAAAAAGTGCAACCTCAGCCCCACAGCCAGCTGCAAAGGATGCAGAAGAATTCTTCCTGCAGGACATTAGGGATGTCCTCAAAGAGGCTGCACATCCTGAACAGGTTCCCTTGTACCTGGAGGACTGATTGCTGGGACATCCAGACTACATGATCCCATGCTCCACCTTTCTAAAAGCAGGCACTATTTGGAACATTTCTCTGCAGTGGCCATGAGGCTCTGAATGAATGCAGGTGAAAAACAGGGTTCCCCTAGCTTTTTCCCTTTGTTCAGCTGGTTTTCCTGCCAGCATCCTAGCAAAATTCCCTACCTCTCCTCCCTCTGTATTATTTTCCTTTGGCAGAGCTGTTCTCAGCACTTCAACAGCCCATGATGTGCAGGACTCAGGCAACTCTGACAGCCTCTGGGGAAGAGAAGATCTTGGTCTCATGCCTCCCAGTCTCTGGTCTGGTTTGATCTCGGTAGGAGTGGAGGGAGCAGGAGAGACATAACACTTAAGCCCTGCTTTGCTGTCTGGGTCACAAAGGCTTAACAGCATATATACAAGCTGCATAAAGGAACCCAGGGGCTTTGCTCGGCTGGTAGAATGGAGCCTGCTAGTGGGCCAGAAAGGGTGGTTTGTTGGTTTTGTTTTTAAACCCTCTTTTCCTTTTCTTTTAATATTTTTTTTAAACATTTGCATCTTGCCAGCAAAGAGATGATACTGCCCTGCTGCACTCACTCCTGGCTGGAGCCAAAGAACTGGAGGAAGAAGGAGAAGATGTAGATGATGTCCAGGTAGATATTGAGGGCTCCAAAGATGTATTCCTCCGGGCTCAGCGAGTACCGACGATTCCCCATCAACATCTGGGTATCAAATGCCAGGAACTGTGGGGAAAGAGGAGGAAACCCGGTGACAGTCACAAGCAGATTTAGCACAGGGAGGCAAAGACTGCTTTGCTATAAGGAGTTGTCCCAGTTGCTTCACTGTAGCCTCAACAAAAGTGCTGCCCCTTTTTATGGGCCATGACAGCTGTTTAAAAGCTCAGAACAATGCACTGATTGAGTTGCAACTTTCCCCTTCCTTCATTTCACTCTGATAGTTGAACCCTGAGCTTAACTATTACTCCAGGCCTGCCTCCTTCAAGATTATTCCCAAGACTCTCCTTTGCTTCATCCACACCAAGTGTGTCCCCAAGGTCAGCTTGGGAGCAGTCCTGCCTGTTCCACCTCAGCCAGTCCCTATGACTTGTTATTCCCAGCCTTCCCCTGGTTCACAAATATCTGCCAGGTAACAAGGTTTCACGAGCCCAACATGACATTGCAGCAGCACCACCAGAGCAATAAAAAGAGCATGAAACCCCAGATGCTGGGCAGCACCAAGGTCTGCAGAGCCACCAGCAGAGATAGCCAGACCCAGAGGGGAGCTAACACCTCCCTGAGCTGCAATCACACCCGAGTGCAGGGCAGATGGTACCCATGAAGCCATCACAGCCCCAGCTGCTGGAGTGGGAATCCACTGCCCAGCCTGCCTGCAGGGACACAGCACTTGTAGGAAGAAACATGGACTATGAAACAGGCTGGTGGCCCAGCTGCAAGAAAACCTGAACCTTGCTGCACGACTTCAAGCACATCATCTTCTTCAACTTACCTCTACTCTGCGGTTAGCCTAGCCTGCGATGGATGCCTTGGCACAGAGCTCTTCAGGGCTGTGGCAGGACACCTTTGCCACTGCCGGGGGTCAGCTGGCATCCCTGCCCTCCCCAGCCACAACTAACAACTGATATCCCAAAACATTGACAGGCTGAGCTGACAAACCTAGCACAGTTGGCTCCACCAGCTGAGTTTGACTGAAGTTTATGGGGTAATAAGATGTTTAGCCTCCTTGCACTTTACAGAAGAGTCTTTAATCATGAATCACAGAAGAAATACCCAAGCTCACTTGAAATTACTTTATTAGCTAATAAATAAAATTGCTCAACTGTTCTTATTCACAGCATACCCAATGGGCACCACCTTGAACCCCAAGGCAGCCCCTTTCCTGACCCCCTGTACTGGGTCTGGCTGGGATAGAGTTAACTTTCCCTGCAGCAGCCCTTGTAGCTAGAACAGCGCTGGTATCACACCAGCGTTTTGGCTACTGCCGAGCAGTGCTGGCACAGCACCAGGACTCTCTCCAGACCCCCCCCAAAGCCAGTAGGTGGGGGTGGGCAAGAAGTGGGGAGGGGACATCACCAGGGCAGCTGACCTTAACCAACCGAAGGGATATTCCATACCATATGATGTCACACTCAGTAATAAAAGCTAGGAAAGGGAAGGAGAAGGGGGGGGCTCTCGTTGCGAAGACGTCTGTCCTTCCGNTCTCCCCCTCTTCCTTTGAGGAGGGGGAGTGAGAGAGCGGTTGTGGTGGAGTTCAGCTGCCCAGCAGGGTAAAACCACCACACCCCCACCCCAAGGCAATGCTAGGCATCATCCCAGATGGTGCCTACACCCGAACGGCAAGCACGGCACTGCCGGGACATGCTCGGGGAAAAGGCTTGCAGGAGGGACAGCCATGGAGCAGCCGAAAGAGTGCAGCAAGCCTTTTCAACTTCAGTTAGAGGGGCTGCCCCTTTTCAGGGCTTTTCCTGCAATGAACCTTCCTAATGCCCCTTAATCCCAGGCCACGGCCTCTGACTGTTCTCCCACACCTCTGTTTGTTAGTGAAGCTCATACCCAGTCCTCTGCCACCCAGCCAGCACTGCCTCGACTTTGCTCACTTTTGCAGCTCCCTTTGAGCACTGCAGTCTGGCTCCTACTGCTGCTCCCACTGTGCAACTGCCTTTTGCCCTGCCCCTACAATACTTTCTGCTGTTCACACCTAGTATTGCGCTTACAGCACGGGTTTGCCAATCGCACCATGCTCTGCACCGGCACTGTCACGTACACCAACACCTTCTCAGGACAAGGCTGAGGTGACTGCAGTAATTGCTATTCATGAGCCATTTGAGGATGTGGAGCTCTCTGCAATCCTGCGACTCACTCTTCTCCCTTCCCTAAGCACCCTTCAAGGCAAGAAGCATTTATTCTATGTTTACTTGCTTATTTATCCTGTCAGCACATTCCCAGACCCTGTGACCAGCACCACACTTACCATAGTAAAGATAATGGCACCAAGCAGAGCATAGATTGCGTGGAGCCAGGGGACCTAGAGAAACAAATCCATCAGTCAGTGCCTGCAAGAATACAGATTAATTAGGACTTGACACAGAAGAGAGCTTAGCTCTCATGTGGCATATACGAGTTAGGGAAAGTGCTCTAATAGCCCTGAACTTGCACCACTTCCAGTTCCAACCCAGTTTCTATTGTTGACCTTTTTGTGGCAAAGAATGGGTCACTGTGCCTCAGTTTCCTCTCTCACTCTGGCCTTTATGTCCATTTGGCTCATAAGTTTCCAGACCAGGTGCTTGTGTTTCTGAATAGCCTACTTCAACACAGCTGCAGTCTCTGTGGAAACCTCTTAGCACAACCCTGATGGAAACACATTTTGCAGCAGCCCTAGAAGGTGTTTATTTATCCAGTCAAACTGATCCCACTGGAAGAAACACCAACTGCTTCCAAGAGCCAGACCAAGTTTTGCATGTTAATTAAAGCTGAAGTATGTTCATCTGTTGGCATCACAGCAGGAAATTCACTGAAATTAAGACCAAATCCCAAGCCCTGCTTGCTGTGGCACAGTAACCCACAGCACTAACGGAGAAGTTGCTTGCATTCCAAGAGAAGTTGCCCACATGGATGGCTGATTCAGCCCAGAGATCGCAGCCTGCCTCCTGAAATAGACAAGCTCATTACAAGCTGCCTCAAGCTACGCTTATCTTGACAGACTGAAAGATAAAGAGCAGTTGTCTCAACAGTTTGCAGCGGCTTGGCACTGCAACCTGGTTTACCCTCACATTTGCAGAAGATGAGACAGATGTCAAGCCAAGACAACCAAAACCCAAGCTTCTGGTTTTGGAAGCACCAGCCTGTGTGTTTGTCCATCATCAGGTCAACTCCAGGGCTGGTGCCAGTGGGAGCATCTCCTGCAGGTCTAGCCCATGAAGCAGGGCTCAAGTTCCCTGAGGATCCAGGTGAGGTGTGAGAGGTTTGGAGGGCACTTAAAGGCTGCTGTGATCAAAGCCAGGTGCTGCTGTCACCAGTGCAAGCAGACATTCAGGTGATTAATGGTGGCTGCACAGCCCCACACACCTTCCCTCTTTCATCAGGATCTCTTCCAGAGTCTGTCAGGCTCTTGCCTGAATGACAACTCACCTAATGAGACACTCTTAGATGGAGACCAGATGCTCCATAGTGCCACACCAAGCTCTCTATCAGGTGTGGTCACAAGTTGCTCCAGGGTTTCTCTTGGACACAGCCAACACCAGGTTCAAGTCAAGAGCAGGGATGCAGAGGGCTAGCAAGGAAGACTGAAGGAAGGGGCTGGATCCATGCAAAAGGAACTGGCAGCAGCTGGAGGAGCAACAGGGCGGTCACTCATGGTCTGGACTTGTTCCTGGTACCTCAATCACCCTCCAGAGGAAGGTATTTCTGTCAGAGAAATTTGAGCCTCAGGATTTAAACAGTGCAAGTCTGTGCCCCATGTTAGTGTGGCTAGAGCCAAGCCAGGCCAGACAGGTTCACTGCTGCTCTTGTCCAGAGTCCAAGTCCTGCCCTGAATTTGAGCCAAGAGCCCTGCTTTGTTTGGGGCAGGCCAACACTTTAACCTGCTCGCTACCCTGGTTTTACTTGAGGGGAAACTGAGGCACAAACAGGTGGTGCAACCTGCCGTGGGGTCACTACACAGCTCCAGGAACAGAAGCAAACTTCCTCAAGCCCCAGGCCAGTGCTGTCCTACAAACTGATATCTGATTGTACAAGAAGCAGGCAATAGCCACCTGGCTTTTCATTTCTGGTGGTGTTTCTGCACATTTTCAGAGAGCAGACTGGGACATCCCTCTGAAGCCAAGCCCTGGAGCTTGCCTGTTTATGCTGATCAGCTCCCACCCTTGCACCAGAACTGGTGGGACTGGGTGAGGAAGGAGGGACATGGGTCATTACTCACGTATTGGTAGGGCAGTATCACAGCCAGAATGATGCCACCGAAGAAGAGCACCATGAGCATCACGAAGAGGACACCCTGGTAGGAGGTGAAGTCAAACTGCAGAGGCAAAGAGCACTGTGTTACAAGGGCAGAGTGCTGGAGCAGGAGGCAGCGAGGGGGAGCCCCCCACACCTGCAGAGAGAACCTCCCCGGCATCGCACCCATCTTGCTGTCAGATGGCAATTCCTCCATCTGCATCTCTGGTCCTATAGCCCAGCAGCCATCCATATGGCAAGGCCAAATGCTCACCATATCCCCCTTATTGCCGTGGGCACGAACCCCGTATCCATCACATCCCTGATATCCAAAAGCCCTTCGTGCACATTTGTGTCAGTGCCTTCTTATATCCTAGCCTAATCCTAAAAAACAATCAAACTAACAAACCCCACCCAAAAAACCCACCCACAGTTTACTCCATACGTTAGCATCTTCTAACCCCATCTATACCCCTGACCCTTCCCTTACCCCAGCATCTGCCATAATCTTCCTGTAACCTTCACTTTGCACCCCAGCATCCCTAAGATTGCTCCCACATCCAGAGCCCCACAAACCTGCCCCTTTGCACTGCTTCTCCCAGAGGGACTGAGCAGTACAGACTGACCTTGGTCTGGAAGCTGAAGATGGTGACAGACAGACACACCAGGGCTGTGATCCCCAGACACAGAAGGACCGACTTGGTATTGTAGTAACTGCAAAATTAACAGCAGAACCACTTTTCTAGGGTTCCAAGGGATGGGTGGGAGGAGAGATCAAGGCAGGCAGAAGCTCCGTGGCAGTGTGCAGGGAAAGCATGAGTCCTAGGGACATCTAGGGGCACAAGCTGCACTGACCTTAGTGTCAAAAAGGAAGGAAAGCTAGAAGAAAAAAAAAAAAAAAAACCCACACAAAACCCTAGATGGGTTCTCCTCCTGTTTTAAATAGAAGGGGGTAGGCAGGAGGGGCATGTCTATGCCTCCTGGGAACTCATGAGCAGCTAAGATGGGGACTTACTATAAAAATCTGTCTATGGACAGATGGAGAAGGGGAGGATTCAAAGTGGGAGGTAATAAAAATAGAGTAACAAATGTCATTGCAGCACAATGAAATATCAGAAAGCTGTAGCCACTGTTACTCTGTGGACATGCTTGTAACAGGGGGTTGAGTCTTGGAAATCTGCAGGGCAGGATTTGAACAGGCAGAAAGACTACAGGGNTACTGACTTTGGTTACAGCATTAGGCTCAGCCCTAAGAGCCAGGCCCCCACTCTTCCCTTCAGTTTGATTGGAGAGCGATATCACTGGTATTTTCTCTGAGTTGCTGAAGCCACCACTTTCTTTGTCCCCTGCACGCATCCATCAACGCCCACTGGCTCATCTGCCTCATCACCAGGGACCCACGTGAACCAGGGCTGATCTTATGAGCAGATTGTAATGGTAAAAACAAGCAAAAGGGAGCAAGCTGTAGACTACAAAATAAAATGAAACTGCTGGAAAAAAAAGTCCCTGTGTCACTCCAGCCCCATCTGGTAGAGTGCTGCTTACTGAGAGGGGTGAGATCAGTCTATGGCAGCCCCCTGTAGCCCATCTGTGCAGGCACTGCCTTGTCCCTGGCTTTCTAATGCTCTTCTATAGGATTTAGCACAGCCAAGAATGACCCTATTCTGCCCCTATGGTGACAGAGAAGGGGATGCCACCACAGCTCTCAGAGAGCTTCTGTAAAAAGTGTTTTCAAAAGGGAAGGTGGCTACTTCAAGTGGCTACTGGAACAGGTCCAAAGAAATCAAGTGGTCCTTTTATTTCAGAAGCAAGGAAGTTTTCGCACAGGAAAGCCCAAGACATAGCACCAGAAGACCTCCAGGGACCACGTGCTCAGCCTACCTGGAAAGCATCCCAGTGAGATAAGCCATGGAGAGTGTCTGGGAGGGAAAGAGAACCACATTATTCTTGCACTCATGTCCCAGGGAGAGACACTCAGCAGATAAAACATCTCAATTGCAGTAACGATGATAACTACAAGGGCAGTGAAACCTCTTAAACTGATGCCCAAGAGAAGCAATTTTTGCATAGTTTCTAATACTCCAGTGATTAATGTCCACAGGACAGGTTAAAATGAGGGCAGGCCACCACTGGGAGCACTCCCACCCTCCCCATCCCTCCACGCCTCCTGCACAGGACTCCAGCACCCTACCCCAGCTCCCACAGCCGACCAGCCTCCGCAGGCATTTTGTTTCAAACAGAGGCTCCCTTCTTTCCTGCTTATCACATTTGAGTTCAATTACAGCTCCTCAGCCCAAGTGCAGGGCAATTGGAGGATGAAATTCCTGCAGAAAGCCAGATTCTTTTCTCTTTTCTTCAGAGCCCAGATTCTTTTCTCTCCTGCCTAGAGCCATTGTGAAACCCACACAGGTCAGAGGGGCAGTGCAGACACTGTCCAGATGTGCTACTTACAAAGATGCTCAGCAGGATCAGATTCCATGGGAAATACCTCCTACAAGGGAATAAACGGGAGTTGGTCAGCCCTGTGATGCAGAGGGCAGTGGTAATCAGCAGCGCTGCACAACAGGTTGCATAAGATGTGCCATGTAATTAATGGCCTGTGCTGCAAATGGCAGGGGTGGTACAAGGGGACAGTCACCCTGCTGGGAATGACAGAGCATTTGGGATGCTTCTAGGCCAATAGGGCAGATGCCACCACGATATTGCAACAAAGCAGCAGGAGTGCCCTGCGCTGGCAAAAGCAAAGACAACAATTCCCTGTGGTATTTAATAATGAGCATTTGGAGCAATACAACAGTACAGTTTGGGCTGCAACACATCTACCCTTCCAGCTGCAATTTGACTTCAGCTTTTAGTGCAGTGTTGCAGCAACTCACGACTGCATCAGGCCTGGAAGTACAGCTGCCACCTCTGTCCCTACATCATGGCACCAGCATAATCCCATCCCATCTCTGCAAAGTTGTTGGTCATGTTTGCAGCAAGAGGAAAGCATTCATCCTTCACTTCACTGGGCTGTTTTAAATCCCCAAAGAAAATATTTTACCTGGGTCCAGAGCAGCAAGCAAGAATCAAGTAGGTCACAAAGAAAACAGCACTGCAAAGAGAAAAAGAGCAGATTAGGGACAAAAACATAAGCATTGTGTACTGATGCAGGAGAGATGTCTCCAGGTGACAACTCTTAGTGCTCTGTTGCACTGCTTAAATGCAAGCACCGTGCCAGAAGTTGAGGCTGGGTAGGAAGCAAGGCAGCAACCTTCTTGCTGAAGCCACTTTCTGCCCAAAGCTATCTGCTCTGCCTATGGCAGTCCCTGAGGTGGGACAGTACAACCATCCCTGGAAAACCTGAAGGATGGTTTTAGAGCAGAGCAAGGGCAGCATTCAGGTCAAGGGCAGATGGAGTACCCAAAAGCATTTGTTGTTGACAACTCCTCACTGCATGAGTCACTTGACTGGAGGTAGCTAGACTTTGCTCCTCATTTTCACCACAGGCATCCCACTGGGCTTTGTGGGATTGAAGCATCCTGCTGGGATTTCAGCAGCATTGAAAACAAGATTCATGGGGCTGGTAGAAGTGGCTTGCCTAAGGTCAGGGGGAAGGGCTGTGTTGGAGAAGGGAATTGGTCCCACGCCGCTGCACCAGCCCTGGAGGAAGATCTCAACAGGAGAAGGATCCTCTGAGGAAACTGAAGCTCACAGACCCAAGCCAATATGTTGTTGCACATGCCATCCCCAGGTCACAGAAGAGTTGTTTATCTCACAGGACTTGACCCTTCAGCAAAGCAAAAATCCAAGAGCTGAGGGATGGTCTCCCTCTGCCCCAGCCGTCACGCAACCCGGGTGTTTTTCCACCAGTGCTGATGGGGTACGGCACAGTGGGAACCTGCTCACCTACTTTCACCCTTGCGCCTGGGGGGAAAGCAGCTTCCAAGCATGCCGATGGCAGCATGATAGCCAGTCACCTTAGGTCTAATAAATGAACATGACGGCAAAACCCACAGGCCATGATAAATGCACCAAAGATAAACCTGAGCATTGCTCTCCCACAGGGAAACCAGGAAAGCTGGAATGGGCACAGCTCAACAGATGGAAAGAAAGCAGGCAGGGAGCAAAGAGAGCTGTTGCAGTTGTCCATCTCCTTTGCACCCACTACAAACATCTGCTCTTGCTTTATTCCCTCTGAGCCATCACCCCAGCAGTAGGAAAACACCCCAGGGCACCCACTTTTAATTCAGAGGTGTAGATGTAGACATCAGGTCTCTGTGTGTGACAGAGATCCAGACCCAAACCAGGACAAGCAACTGGAAACACTGGGGATGGAGGGAAGGGTTGACTTGCTGAGAGGGACAGGCAGAATTTAAGTCCCTCAAGTACAGGACCTGTTCCCCAGCTGGCCCAAGACATGCTTGCTCCTGCTGAAGGATAGGAAGAGGTAAATGCTAACTGGCCAGAAAGCTGCAAGAGATGAGCCCAAGGGTAAAAACATAGACCGAAGCAGAGCTTGGTCTTGTCTCCCTGCAAGGCAGCACTGTTTCTCTGATCTAACAATTGGCCAAGGATGAGCACGTTACTTTCCTTTAAGGCCAAAGAGGCATGCTGATGTCAGTTCCTTTCTATTATTGCTATTTTAGGCCTTTTTGCTAAGTTATATAAGCTGGTGTCTCATCTCCGGGCCTGGACACATTTCATGATTTGGGTGTGAACTCATTAAAGCCAGGTTCACAGAACCTCATTCACAGGCAGTTGCGTCGTGCTCTCTGCCTGCTTAATTAGCAGCACTAACACAAGCAGCATCCAGAAAACAGCACAACATCAAATATATTAACGCACGGAGGTGCAGCCTAGCTACCTCCTCTCTGACCTTTTGGACCAGGCTTGCCTAATGAACGGAATCCCAAATTCTGGGCACCGAAGGCTGCTCCATGATGACGACCCTGGCATGGCAGCCCCCACTGAGACAGGGCCAGAAACACCAGGATGTCTCCAGGTGCATCCCCCCCCTCAACACTGCCCACATCCATCTTTATCTGTTGCTTATCAAGACATGGGATACAAACCCAGGCAGCCTCCTTGCTTTCAATGGAAGGTTGCAAAATTGAGCCTCAAAAGGTACCCACTGCACTCTTTCAGCTCTCACATCTGGGTTTCTGCAGTGTTTAACTGGAAGCTCCCCAGTTTTACCCAGCTTGCTCTGCAAGCAATACTCATGTATTTACTTTGACTCTGGTTTGTAGAGCAGCAAGCCCTCTTTTCGGAAGTATTTGGAGGTATCCAGCATATCTCATGTCTCAGACTCATTCAGGTGAAGTTTCCTATTTCTGTTCTCACCTCAAAGATATCCATTACTTTCCCTGGCTCCCCCTGCACACATATTGGAGCAATTCCTCACATGCAAGATAAAGTGTTTGGACAGTGTCTTCACATCACTACAACCACATCCAGAGCTGTTTGGAGCGTGCATGGCCGTAGGAGAGGACAGAGATACTCACTAGGAAGCCCAGTACCAAGCAGCGTGCGTCTGAATGTACCCCTTGACCGGCTCACTGCAAGACAGAAAAGGGATGCTGAGCAGAGCATAGAAATGCCAATCACTTCACAGGTTGCTGCTAAATTAAACCTGGGAACACGCACGGGGTGACACAGCATGGGGGTATGTGCAAAAACACAGCGGACTCTACCCAGCAGACCAACCAACTGGAAAGAAATTCCAGCTGTCAAGTCAGAAAGACAGCCCTGCTGTTATCGATGACACCATTGGGCTTTCTCGTGGTATGGCTGCTGCCTTCTCTGAGAAGCGATTAAGGAGGTCAGCTCCTCTGGCTGACTGATTTATTATTTATTCCGGAGGCAACGTGAGCTGCACATGCCCAGAATGCTCAGTCACCCGAGCTAGAGAGAGCTGCTTGAACGTGGGCTATCCACTTCTGCAAGGGAAGGTAACCCAGCTCCTTATGCGAGGCAGGCTGGGGTCTGATGACATTGATAACTCCCGAAGGAAAAAAGATCCAGAGCATGGCTGAAGCAGCAGTTACACGCAAGGGCGAGCAGCACAGGTCTCTCTGCTGGGGATGGTACCCAGAAGGGACAATGCACCATTCAGGGGACATTCAGAAGAGACACCCAGCTAGCAGAAAGACCTCTCAGGGCCCCCTCAGTCTTGTTTTCCTATTGAAGTACATGGGAGAAGTATTCATTATCTACATAACAGAAAATACCCCCGCATAATAGGTAATACAGCAGTGGGTCATGCATAGGACAAAGCGAGCTACATAAGAGACCTACCAGAAGGTGAAGAAAGCCACAATAACGAGAGTCACCAAGAGCTGGACCATCAGGATGGCATAAACCTGGAATGAGAGGCAACCCACAGGCGACCTGCAGGCTCCCAGCTTCCTACCCAGCTCGGAGCAGCTCTGTGGTCCAGAGGAACCAAAGCCAGCGCAGCCAGGTCCCTCCGAGAGACCAGAGCTGGTCTCTTGCCTTTGCAGGAAGAGGCTGAGCCTGGAGAGATGCAGCTCCTGCCCCTTACCTTCCTGATGAACACCCTGCGCACATTCCGGTCATCCCAGCTGAAGGTCGTGAGCATCTCCGTGTCCCCGGGGTACCCGCCACTGCCATAGCTGGGGCTTGTGCCTGAAGCAGAAGCCAGAGATCAGCTCCCAGCATCCAGCTCCCTCCCAAGCCACAATAATTTGACCCCAGTGATCAATTACAGTTCAGGATGCCCAAATTTTAAGATTTTCATATTGCACCATGAAACAGAAGTGCACTTGGATGCACTCTACTCCCTTCTCACTCCTGCGTCGTACTAGGAGTATCTCCAAGAAGGAAAAGGGGGAAAATACTTCTGCAAACCCCAACATGACAAGGATGCCATGGTTTATCCTGTCTACAGTAACAGCATTTCTTTAATGGCAATTAGAGGACTTGTACCATATCCTCGTTCACAGAATCACAGAATATTAAAACATCCCCAAGAGGAGCTGTGACTCAGCACCTCAGTCATTCCCATCAGGAGCTCTGGTGCAGGAGGATTCCCTCGCTGCTCCGTAATTGCCTGAGCTTAGGTTGTGTCTGCATCATTTCTTATGTCAACAGCGTGTTCTCTCCTCTGGGAGAAGCTCATTTCAGCCAGCTTTTCCATAATGTCCATCCCTGAATCCAATTTCTATGCATGCTGTCAGAACAATTTTGCAGCAAGCCCAAGCAAGGGGGGAAACAACTCCAATGCAACTGCTGTGGGTACCTTCCCCCCCAAACTGCTGCACCATGCAACCCAGCTCTGCTTCACTGAGGGCTCCATAATACAAGCTCTTGTTGCCAGAGTTTCTTCCAGCCTTCTCCCACTCCTGAACCTCGTGGTCAAGAAAAAAAATAAAATACTGAAACGACGGTTGTCTTAGCACATCACTCCCCTGTGCTACTTCTCTTGCAAATACCCCCATCTGTGTTACTAAGTCTCAACTGGGTTTCCTATAGAAACAAGGCTTGTGTGATTACACCAGCTATACATTCATGTTCCTGCCTGTTTGACAGATGCCTCTCCTCCTTCTCAAAGCTTTATAGCTCAGTGGTACTCAGATCCTTTGGGCAGATGGAGGGAAAACCCACGCAAACAGAGGACAGGCTGCAGACACCAGCAAAGCCAAATTCAAGGCCCTGGTCCTAGATTTCTTCTATTTTACGGGTCAAAGGCTACTTGTTCTTATTGCAGAAGCCGTATCTAAGGATGCCTGTGGCAGGAAATAAATCTCTCGTGCTCCTTTTGTGTCTAATAAATCTCTCGTGCCTTCTATGCCCCAGTAGGGATGCACTCCTGCCATGCATTCTCATTTCTGCAAGATCTGTCATCGTCTGCGTGGCCAAGAGCACCTGAGGCCCATGTCCCCAGGGCACTTCAGTGCCTCCTGCATCAAAGCAATCAAGGCATCTAAACACCAAATTAAGCACCTAAATGCCTCAGAGGAATGGAGGGTTTTCCTTCTCCCTGGAAAGTGTCTCCAGCACCGGTCATCTCCCACCCATGGCCCTCTTTGAGGCAGCAAGACAGTGTGTCCCCAGCTTGTGACTCAAGAAAGCAACCTAAAACACATGTCACTTCTCTCCAGCTACTTCCAGTCTCATATAAGCCATTACATAGCCCCATGGCATGGCCCCCCTTCTAGATCCCTGCTATGGGAGCTGCAGCCTGCAGCACAGCTGAGGGATTATGCATCACCTAAACAAGGCCTCCAGGATACCCAAAATACCAGCATCCTAAACCATTTGGGCTTTACTCATCCTAATTCATTGTGACAGTAGAAAGACCCAGATGGTTATTACAGCAAGCTGGGAGGTTATTTATCCCCGCTTTCTGATCCCTAAATGCAAACAAGAATGGGAAAAAGTCTGTGAAAGCATCAGACTGTGCAGGCACACACGTCTCAGATGGGTTTAGCTCTCTCTTTCCCGTTTCCTACCCCTCTCCATGCCTGCAGCTGTGACCGTCCCTGCTGGCTGGAATGGGCAGCTGCCAAAGCAAAGCATAGGAAGAGGAGCAGAGAAATAGGACTTGAGTCCTTAAACCCAGTCCCTCCAGTGCTCTCTGCAGCTCAAGCCACACTGATGGAGCAGTTGCCCCCCACCCTCCCAGCCACCCCCGGCTCACTGCCACGCAGCCGCCCCCCTGCATTGGGCACAGCCGGACCTTTGTCCGCTTGTCACAGCCCCGAGCGGAGGCTGCACGCGGCACCTGGGAAGAAAAGCTGTTTGTTTGCCCGGGGGTCATACTCGTGGCCACGCAAACCGACACTGGAACAATTCAGCCTTCGAGTCCAGCAACATTTTGACCTTCACTGGCTCTGAACACCCGCCCGCAGCAGCCAGACATCACTGATGCCACGAGGTCAATTTTGCAGGTTCAGCAGCTTCTATGAAAGAAGCAGGAGCTGGAAGGGACGCTGCTGCCTGCAGAGCCGGGAGCATTACACCAGGACATTCCCCAGCCCTGGGAGGTGGCATTGCCCAGGGCAGCAGGCTGGGAGCCGGGATTTCCCCCATCCCCATACTGGAAATGGGCAGAGCACTGGGGCTTAGTCCCATATCTGGAAGGCAGCATGGTCTAGCGATTGGGCAAGCTGGCTTTTTTTTTTTTTTTTTTAATTATCTATATAGCTATATAGCTAATACCCAGAGTATGTACTTGTATATATCTAAGATATCTATAACTCTACAGAGAGCTCTACCATGGCTCACACTGGGTGCCACATCCCTGGCTCCTCTCTTCTCTATGAGCCCAGGGGCAATCTCTGCGCTCCTCTCCCACCCTTGCAAGGGGCTCGCCCTGGATACAGCCACAGGAGGACTTACTGGGGTCGACGTAAGCCCAGCTGGGGTGGAGCGGGACCGATGGGGGAGGAGGGTAAGCACCCGCCTTCATCCCCTCTCCTGCTGTCGCCTCCTCGTAGGTCGGAGGGGCTGGTGGAGCTGTGGCATTGTCCTTCTTCTCCCCTTGCCCCTCAGGGTTGGGGGGCTTGTTGTTCACAGAGAGCTGCACAAAAATGTGTAAAAAATAAAAAGAGGGAGATTAGATGATAAAATGACACAGAAACTGCTCCACCCTCAAAAAGGCACGGGCAGGGGTCTGGGGCTCCTCCATTTGGTCCCAGGAACCAGAGAGAAGAGACCCAGCAGCTCCTGGTGATGGATCAATCTCCACATCCCAGGAAGGAGCATCTTCTGATTGACTGAGGAAGAGATGGGAAAACACCCAGCACGACAAAAGGGATGAAAAATTGTAGATAACCAGGTGTGAGGGTAGACACAGCCTTGCCCAGAGCCCTCAGTGTGCCTCAGGCTCAAAGGTAACACTGGAAAGCATCCAAGTCTTTTTTTTTTTTTTTTTTTTTGCTTTTAAGCCTACTTGTTTCTGAATTTCCCCTCAAAATAAAAGCTTTCAGTTCCTAGACACACAGACAAAAACCACACACACTCAGCTTCTTCAATTTTCACTTACAACCACATTTTGGGGAGTTTCTCCCAGCCCTCAGAAAGTGCCGTGGTTTAAGCCTCCACCATTTTCTTTTACCTGCCGCAAACCAACTCATTCCTCTCTGCCCATCTAGAGGCTCAGCCACTCTTTCTTCCAGAATTTGAAGATGTAGCCAAGGGATTTGGGAACCCACATTGTCAGACTATGAAATCCCAGCAAAGAGCCAAAGCATCAGGACATCTGAGAACTTGCTTCTCCTTGGAACATTATCTATTTAACCTTCTAGCAGTATCTTTGTTGTCCCAGGATAAGCTACAAACCTGGTATCCTGTCCCTGCTGCCAGGGCAGGTGACAGCTCAGCATCAGGGACAGCATCCCCATGGGTCACAGGACCCAAGAAGTGCAAAATGAAGCAGACAGACTAACCAGCACTGGGACAGACAGCACAGTCCCTGCACAAAGGTCTTAATTTAAAAGGTGCAACAAGCCCTTAAAAGTAAGACCAAGATGCACACCATGAGCTGACCCAGCTGCTTCAGGATAACCGTGCCGCCTCCTCTGCCCTGTCCTCTGTAGCCCTTCAGTACATGATGGCCAAGATCATGCAAGACCCCAGAGATACCCACGGAGATGCAGGAGGGCCAGCACTGCCTGCATCCAGGCAGCCTCCAGCATCGTTGTCATGGCAATGGTGCACTGTGCTGGCAGGGACGCAGAGCCCCCCTCTCTCAGGGAGCAGAGCATTGGGGAACCCCAAAACCCAGAGCTCCCTGGATCAGGAGGTGGTAAGGGCAGGTGCCAAGTGCTGGAGCATGGATGGAAAAGCACAAGAACCCCGCTGAGGTCCCCAGCATCCAGGGCAGGTGGAAGAAATGGCCACAGCTCCCATGGCAGGGCTGAGCTCCACATCCAGCAGAAGGAAAAACAGCCCCCAACCCCATAATGACCTCCATCACCTTCCTCTGCCAAAACACCCCCATCACAGGGGCTAGCACATCCCAAACTGGGCTTTGCACAGGTACCCAGCTCTCCCCTCCACAGCAATTGTCTTATCCATTAAACCCCCTCACTCTAACCCATTCCAGCCCCCCAAGCCATGCAACAATTATGCATGCCTGGAGACCCAGCAGCCCAGCACTGGCCTCCCACCTACCTTGCCCTGCGTCATGGTGCCTCGCTAAGACTGCGGCCAGACCCCGAGTGCAGCTGCCAGAAGAAGGCCGTGGCCAAGCACGAGCCTCCACACCAAGTCCTTTCTGCTTCCTCTTCCGGGTATCTCAGGGCTGGCTGCAGCCACTGCAGCCTCCGCAGCCTCTGCCGATGCCTTCACCTTCTAGCAATATCCACGGAGCAGCGGGAGCTGGAGGGAGGACTGTACCATTCCCAGCCTGCAGCACAGGGGGAAGCCGGGAAAGAAACAGCTAAAAATGACAAAAGCAGAGGCGAGCGGCCACTGGCAGCAATGGGCAGGATGCACGCTGGGGAGGATGCACACCGCAGCACTGGGAAGGCAGCTGCAGGGTGGGAAGCATCTGCCCCAGAGATGCTGAACTCGGGGCTGGGATTGCAAAGGGGAGGGAGATGCAAAGGATGCTTTGCTGCAGCATCTCTCTGCCACCGCATGTTGGAGCCGACCAGCAGCTGGGAGCAGCAGCAGCAACCCCTGGGCCCTGCCACAGAGCAACGAGGGCTATTGCAGGGGGCTGGATGCTCCACCAGGGCAGAGAGGGAAGCCTGCGCCAAGCTCTGTAACACAAGAGCAGGAGGGAGGAATCGTGCACAGCCATGGCTTCCTTCCCGACACTTTCCAGGCTTCACACAGAGCGGGATAGAGAAGCCAAGGCTCATTTGCCCCACATGCATTGTCCTCTCCAGGCAGCCCCAGCTGGGGGCCACAGAGAGGGTTTGGAGGTGTCCTGGGGGTGGTGGGGGCAGCAGACCACCAGCACCACACAGCCCCCATCGCTGAAGCAATTTTATTTCCATATTAAATCCATGAAGGAGGGACCTGAATGGGAAGTCTGGCTCCCAGCATGTTAAAAGTAAGGGGCTCCAAGTGAATGGGGTTTTGCCCCCCCATGACAGTACCTGGAGGGGGGGCATTACAGTCTGGAGGCACAGGGAGATGGAGACACCTCCACTTCCCTCCCCGTGCCACAGGGAGGCTGGAGAGAACCAAATCATCCCTTTGCATAGAAAAATGCTTCACATGGGCAGAAGGTTTGCCCAGGACAGACAGCACACACACAGTGCACCCTCTGGCTAAACACAAGGGCAGAATGGCTCACGATGGGCAAGAGATGTTGACAGAAGTCTTGCACCACATCCCCACAAAATGAAAGCACTGTTTTGGGCAGTACTTGGATTGTACCAGACCAGGAGCTGTGCTCCCATGTCCCAGCTCTCCATATCCTCCCTCTGGTCCTTCCTCAGCCCCTCCAAGTCATTTTCATGTCCCTCTAAACTGAACTATTCTATTTTATTGCTTTTCATGCCATGAGCAGGCATCACATCTGGAATTTGTTGGCCAAATCTATAAAGCAGGCACAAAAATTGGCTTAGCCATGTAGCCTGCCACACACACAGGGACCCTGCCATATCTCAGGCTCCCTAAAAACACTCCTAGAGAAGGTGAAGAACAGGCTGCCTGCAAGGAGGTTCAAAAACAAAACAAAAAAATCATCATTTGCAGCCTGTGCAAAGAAGGGGGCAATGGAAGGGTTAAAAGAAAAGCAAGAGCTGGAAATGAAAGAATGCAGCCAAGCAATGTACAGCTGGCAT
This sequence comes from Anseranas semipalmata, assembly GCA_013399115.1. Classification (NCBI taxonomy): domain Eukaryota; kingdom Metazoa; phylum Chordata; class Aves; order Anseriformes; family Anseranatidae; genus Anseranas; species Anseranas semipalmata. The sequence continues at coordinate 114,141 of VXAA01005346.1, read as the reverse complement.
CCATACAGACCTAGCCCAAGCTATTCAATCAGAAAGAGAGCCGATTACCGCAAGGACTGCAAAAACTTGTCAGGATTATTCAGAATCAATTAGGTGCCTGTTAACCACAAGCTCCTCAAGGGCTTTCATTCTCCTCCAGGTTGAGCAGAGGCATAAAACTGGGCAGGTCCAAAGCCAGAGAGAGAAATTCAAGCCAGCAGGTCAGGTTCTTGCTGATGCAGCCAAGCACAAGGAAACAGCGTGATGCTCGGCTCACAGTGACATTGCCATTGGTCCCCATCCAGCTCGGGATGATCAAGGGGTCAAGGCTTTGGGAACAGAAACTCCAGGTGATGGATGGCATCATGGTGAGAAAGGAGAAACCCATTTTCCTAACAAACCCCAGATGGATTCATTCCTGTTGCGGTCCCCAGCCAAGCCAGATTCCTTGGTGGGATAACGCAGGATCCCCCATGCTCCATCCCAGGCTGACGATGCTTCAAAGAACAAAAGTACTGGGTCTGGGAGAGGAAAAACCCTCAACAAAGAAAAACAGATGGCACTGCCTACCACAACAGCCTCCCTCTAAATTAAAAGCAGCAGGGAAGGAAAACCAAAACCCTCCGCCACCCCGTTGTCTATCAGGGCTATTCCCACCCCAGAGGGTATCGTGGTCTTCCCTTGCTGCCCAGCCCCAAAACAAATCTAACACCAACAGGGACTGTTTTCACAGGGCTCTGGGAAGCCATCATGCCTTTTTCCAGCCAGGAAAATGAGCTAGGAAAGCCATGGGCTGCAAGGCTTGAACCATCTCATCTCTGCCACGGGAGAAGATGGAGGCAACTCTGCCCAGCTGAGAGTAATGAAAAGCAAAGTCCTTCAGCATCCTCCTCCATCAAAAAAAGCTGCTCCAGACTTGGTTCCTTGCTTTCCTGCTCACGCTGGAAGCTCTTAAACATGTCAGAGTCCTACCAAGAAGGTCATTTTCTCTAGATCATCTCCCTTTCTCAATCTCATAGGTGCGTTAGGAGGATAAGTACAGGTGAGACCCACAGGTGCTCAAGCACAGCATCATTGCAGCCATTCAGCATCCTCAGCATCACCCTGCAGCTCCCCAGCCAACCACTGGTCTGGCTCAGCATTAGGCCATGCAAGGCAGGTGTTTGCCTGCACACATGTACTTTTAATACTCAATAATAACAACAACAAAAAGAAGTCTATCTGTCAAGGCCACACCCTGTCAAATCCACAAGGGATTTCACAGGGATTAAAACAACTTTGCTGAACACTCAATCACATCAAAAACAAGGTAAAGAAAGTCTGATGGGATAATTAAGGGCTCTGCTGCATCAACATACATGATTACACACCCAGAAGCCCTCTGCAAGTAAGTTTTCCCCATTCCCCAAGAGGGAAAAAGCCCCACTGGCAATAAATGCTCTGCCATAAACTTCAAAAAGACCCAGAAAAACAGCAATTTACTCTAGGGTTTCAGGCTACTGAATTATCCACACATTATTAATGCTAAATCCTGCCACCGGGCTTGGTCCCTGGATGGGAGACTAACAGGCATGCATGAAAAGTGCTTTGAAAGGATAGAAGAAAACAGCCACTCGCGCTTGAGGGGCTTTGCCCTACTGTTGTCACCCATCCTGCCAGCATCCCAGGCACAGGGTGGGCAGGGAGCTCCCCACTGCCCATCAGCCCCAAGCGAGCCATCCCCAGGCTTCACCTCTGCAAGAGCTGGAAACTTCTCCTAAGTGCCAACCCCAACCTCTCCTTGGCCAGCTCGTACCTTCCTGCTCCTCCACAGAGTTCTTCAGCTGAAATAGCCCTTCTCCCTTCCCAAGCTGTTCTTAAAGAGCAGAGAAATCTTCCCCTTACAACACAATTGAAGGAGCTGAACAAACCAAAGCTATCTGGGGTGGGATGTTCTCCCCCACTGTTTTCTGCAGCAAGTGTTACTCTCTAGCCCAGGCTTTGATATCCAACACTGGTGACTCAGCTTAAAAAAAAATCAGCTCTCCATCATCCACTTTATACCATCAGTCTTCCATTGCCTGGAAGGAAATCCCTGCAAACTGTGCCCAGCTGAGCTGTCCTACCTGATCACAGGCATCCCAACTGCTGGGTGAAATGTGTTAAATTAAACCCTCAGAAGGGCATTTGAATTACAGCAGGCTCAAAACAGAGTGGTGGGCAGTAGCTGCATGTCACCTGGGGGCCATTATCTGATTAAGCTTCTCGGTTGTCTGCAATTGTTTGCCCATGCTGTGGGCCTAAGACAGTGCCCGGATTTGGGTGCTTAGAGAAACCTTGCCTTATTTTTTCAAACGCCTCCAGAACTGGTGTGTGATTTCATTGAATTGCAGGGAACAGTGGTGAGGCTAAAAAATAAACGGAAACAAAATCCGTGATACACAGAAACCACGTCATAGAGAGTAACAACAACACACGTGCATACACGAACCAACCAAATAGATAAACATAAAGATGAGGCACTCCCTGGGATTAAATTGTTCAGCTGTTTAGGAGTGCATTTCACTCGTCACTCTCAGAAGAACATGTTCTTAACACCATCATGTGCATTAAATGCTTTTAAACGAAAGCAATTGCACAAGTATGCCCTTGCTGGGAGTGGGGGAGCAGAACAGGTTTGGGTGATGTGTGGAGTGACACCTTCATGCCACTGTGCAGTTTCTTCTTTAAAATATTATGAAGGTACTTTCTATAATACAATCCAGGGGCGTGCACAGGACATTTTTTTTTAATTCTTAAGGGCCCACACAACAAATGATCCGTGCCATTGTTGTGACGCAGCAGCCTGACACCCAGGACGCAAGCAGTTAACAGGGAGAAGAGATGGAGAAAAAGACATGTTTCGACAGCTTTGCTGCATCGCAGAGCCCAAACTTCCAGCACTGAAACTGGCCACAAATCCAGGCCAACCCAGGCTATCCTGGCAGGAGTCTCTGTCCTTGCCCTGGAAGCTTGACCCTGTGTCATAAATCAAGGGGTTTCCCATCTTGAATTATGTCCCAGGAATAGCTCGCAACATCTCCCATGCTCCGGGCCCGTATCAGCCTCCTTTGCCTACATCCCTGAGCAAGCAAGCACCTTTGTGTTTCCTCCTTCCCACGGCTCCAAAGGTCCCAGGGAGCCACTTCCCCCTTCTCTTTCCTCCTTAAAACACATCTTTCCCATAACATCCCTGCAGCCATGATTTGCTGTGCTGGGAGGTGGATGCCTGCCTTGCTGAAAATGACTTCCTCAAACTCGCCCATCTGCCTGCAGATTTCTCTCCCACTACTATATCACGAGTGACCTAATGTGCATTATTGTTTTCTTCTGCATCTGTACAGTCTTGTACCAGGCTGGCCTCATCCACGACCAGGGCTCCTGTGCTCTGCAGCGACCTAAATTAGAAGATTTGCAGTGTCTTGGTGTGTGTTCTTTGCATGGGCTTTTTCACAATTGCTAGTGTATGACAATGATTCCCCCCAGAGAGACCCGGCTCCTCCTGGACTTGCACTGCAGCAAATTTACAAGCTCCATTGGACCAATAAAAAGAAACGCCAAGCTCCCTGGGCAGCTCAGTCCCACCCAGGGGAGAGCAGTGCTTTCCACATGCTGGACTTCTCCAGCTACGTCTTGGAGGAGCTGCCAATGCTCCTCTCCAGTTTATACGCTTCAAAGATCTGACACCCCAGATCCCATCCACACGGGCATAAATGCAGAAGGAAGTCAGTGCAAGGCTTTTCCTTAAAAGGAAAAAAAAAAAAAAAAACAACTCCAAAAGTCTTTCTACCAAAGAAGGATGGCAATTCATGCTGCTGACAGCCCAATCTTCGTGCTGTGCACAAAAAGCCACACAGAAATCAAGTAACTAACCACAAATAAAAATAACCCAAGCTGAACCTTTATTCTCAGAAGTGGAAAAGAGCCAGAGGTTTTATGAAACCAACTTTGTGGTTCCCTTACTATTGCAGCTTTGGCATGGAAGTTGGTATCTGGGTAGCACCATAAAACAGAGAGAGAAAGAGGCATGTAGGGGAAAAGAGGGTGAAAGATGATAGACAGATAGAGGGATGGAAGGGGGGAAGGAAAATGGCAAATTCTCTTAAAATTTAAATGTAATAGATTACATCTTTTCCTGTTGACATGCCTTTTGTAAAACTATAAGTTTTGGGAGCAGCTTTGGAGTCTGTCCTAGTCCTTTCCCCAGGTGTGATGATCACACTGACCGAAGGAGACTTCTGCAGAATCCAGCATGGTGGAAAGGGCCAATGGCCAACTCTGAAAGCTGTTGAGGGCTTTTCACAGGTGGTATCCAATCTGTCAGAATGTTCTGCTCCTTTCCTCTCCTTTCCCACCTTGCCACATTCAATGTAAATCTCCATCTGGGATGTGAGGCATTCCCTGAAGCAATGCCAAAAACATAAAGGTGTTGTTTCATATGAAAATGATCACCACCAAAGCAGATCTCAGCTAGCAAGGCCATGGAGAAGACCTTCTAGACTCACACCAATGTCTTAACCTTGTTCCTGGTGCTTTGGCTGAACAGAGTAATGGTTTCTAAGGCAGTGTCTAAGCCCCAGCATGGATAATTTCAGGCAGAGGGAAGCTGGTTGGGAGTTTTGAGTAACTCTGAAAGTTACGGGATGGGCAGCACCACTTCGAGACCACGCACCAGCTCTGGGCTGCTGCTGACATTGCAAATGCTGAGCTTCGTGTTTTTAGGGTTGTGCAGAGACTGTGTTGGGGGCACCTCTGAGCAGTTGCAGCCATGGACTTCCCAGGGCTGCCAGAACCTGGCTCCATACATGGACCCAGACCCGTGCCCCACCGAGGCAGAGGCAGAAGCAGCTTCAGGCTTATGGTTGGTTTTTAAATGACCGCTCAGTTTAATGGCTGGGAGGGATTTGATGTAATCTGTCATCTCACCTGGCTTTCTCTCTCTGACTGCTGCACTGGAGCCTGAAAGTGATCCCTGTGGACCACAAAGTTTCTTGTGCTACTCCCCTTATCTGGCTGTACAACGAGGACCATGGCACTGACCTTGGTCTCAGATGACATGCTGTTTTCACAAGCCAAGCACCTTTTTCCTTCTCCATCAATCCCATCTGGTTGTTAGAGAGATTTTCGCAGTAAGCTGCTTCCATCTGTGTGCTGTTCATTCACCTCCTCACAACACACTCCAGCAGAGCAGTCCCACAGGAAAGATGCTGAGATAACAGCCTCTTCTCGGAGGTTATGTTGCCAGACACACTCCTGCTTCCCTCCCAGCAAAGATCAGGAGATAGCAGCCAAAACGTCCCACAGCACAGGTAAACAGTCAATACATAAATTGGTACCCACAGCACTGATGGTGAGATAACACACATGTTGCAACAGCCCGGCCTCTGCAATCCCTTACAGTAATGGGCTTCTCGGATCCACAGGGCTGCAGAACACAGGACAGGAGGGGAGAGGGGACATCACTTCCAGAGCCAATTCCTAGTAGGACAATTCCTGGCAGTATCTACAGTATCTAGCTTAGATTAAAAAAAAAAAAAAAAGGAGAATTATATAAAGACCACTGAATAAAGCAATCAAGTGCATTCACATCTCCTTCGTGGACTTCAGTTCCATTACTTCTGATTTACATCCAAGTGAGGAAACCCATGCAAAGGCCAGGAATTGGATGCTCTCTATCAGTGTCACTGATGTCAAATCTACATCCCCCATTTACACCCTCTGGGAGTTTGGCTCATTAGATGTGATTTGTTTTGCAAATATGACGCTGGGTATCCAGTGAAAGGTGAAGCTGAGGTCTCCTGCTCACTTCTGTCACCTGGGGATGATGTTGCAACCTGATTGATTTTAGCTAATGTAATACTCATGCCTGAGTAAGTAGCAAAGAGCACAAATTGCTTACAAGATCTGGTAAGGCCAAGAGGTCTGTCTCAGTTCAAAACCTGCTCGTTACATGGATATCCTGGTCTCTGGCTTTCTTTGTTTCATGGATTCAAGGGACAAAGCATGAATTATTTTCCTATAAACGTTTATGCAAAATATGCCATGCTCTAGCCTTGAACTTCACCACTCAAACAAGGGAAAAATGTTCTCCTTCCTTCACCCCTTAAAGCATGATTGAAGGGAGGTCATCACCTAACTCAGCCCTGTCTCTGACCTTTCGGCATGTTGAGATGGCCACATCTTGGCTATACAGTCCCTTTGCAGAGACAGAAACCACGGTTTCTCCCTCTCCCCATTTCTGTACATTATGGGTCTCATTAACATGTTGTTAGTGAAACAAAAATGACTTTTCCCTGCATATCATGGGAGGAAGGAATTAAATCCCTGCCTAGGTGCTGTACAGAGATCAGATCATACTGGGTTGGAAGGCCTCATGGTCTTCATGGATGTCAGGGTTTTATAAGGGCATCAGAAGAGTGTACTGATCCTGACATGATCCATACCCAGCTTCACCAAGGCCAGAGTCTCATCTACCTTGACTAAGGCTCTGGGCAAGCATTCAGGACTGAACCTGCAAATCCTTGAGATGGGATAAAGAAAATAAAATGAAGCCTTCTCCTAACACCAGGCCCAGCTCCTGGCCCATGCTCAAGCTCAATTCATTGAAGTCAGTGAAGGAAATCAGGGTTGCATTAATCCCTCTGCTTCAATTAAAACAAGAACAATAAACACTGCAAGAGCCAGCAGAAGTTTTGCATGAATAGGGATTTAGGATTTGGCATGAAATGCCGGAAAAGGTGTTGATTTTCTTCCATTTTGCTCCTCTGGGTCAATGTGTTTTTGAGGCCATATGACAATGGGAGAATATAACTTTTCCTGATGATCACCTCTCTTTGGGGAATACAGACATTATCTTCTTCTCTGTCTGTTCTCCAGCCAGGAGTGGGGAAGAGGTAAGACTTTCCTGGTACATTTGTGAGATGCAATTAAAAACACGCCTTGGTCTGCACTGCAGCAAGAGCTGTGCTGCTGCATCCCATCACCAAATAGCCCAGAGCTAAAAGGGGTCTTAACCCACTCCCTCGCTGCTTTGCAGCTCCCTGTGAGCAGGCACCTCTGTACACGCACCCATGCCCTCATCCTCATCAGCTTCCTCTCCCCAGGTGGCCTGGCAGGCTGCTGTTCCTGTGCTGGGCTACATGAACGAGGCCAAATGCACCGGCACATCTCTTTATCCACGCAGCAGGCAGAAACCCTCAACTAGGAAACTAGAAGATTATTCACAATACTAGAATTAAAATGTTTCCTCCTTTTCTTTTCTCCTTTGGCTTCTTTTAAAGGCTTCTCCTGGTGAACTCTCTGAGGTTGCATTTTCAGTCTTACACCTCCATTCTTGGAAAGAAAACATCTATTGCCACAAACAGCAGAACCGACTATATCCGGGTTTCTAGAAAGTTTTCCCAAGATGTAGTCCTGTTGTGGATTCTAAAGTGTCTAATAAATTTAGGCATTTTTAGGGCATTTGCTGCCATGTAAAGCACAGGTGGGAGTTCATCTATTGGAGAGGAGGGGGAGTTGTCTGCAGTCGCTCTCTACCTGCAGAAACAGAGCTTCAAGCAAGGGCTGGGCAGCACATACACCTCCTGTGACAGATCACATCCAAGCAGGAAAACTCACGCAATTATTTATGCAATAAATCTTTTATTCTCTGTGGCTTGGAGGTATTTTAGATGGAATGGAGATACCTTAAAGATGTTTATACTTTCCTGAAAGCCAGGGAAGCAGAGATATCTGAGCCATCTAAGTCACTCAAGAAGTACATTGTTGTGCAAGCAGTTCCCTCGCTTGCAAAATGTTCTTCAAAAACGTGTTACCGGGCCATGTTCTGCCATCGGGTGGAAGCACAGCGTTATCACCCCTCCACAGACACCAACACGCTCTTAATGAGCATTTATGTTTGATCCCAGCGCCATGGTGTGCATGGGCTGTGGATTAAGAGGCAAAATAATGCACTTTTCCATCTCACCCAGCTTCGCTATGGAGTTGCAGTGCTCTTTGCTGCTCCCAAAGCTGTAACATGCTCAATGATAATATGGCCTTGCTCCTTACACCAACACCAGCAGCTCCAGAAACCCTTCCTAGACACCAGCAGAGCTTCAGCAGCCCCATACCAAGCTCCTCGATTTCCTCCATCTCCCAAGTTCTATGTTTCACAGGCTCATGACAGGAGGCCCAGCCGTGGCTCTGCACAGCAAGGCAGGAAACCTCGGCTCTGCCCAACTCGCTGCTTGGCAGCAGCAAAGCCTGGCTTCATGCCACGGGCTCCCTTGCTGCAAAACCAGACGGATTACAGTCTCTGCAGTGCTAGAGGTCTCTGGGTGAAAGCTGGAACGCATTATTATTCTTTTTGGAAAGCAGCACCTCACAGAGGGGTAGTTTGCTCAGCTCCACAGCAAAGACCACGATAGCAGAGCTCCCTTTCAGCCTGTGCAAGACGGCTCGTGATGCAACATCAACTCTTTCATTGTTGTATGCGGCCGAACCCCTCCACCCATAGAACAAACATCCCAAAACACCAGGTAAACAAGAGCTACAATGAACTTTCACATCACCAGCTAAAAGCAAGGACCATGAGCTTGTATCAGGCTTTTAAGTTGCTCAGAGCCAATCTTGCTTGCTTCTCTTTCCTTTTAATTAGTCTTCATTAAGCACTGATACATCACACCTTGCTTACCATGAACAACTATTAATCAAACAGGGTATCAGCTCCAGTTAATTGCCCACATTAGTTATCTGTCATTCCCCACACCAGTAACAGCCTGCATCTGTAATCAGTCCCTGACATAACTAGTTCCTGAGTAATGTTAAGCTTGCAAATCTGTCCCAGGCAGGGAGGAGCAAGAGCCTACAGCCTGGATGTGACCATGTTTCTGAGGCTTATCAGCACCCCAAACATATTTAGCCTCACAACCCGTTTTATGAGATCTGCTTCATTGCTGGAAAATTGGAGCCTAGAGCGATGCCATGACGTGCCAAATTCACTGAGGAAGTTGCAGAGAAGGATTTTCAGCGGAAAAGGTTGAATCCAATCTTCCAGCTTCCAGACTCACCCACAGACTGGACTTGTTCTCCCCACAATCTCTCCCTTGTTAAGAGCAAAGTCCCCATAAGCGTCTATTTTTTTTTTAAAGAGAGGACAAATATTGTTACCCACCTTCAGTAGAGAAAAGAGCAGGCCTTCACATGCAACTTGAGCAATACGGAATATTTTACGTCAACCTTTCACATCGGTTCGGTGGCACTTGAGCGGTTCCTCTGGAGGGGAAAAATATTTGGTTTGTTGTACAGCGGAAGCCTTTGTCAGAGCCAAATATAAGATGAAACGATCCCTTCATCTGCAGCTCCACCCTGGGGGAGCACTCCTCCCAGCTCACTGCACTTCAGAATAACAATGGAGTCTGTGAGCAAGAAGGGAAAAAAGGGAAAAAAGGGGAAAAAAAGGCTATTTTTGCAGCAAACCCACCAACCCCAATGACATCGGGAGCGAAAGGCCTTATAGACATCACCAGTAGACAAATGTGTCCTAAGCAATAGAAGAGAAGTAAAATTGACTTGTTGGGCAATTGGTGAATGGTTTGATGGGAAGGGACCATACCCCAGAGAAGAAAGTATTCCTCTTTTGGGGATTAACTCCAGGAGGTAAAAAGACATCTCTGAGAGCTGAGTTGGCCCAAATCCCCATAATTAGAGCACAGCCGGTACTCCAGCTGTGCATGTCATTTTTTTCACACTAGAATTTCTTTCCTGACAATCATTTCTTAGGGCTGGTTCCCATTTTTCTGGGTAGGAAATCTGTGCCTGGGCTATAAAGTTGTGGCTCTCTGAGTTGTAGTAAGTCATGTGGAGTTTGGTGCCTCTGAGGGCCTCTTGTGAATCCAGTTTTGCCTGGTTGTTTAATCATGGCCCACATCCTCCTTTTCAGTGCAGCCCGACCTTACCCCATGCTGTGGGCACTTGCAACAGGCTTTGTGCCATTGACAAAACCGGGCGTGACGAGGTGGTTGAGGCTGCTCACCCATGCATCGGTCGAGACGCATGAAGTACATCGCACTAAGCTTACAAATGTTTAGTCAGGAATGCTCAAACCTGAGTCAAAAGCACCAAAAACTAGTCATTGGCCATAAACAGACACAATAATGGAAACTAAAAAGGGGAGAGGAAGGAAATAATAGCAGCATGTGAGACGGCCAGCACTGGAACAAGATTTCCAGCAAGGCCGGGGTGGGTGATGCTGGGCTCCCAGGTCAGCCCCCACCTCCAGCTCTACAACCTCCTGCTTTGCCTCCTCTGCCCCCCATGCTGCAGGTGATAGGGCTTGGGGCATGGGGGGAGAAGAGCAACGAGCACCCCCAGGGACAGGGCCTTTGTAAGAAAGCACTGGGTAGAGGGAGCAGCGTTTCATGGCATTGCTCGAGGCTGATTTATGACCTCCCAAGGATGGCGAACGCTGCATTCCCCAGCTTTAATAGAGGGGGCAGAGTCTGAAGTTCCCTCAGCTGGAACACAAATGAAGAAAAGCATCAGGTTTCCTAGGACCATGATCCCACCTCCTTCAGCAGGCGATCCTTCGGCATCCCACGTCCATATATATATATATCTTGTCCCCCAGTCATCCTCTCTGGACACAGCAGCAGCAGTAGCGATTGCCTGAAGACCCCGTGGGCAGGGTCAGTCCTTGCAGCCTCCAGCAACAGCCACTCCATGATGTGGGAGCTCCGATCCGTAGCCTTCACCCGGGCTGTCCTTGCAGAATTTCTGGCGACCTTGGTCTTCGTCCTCTTTGGTCTGGGCTCTGCTCTGAATTGGCCCTCGGCTTCCTCACCGAGCATCCTTCAAATCGCACTGGCTTTTGGCTTGGCCATCGGCACGCTGGTCCAAGCCTTGGGGCACATCAGCGGAGCCCACATCAACCCGGCGGTGACGGTGGCTTGCCTCATTGGCTCCCACGTCTCCTTCCTCCGTGCGGTCTTCTACGTGGTGGCCCAGCTCCTGGGGGCTGTCGTGGGGGCTGCCATCTTACATGAGATCACTCCAGCAGACTCCCAGGAAGGCTTAGCCATCAACAAGGTGAGACAACAGCCTGTGGACAGGCTTGGAAAGGAGCAGAAAAGTTTGGGCAGGGGTTTGGGGATGGCTGAGGGATGTGAAGAGGGGCTTTGTGGCCAGCAAGGACCTTTACTGAGCATTGGGTAGGAAGCCAGTGTTAGCTGTAGCCCAACACCACGAGCCTGCTGCGGCACGGCTCCTTCCCGCAGCAGGCATGAAACCAGGACTCCAGGCTGGCTCCTCTGGTTTTTGGGACTGAGAACAGAGGTGTGATCCAGCCAGCCAAACAGACACCTACCTTAGGAGACAAAGTTATCCTCTTCTCAATTTTATCTAGGGCTGTATTGAGGAGGAGCTGGATTCAGAGAAGGCCCAGTGGGTTCAGAAGGACACAACCAAGAGCATCGCCTCTCAGTTCCCCTCGCCCCAAGCCCACCTCATACCACTCTTGGTGTGGGCATGGGCAGCCTTTTCTCCCCTCCACATTACGCCCTGCCACTATTTACAGGCTGCCGCTCCTGAGCCAGATTGCCCAGCACAGGGGATGGCGTGCCAGGGTTGTTGGTTTTTGTTTTTTGGTCTAAATCCCAGCTTTTCATTAGATAGCACTGCTTGCTTTGTTGCGTCCCACTGTGAAGGGATGGCCACGCCAGATCCAGCTGGCTCATCCCAGCACACCAGGGTGCCCCAGCAGTGCCACCATGCAGAGACAGAAGTGTCATGAGGGTCCCAGCCTGGGTTCAGGCATTGTGCAGCTCCACAGCACAGAAAGAGGCATTCAGAGGATATTGATTTACTGTTGTGGGGAGGAAAAAGAAAACCAGGGAACACTGGGAAGCCACGAGGAGACTCCCCGATACTATCCCACCTCCAACATCCCCTTCTCCAACCATGCACATAATAAAAAGAGGCCAAAAAAAAAAGGCACAGGGTTCACTATCCCCCTCTCCTTTCTCCATGCCCCACCACTCCTCTTCAGATGGATGGGGGCAGCCGTATCTCCTGCAGAGATGCCTGTGCCAGGAGCAGCATCGTCCAAAACCAAGGCAGGCGGTGAGGAAGAGGAAGGCAGCGTGCTTTAGGAGGCAGCACACGGAAATCCCTTTTCTTGCAGCAGTCAGCTAGAAGCAGAGAGGTACCGCCAGACCCAGCTTCACTGCCAAAGAGATTAAGAGGGTTGAAGAAGGGATTGCAGATTAGTCTGAACAAGACTATTTAGATTGATAATAGCTGAGGTTTAATAAGCCCAACAAAGCGAGTAAGAGTTTTAAGAGAGCCTTTCAAAATGCCCGGCTCTGCTGTTTTAGAACTTAAACCACCTGAAAGAAGGAATAGGGATTTTGATTTTCTTTTCCCCTGTGGGCTGTTCATCTTGTAGCTGCCTGCACAAATTATCCTTCAAAAAATATAGGGGAATACCAGAGAGAGGAGAGCAAACGAGATCCAGCTCTGGATCTCGGCCAGGAGGACAATTGCTGCCTTCGTGGTGTCACCAAGCGAAGCGCTTTTGGGATCAGCATCTGGGAGGACGCATGGTGTCCAAAGCAGGGGTGACACGGGGAAAGAAAGGGCAGAGATGTGCCAGGATGGGCTGAGGGAAGAGACGGCGAGGGGGGACCGCGAACTGCAGATCTGGTTGGCAGCACTGCCAGATCCATCCAGATCTGGATTAAAAACCTTCAAGGAATAATAAAGTGCCAGAAAGCAGAGTTGGAGGGGGGGGGGGAGTGCAACCAGGCACAGCTTCAGATCAAATCTGACAAATTCTTTCAGTCAAAAAAGAGTGGGAAGGGAGAAGGGATTTTTTCTGTGCCAAAATATTGCTTTTTGACATTTCTGAAGAGCAATTCATACACTTTGCCAAAAAGCACTTTGCATTTTAAGCATGAGGAAAAGAAAGAAAGAAAAAATCCCTCGGGGGAAAGGAAGAGTGGAAAAATAATGCCAAAAGAGTTGCCACAGAAACATTTCCTGCTATGTCAATCAGGTTTTACCCATCAAACTACTTTTTCTTTTCCCTGGGAAAATTTTCCTCGTCTTCGCATTGATGCCAAAAATCTCACCTATTTCCTACATCCCTGTTGGTTCCCCAGAACTGGGTTTCCTCCTCCAATTTTCCAACCCAGCCACCAAACTTGCCCATCCCTGAGGTGTTTCTCCTCCTCTTCCAGCTGCACAACGAGACAACAACGGGGCAGGCGGTGACCGTCGAGCTCTTCCTCACCTTCCAGCTGGTCCTGTGCATCTTTGCTTCCACCGACGAACGCCGGGAGGACAACCTGGGCTCCCCCGCCCTGTCCATTGGCCTTTCTGTCACTGTTGGACATCTCCTTGGGGTGGGTAGCATGGGTTAAAACACAGTGCTCTGTAGGTTGTCTTCGCATTTGTGCCCAAATCCTGCTTGGCTGAATGCTCTGTGGTGGTTGGGGGATTTGTAACTGATGCAGCGCCCATGGTTTTGCAGAGGCTAGAGCAGAAAGATCCCACCAAAGCCGTAACAGAGCCATAGCCTGAGCTCAGCTTTTATTGGACATGAAAAAAAGTGTAACCTGCTGGGCTCTGCTGCTCCTCGAGTCCACAGGGAGCTCCCAGGGATCTGTGGGGTCTTCTGTCCTGGAGGGAATGTGCTAGCAACTGAGACTCTCAAGACCATGATAAACATGGATGGGGAAGCATGTGGGATGGACAGCCAGGGAAATCCCTTTTTTTTAGGACTTTTGCAGGGAACAGACACATCAGCCCCCAACACTCCCAGCTTCTCAGTGCATGGATTAAAACAGCAATGTTTGCACCACATCTTCCATCCTTAATGCTCTGCAAGCCCATGTGCCTATGGGACTATTTTTCCTGCAGTCCTCAGTAGCAAGGAGCAGCAATTTGCTGCAAGAATAGGCACAGTAAGAAAGTGTCCCCACAGTCTCTGTCACACTGCAGGGCATGTTGCCCAGCCTGCAGCCGAGCTGCACCATGCACGGGATGCACCTGCTTGCACAGAAGATGCACAAATATGACTCATGCATGTTGACTCAGGTGCTGGAAGCTGGTAGCATCTCTTTTCCCAGAACAGGGCACGCTGGGATGTGAAACATCAGCTTGGTGAATGAATCACGCTAATAACGCACCGGGATATTTTAAAATAATGTGGTAAAAGGGCTTAATGCTAACAATAAGCTTGGTGTTTCTCGGCAGATCCGTTACACCGGCTGCTCCATGAATCCAGCCAGATCTTTCGCCCCTGCTGTAATAGTTGGAGACTTCAGTGACCACTGGGTAAGAGTCAGGTCTCTGTGTTGGTTGGTTTGGTGGGAAGGGCCCCCCAGATTACCAACATTCCTAGAAAACCAAAAAGCCAGCCAGATTCCTGGCATTTCAGCACCAGCTGAAGGAGAGGTGTTGAGATTTGCAGAAAGAGGCGGGGCTGCTGGATGCTTAATTAGCTTATCTAAGCAGGGTGAGTTGGGACAGGAAAAGGGTGTGTGGTTTGTTGACCATGACTTAACACAAGAGGTAAAACCAATGGAGAGTGGAGCTCTTCTTGCCATCATGGGGACCTTTCCTGGTTGTGGCTGGATCTGGACAGCTTTTCCACCAGCTCTTTCAGGGGCACTCCCAGGAATTTCTATCTGCAAAGAACACATTCAGAGCTGGAGCCGTGGTGGTTCAGACCAATGCGCAGTTCAGGTCAGAGGTGTCCAGCCCAAGTTGGTAGCCTCCTCCTCCTCCTCTCTATAGGAATGTGTAAATGGGTAGGAAGACATCTCCAGAGGAACCCCAATCCCTAAGCAAGCTCATAACAGACATACCATTAATGAAGGTCACACAGCTCTGACTCTCCACAGAGGAGGAAGGCACAGAAGAGGACGGTCAGTTATATTCAGGCACAACAGCAATGGATAGGAGTTCAAGTCAACAGTGATGGCCAGAGCAGGGCTGGCTTCTGCATTTTGCTCGCAATAGCAAAACGCAGGGTATACACAGGGTAAACAGGTACATAAGCCCCCTGCAATGCTCTTCAGACACCCTGGCTCCTCTTCATCCTCCAAACACAGGCTGGTTTTGCTCACCCATTTCTTCTCTTTCCCTTTTCCCCAGGTCTTCTGGGTGGGCCCCCTGGTCGGGGCAGCAGCAGCTTCCATCATCTACAATTACATCCTCTTCCCGCAATCCAAAACCTTCTCGGAGAGACTCGCCATCTTCAAAGGCTTGGAGCCGGAGGAAGACTGGGCAGAGCGCGAGGTCCGCCGGCGGCAGTCGGTGGAGCTCCACTCCCCACAGACCCTGCCCAGGGGGATGTCTGAGAAGCTGTAGCTGAACCCCCCCGGGCTGCGAGAGGAGCTGGGGAAAATTCCGATGTCTGTTTTGGAGACAGCGCTTGTTCAGATGAGCGTTTCACCTCTCCCCTCTCTCCCTTCATTTTTTGCTGGGGGGCTAATGTTGCCTCATCTTCTGGGGAGACACACCGTGATGGCCCAACCCACCTTCTGTCACCCAGCTCTCTCTGTGTCTGGTGGTTTTCTAGCCCTGGGGGAAAACACCATTAAACCAACACAACCAGCGTAGCAACAGGAACAAGCGCACCAGGGTCCTGCTCTGGACTGGCTCCTTCCACGTCCCCCCTTCAGGAGGCAGCGCTCGGCGGAGCTCGTTGCCCTTCACAAAGAGCTCCGAGGCGCTGCGGAGAGTTGTTATGACAGGCATTTGCTGGGTGTGGAGGTTGCCACCCGATGCCTCATTGCTGTTGACCTCTGCTCACCTGTCTCCCATTTCTTCTGGCTGCCTGGCTGTTTGCACACACACAGGAGCACTTGCTCCCTGCCACGAGTATCTCACAAACTGCAAGTTTTGCTGCCGCAAGGAACCCAAGCACCATTTACCATCTGCTATGGAATGCAGATGTCCTTCGCTTGTGCGGAGGCTTTCCTGAGAAGATGGGACTGTAATCGTGTCCTTCTTGCTCTCTCCTGCGATGATGAGAAACCTAATTTCCAGCCCAAATTCATCCGCAGCTTAGTTGTTCTTGAACCATTGCTGTTCTTCAGATTCAATGCTTCTTCTCACTCCCTGATTTTTGCTTTCTTTCCTCTGTTCCTCTTCCACCCTGATTCTTGGATGGGTAACATGAAGCATTTCAGATACGATGTTCTCCGTCTCTTGCTTCCTACAGCCCAGAGCTTTCATAGATGCACCACACCAATGGTTCATAATCATCCCACCCTTTTTTCCTGCTTTGTCAGAACCTGGTTACAGTCACCAGCATGGTCAAAGAATTTGGATTAGTCTTTGGGACATGCCTTTGCTTTTTTAAGCATTAAATTTAATCCAGTTTCTATTATTCAGACTAAAAGACACGGATTTGCTAATCGTGATGCTTCTTTCCATTGCTGATGTCTTCCCAGCGTTGCACCATCACAAGCCATCATCAGCTCGTTCAGGCTTTTTCTGCTGAGGTTGTTAATGAAAATATTCAATAAGATGAATATTCAGTAAGATTCAATATTCAATTCCAAATCCTAAGGAACATTACTGATCATTTTCCTCCATCCAACTGTTTTGACATGAACCACCACCAAATGATGCTCTTCTCTTCCTCTGTACACTGTGCTCTACGTGTACCAGTCTCCTCCTACTACTGAATTCATGATTTCCTCTATTCCTTGCTGTGCTCTTCCCCAAACACATGTAATGGCTGTTGCTGGAGAGAACAGGAGTAAACAAACCTTTCATCTGACCCAGACTAGGCGTTATTGGGGCCTTCATTTCACGGTACCGAGGCAGGCTTACAGCACCAGGGCCCCTGCATCGCCTCCTCTAGCTGCCGCTGGCTGTCCCCAGTGCCACCCTGGGAAAAAAGGGCAGAAACGTTGTCACAGATCCCAGGTTTTATTCACTACAGCCCAGGATCTCAGCTGATGCAAATATCCCCAAAAAGGCTGCTGTCAAAGTGCAGCACTGGTTCAGCACTGGGTTAAGCCATTCTCTGCCACAGCAAAAATATTGGTTCTGGTCCTCCACTGTGGTCCTTCTGTGAGAAAGGAGCACTTGAATAATATTTCAAAAATATTTTTTTAAAAATAATTTTTTTATCTGTTCTTAAACTGAACAATGTGAATTAAAATCATGTTTCCAGTCAAATAGAGTGTAAAATTGTATTTAAATCACCAAATATACATTTTTAAAATTAGTTCATATTATTGTTACTTTTCAAACAAAACAAAAAAAAAATCCATACGTGTCTAGAAAACCCAAAGAAACTTATCCAGAATTTATCCTGCCAATGAGCTGCTATAGACAACACCATACCGCTGATTCATATTCTTTTTTCTTCTACAAGTTAATTACATGTTTCTTCTCCTTCAGATCTAAGCATTTAATTTATTATTTACAATGACAATGTTTAAGACTCACATAAACTGCAGAGCCCTAAAAATGAGTTTTAATGTCTAATAATTTACTGTACTCTTTCAAATAAAGTGCTTTACATTCACTTCTATCCACTGAATTAATACATGTGAATCAAATAATGACACGTTTATGGTTATATAATATATAAGGTCATATATACACAGTGCAGCCCAGCCCAGCTTCAAGCCAACAGCCTATTGATTTGTAAAAATGACAGTAAAAAAAACAAACAACAACAAAATAAAAATAAATAAAAAAAAATAAAAATAAAAATCCTCATCTTCAAAATATGGACCCACAAAATAAGATCATCCCTCCTTTATCACCCTTCCGATGCTCCAATTTCTGATCCAGCCAGATTCTGGTCTCGGCATGCCAATGTTAACGTGAAGCAATCTCACTAAACCAGATTTTCAGATGGCTAAAGCAGCCTAAGTCCTCTCAAGTCAATCAGCTACGTGAATTCACCCTCTCCACAGAGCTGTCATCGACTTCAATGACACTTCCAAAACTTGCACCATCGGGAAACCAAGCCAGTCATTCCAGATTTACACCAGTGCAACTCGGATTAGAGAGGAGGATCAGCCACCCAGAGATCAGAGCTGCCACAGACCAACCAAAAACCTCACTGAGTTGATAACACTTTATATGTTAGACCTCAACAGGAATGCTTTGGCTCAGGATTTGAAACCTCCCAGCCATGCCCCTCCATGAGTTCATGACTCTCCACAATGAATATCTGCGATATTTATTGCACCATAAATTAACCTTTATTGGCTTCATCATGGACCCGTGATAAATAGTATGATCATGAAGTCAGAAAGTAAATCACTGCACAAAGTGTCTCGGATCACGTTGCTTCCTATGTCCTGCCATCACTTGAGACCATGAGTCTTTCTTTCCCTTCCCGTTGTTCCACCTGGAGATCATTGTCGTGATCAGGTTTGGGGTGGCCGTTCTGCAAAGCCCTATAGGATCCTTGGGGTGCTGTGAGAATTCAAGAGCATTTTGGACATGTCTAGACACCTTTCCTTGATATTGCTGCTTGGTTGCCATACTCAGCCTAACCCATTTCTTTAAGATACCAATTAAATGCCAAAATACAGTAGGTCTTCAGCAGGAATATGTGATTTCACATAAATACCATTTGGACCACCACTTTGTCACCCAGGGCCATGGTTGCATGCTGTGATGATTCCCACAGCCAGCTCTTGTGAGTCCCTCATAGACCTGAGTCTCCAGGGGTCCAAACATACCCAGCCCAAACACCAGCTACACAACAAGACCTTCACCCCTGGAGAGCCGAGCTGGAGAGGCTGCTGGGACCAGCACCCGTGCTTCGCAGCACGGCAGCAAGCCGTGATGTTTCCCAATGTCAACTCCGCCCGGGGGTGGAAGGACAAAGGCAAAAGGTGATAGAGGTGTGGAAAATGGTATCTTGAAATTGTTGTATTTTTGAGCAAAGGAAATCTCCTTTTCTGCACCTTTCTGTGCCCTCAACATCAGCCGTTCACCACCAACATCACAAAATGCATGCTGATACCCTTTATGGACATCTCATACTCAGTAGCAAGACATTCACTTCTTTCAACATTTAAACTCCATGCAGGAGGATTGCAACACCTGTCTACTGATTCTTCACTTCATGTAGAGGTGGGTGAGGGCAATCTGAGACCACACCAACCTCTGCTCCAAAGAAAGCTGAGACAGACTGTCCTGAGAGTGCAGACCTCAAGCCCAGCACCTGAAATGCTTCTCCATCACATGGCTGCAAGCAGAGAAATGCAGTGTCTTACCTAGAACAAAATGGAAAGAAAATCAGCCTGGCTTGGATTACACCAAACCCATCAGTATCTTGGAAAACACGATGCAGGTCCAACCACTTGTCTCTCATATTGAAATGTTCACACTTGCAGGACAGAATAAAACAACAACAACAACAGCAACCACAGCCCAGCTTCAAAGCTCAGAGACCTGAACGGATTTTTCTGATATGAATTTCTTGGTCTGACTTTGTACAAATCCTCTGGATCTGGATCTTCAAGGTCATGTGAGCACCCAGCTTCCATCTGGCACCAGCCTCTCAATGGCATGACCTACCTAGGAGGCAGAAACATCATTAACTTTATGGATCTATTTATATATGTAGAAATATCTCCCAAGCATGATTTCATTAAGGAGGGGTCATGGAAGCTAAATCCATCCAAGTCTGCAAGAGGGGAAGGCATGTCTGGGTGTAGTCCAGGAAAGGCCCATAGATAGACATTTTCAGAAGGTGGCTGGGAATAGGCAGCGCTCCATGGGGAGCTAATCCCCAGCTAATTCCTACAGCTTCAAGGCTTGCAGTGAGCCCTGTTTCACAAAGCTATGCCGATGGGTCCAGGTATGAGACCAGAGGCTCTGTTTCAATTTTCAGCTCAATTTTTCAGGAACACGAGCAATATAAAGAAAATCAGACATTTCTTAAGAGACCAGTCCATGCAAGAGTCTTCAGCTCCAACTGCAGATGATGTTACCACCACTAGTCTCTTTAAAACCTAATCAGTGTAAACTATCTGTAACTTTTTAGGTTGAGAAATTTCTCAATGCATTTCATCTGTGTCTCAGAGGCAGAACGGGGTGAAAAGCTGGTTTTCCCATTCACGGAGTTAAACAGCTAACCGCATATTGCCACCAACATTTTGCTTTGCAAAGTCCTTGGCTCTCGATGCTAGGTGATTATGCGAGAATTTCAGCTTTTAAGAGTTTCCAGATTACTCTCTATTATGTTATCTACTGCATTCATAGGTGTGTTTGGAGCCTGGTCGTGCTTTCAGTGCTCTGCACTGATGCAGCTCAACTGCCTCCAGCCTTTGCACCCAGCAATGCAACCCAGTGCCAACCCACTGCTCTCCAGCCAGCCCCATGGCTTCCCATCCAGGCAGGGTGCACACAGCAGGATGGCATCCTGCCTGCCTCACATTCCCATGCCCAGGCGAAGAGGTGACATTGCTTTCCTGCTGTCAGCTCTCTCCCCAGATCATTTCAGTATTTATTCCCATGCATGCTCCTTGCAACCCTAAGAAGAGACCACACAGGTGAAGACACTTTCATGGCAAACACATTTCAAGAGGAAAACCACCTCCCAAATGTAGGTCTGTCTGAATCCCGAGGATCCTGGTGAATGGCTGCTGGCCCATAAGAATTCAAAGTATTTGACTAGATGAGCAGAAACACAACTTCTTAATGTCACTGATGCAGGTGGCTTTGCTGGAAAGGGCTAGACCTGAAAATCAGGACACTGGGATTTCAAAGCCAGCTTTCTCGCTGTGTGATCACCTACAGATCTCTTTTCTAATCAGGCTTTGCTTTCCCTGATACACATTATTATCCCCATGTGTCAATTTAATGATGATTACGATGCAAATTAATTATTAAAGATGTTAGCATTTCCATTGCAGACCAGCCCCAAAGCGTTTGCATCCACTTACTTGTATGCCTTAGAGTCTGCCAAGTAGTTTCTAAGTGCAGAGCAGAGCAATGCTGTTATTAAGCATTAACTCTATTCAGCATTTAAATGGCATCATCCCTGTTTACAGACTCCTGGGTTACAAGGTCAGTGAGCAGAGAGGGCTGGATGGCAGCTTTGGGACCAGCTTTGCAAGCCAAGGTGTCAGCTGCAGCACAGTGGGATGGCAGCAAGGGACGTGGGGATGTCCCCAAGGCCAAACCTGTCCCACAAAGCTCCGTCCCCCATCCCACCTGCCTACCCCAGAGAGTGCAAAAGGGTTTCCCAAAACTGAATGCAGCTCAACACAGAAAAACAACCCCAAAGCTGCCAATGACAGCCACCTCCATGGCAAAGGCTTCCCCAGCCAGTTGTGGTGGCTGGTTGCTTAGTCGAGCTCGTGGGCTTTTTGCTCCAAAGCGCCGGATCAGGTTACTGAGGGAAGCAAAAACCTCATTGCTCCAGGGCAGATGAAGGTGGAAGTACCATCTGCCTCAGGCCAGCAGAATAATCCCTTGCCTTTAAAGCAAGCATGAGCAGATCGTGGGTTAGATTAGAGAAATCCTTGAAAACCCCGTCTGAAACACCTGTGCAGGGACATCACGGAGCACTAGAAAGTGGCGAGGTTTTACCCTAACCCCACCCCGGCAAGCAGCAGCCCCAGGAACAGGCCGAGGAGGGGAAAGTTTGCTAGCTCTTGCTCTACTTCGCATTCCCAGTCCAGACCATTTTTTTCCTTGCTGCAAGCCCCCAAAGCTGAGCCAGCAGGAAACACCCTTTCTTTAAAAATAAACTAAACCAAACTTTCTCCTCCAGCCATCTAATCCCAAGTAATCACAGATTACAGCAGGAGTTGTCTCCTGTTACTGTTAATATTCCTGCTTGTATTCTTGTGCCAGTTTTAAGGTCCTTGATCAAGGTACAGAGCCAGGTGAGAGGGCAAGACCAAGAACTGGACCGGTCTGGATCTCAGCAGCATTGGTAATCTGACTTCATCCACCTGCAAGCCGATCTGCCAGGCTTTGAGGTCTGACACAGATTTGAACTCATCAGAAATCTGGGCTGCTGTGGAAATGACAAATTAATAGCAGCGCTGTGCAGGCTTGGAAAACACAATCAGCAAACTGGGGAAGACAGGGACCAACACACGTATTCAGCTAATAACACACACGCCTCCATGGGCGAGGCAGAGCTGCAGGAGGGCCCCAGGCAAGGATGAGGCACCGGCTGCCTTCCTCCTGCCCAGGCACCTTCCCCCAGCGGTGGGCTCAGGTCCCCCTCCAGTGTGCTGTCCCCAGGGTGCCACCAACCCATGCAGCCCTGCAATGGAGTGGTAGAAGTGGGTGATTTTGAGTTGCAGTGTTTGCTTGCTGATGCCAGAAAGGAAGAGGAGGAGGAGGAAGAGAAGGAGGAGAAAAAGGAGGAGGAGGAGGGAATGGCTGAACCCATCCTCCTCGCAGTGGCAAAGCCTCCTCATCTCCTTTCCTCCAAAAGCCTAGGGGAAAAGTAAGGTGTGCATGACCCTACCACATAGGTGTCTGTCTGTCAGCAGGACCCTGAGCAATACCTTCTTGTGCAATTAAAT
Source organism: Anseranas semipalmata (assembly GCA_013399115.1). NCBI lineage: Eukaryota > Metazoa > Chordata > Aves > Anseriformes > Anseranatidae > Anseranas > Anseranas semipalmata. The sequence continues at coordinate 91,624 of VXAA01005346.1, read as the reverse complement.
TTGACACATCAAAGGCACTTCCAGTTCGCACAAGCTCCTCAGAAGACATGCAGCCAGGGAGAGGAGAAAGAGCCTTCCCACCGCCTGTTCAGCATGGTTAGACATCAGAGGAGCCAAGCAGGAATGCCCCAGAGAAGAAAGTCCAGCAAATAACCATGGGAAAATGCATTTTGGAGGACCTGTACTTAGAAAAACAACCTGCTTCTCTGCGGAAGTTTTTCCACATCATTTTCAGCATTCTTTGATTACATCGCCTAGTCCGGCCAGAGGACTTTCTCTCAGGACAGAGCTTGGATGGAAGGTTATTATCCACAACTGGGATCCCAGGAGAGAGTCTTTCGGTTCAACACTGCTGATGCTAAAGCCAGGCACATGGTGGAGGAGCCTGCAAATGCAGTCAGCTGGGACGGAGAGCCGCGTTACGAAAGGGTTTGGAGGATGGGAGCGAGGCACATCTAATCCAGAAGGAACCACGGGCAGGTTTGAAGGGAAGTGGCAAGCAATTACTCTGGCTGGAATCTGGCCAGGGTATCTTGAAAAACCAGCTTGCAAAACTTTCACCAAAACACGCCAACGGACCAGGTGTTTCTAGGATAACAGATCTGGTTTTTAACTTGGCAATCTCGCCAGGACCAGCAGAACCGGGAGAAAATGATTGTCAGGAATTCCGCTGTAATGAATCCTCAGTCCCTCAAGACTCTCTGAGTCTGTGTGCTGAGCTCAGGACTTTGGGCACAGCTGGAGGAAAAGAACTCCTTTTTGGCTCTGGAGGAAGGAGTCCCCCTCTTCTTGCGCTGAAGGGGAATCCGTCCTAGCTTTTGACCCCAAATAGCACAAGATATGTGTAAGTCTGACTGCACCCAGCAGAAGGCAGCAGCGAACACAATTTTTTAGCACTTTTTAAATTTAAAGAGGGATTTAAAATGATTTTACCAATCTCTTGCACATAGAGTTTTGCTCACTGTGTGCTGGAGCGCGACTACTTCTGCAGAAGCACACATCAGCCTTGGATAATCCCAGCCTGAGCTCACTGCATTAGGCATGGAGAATGGGGTCACTTGAGAAAGGCGAGACGCAATCAGCCAAGCTGGAGTCCAGCAAGGAGAGCAGAGCTGGCACCCAAACCCATTTGAAACAAATATAAATCCTGGCATGAAACTGCAAAGGGATCAAGAATTCATTGTTAAGTGTCACCAGAGCCTTTTTCCGCCCCAAACTTCAGCACCCAGCAACTCCCTGTTGCAGAGCACTGAGAGCCTCCCATCTCCACCCCTGCCAGCCAGGGATTTTCAGCCAGACAGATTTAGGATGGAGGCCAGTGCCACGGGGACACGAAAGGAGACATGCAAACATGGCCTGTGTCCATGCAAAGCCTGTGGCTTTGTGCTGGCATTCCCAAGAGCAAAATCATTGACCTCATGGAGCAAGAGCTCGAAAAGCAAAAAGAAAAGAAAGGGGCCCGAGACGACAGAGGTAGGATGCACCCTCCCTGGCAACAGGCGTGGAGCACCCCCAGCACCGACGAAACCCACACCCGATGCTTATCGAGCTCTGGAAGGAGCAGCAGAGCAGAAAGGCAGCAAGGGGGTTTGCAGCCAGGCTCGCCAGAGATCAGCCCCCTTTATCGGGGCCACACCGTCCCATTCGGCCTCCATCCGCGCACCTTGAGGAAGCCTCAGCTTGGCAAAGTGCCCCCCAAGCCCTGCCCAGCTCCCAGGATGATTGCAAGCCACTCGTTTCCTGCCATTGAGCTATCTTGACAGCCTGGGAAGCAGCTCCAGGTGCTTAACTTTGCTTAACATTTTGACATCCCATCTAAATCGAATGCACCAGGCCAAACGCAGGAGCCCTGCCCCAGGAGAACTCCTCCAGCCCGACACCAGCAACGACACTTTTCAAGCAAAGCTACGGTGCCCGCCGCTCCGCAAGCAAATGGAGGACGGGAATAACGACACCTCTGCTAACAAAACACCCAGCACCTGGCGGGAGGCAGTAAAAGGGAAAAGCAGAGGAGGGAGAACAGCGCTGTTATGCAATCGCGTTATCTAACGACCACAGAGACACCCTATAGGGGCTCTTTGTTTGCAGAGGGAAGGAGAAAGAAATGCCACCAATATCTGAGTCACTGGTTCACCAAGAGGCTCTGAAGTTATTTTCAGATGGAAACTTTTCCAGTTTCACATGATAATTTGGGAGGACTGGCTAACTCCTTGGCTCCACCCACCGCCTTGTAACACAGCTCCCTGCCGCTGTTGCATATATAGATAGGTATGGCCCTACAACTCGGTGCAGACAGAAGAGCCTGGAGACAGAGGAAACCTAAACTTTCTTCCTTCCTAGCCACCCTCTACCCACTCCCACCATGAAGAGGGAAATATTAACCCTGGCCTTTGCTCGATCTGTCTTCGTCGAGTTCATCTCCACGCTCATCTTCATCTTCATCGGCCTCGGCTCAGCCCTGAAGTGGCCGTCCGCCCTCCCCAGCATCCTGCAGATCTCGCTGGCATTTGGCCTGGCCATCGGCACGCTGGTGCAGGCGTTCGGCCACATCAGCGGCGCCCACATCAACCCCGCGGTGACCATCGCCTTCTTTGTCGGGAACCAGATCTCCTTCCTCCGGATGCTCTTCTACGTGATTGCCCAGCTGGTCGGGGCCATCGCCGGGGCTGGCATCCTCTACGGTGTGACGCCGGCTAATACCCGTGGCAACCTAGCCATCAATTCGGTAAGTCTCCCTATTCGGAGATGATCGACCTCGATGCTTACCTCCTGTGCAGGCTTTACTTTCCTTGCAAGCCAGCAGCTGGCACCAGTGCTGACCCTGAGGGCCAAATCCATAAGGACGGTTGGTCTTGGCACATTGTCCCACGTGCACAGAGGGATAGGAATGAGATAGGAGCAAATGCCGATGTAGCCAGCAGAGTATTGACATGACAGGTTTATTGTGTGGGGAAATGAACGGTGTGTTTTTTTTCTCCTGTAATAAGTGCTTCCTTTATCCTAAGGGCCCCAGTGAGTCACCAGCACCACTGAGATGTTCTTGACTGCAGCCTCTCCACCTGGAGATTAGTGTCAGGAGACGGAGGGGGAGGGCAGAGAGCAGAGCCCAGTCAAACCAGTATGGGCAGGGGCAGCAGAAGCCCACTGGGGAACTGGGAAATGGAGGTGGACAGAGAGAGGTTGTGGAGAGGAGCAGGAGAAGGTGCAATGAGAAGCAACACATGGAAGGGCACAGAGGGGCTGTGAGGGGAAGGGGCTGCTCTTGGAGGAGGAGGGGAGATGGTGGGACCCTCCAAGAGCAGCAAGGCCAGGGAGCATGTCTCAAACCCTTGGGGCAGCGCTGGGAAGCCAGCTGAAAGGGGAGCGGTGGAGCTACCGCTTCACCTGAGCCCAGGTCTGGACCCCTCGGAGCAGCACAGACGTGTTGCAGAGGGTTTGATTGCTAGGATGAGGTGCTGCAAGGCATCTTGGTGCCATGTGCTGTGTGTCCCAAACCGGTCACCTTGAGCTTAAAAAAAAAAAAAAAAAAAAAAAACACCTGCCATGGCTGAGGTCGCTTTGCCCTTCCCATGCACAATGAGATTGAGTCCATCTGATGCAGTCCCCAGAGGCTGGTGCAGAGGCACTGGGACAGGAACAACCCGCTTAACCCCCGTGACATATCCTTGCCCTCTCCCCTCTCCCTCCCCAGCCTTCATCCTAGCCCGCACCCTTCCTCCCATGCCCCTTTCCAGTGGCTGCTCCCCATCCTCCCAGGAAGATGCTCCACAAAGTGGAGGGGGGAAAAGTCAGGATAAAATGGCTTGCAATGAGCAAGGGCGAGAGAAATGCACGAAAAAAGGGACAAAGTGCACAAGTGGGAAAGCACTGAGCACTGCAGAGAGAGGCAAATGGGGCTAGAGACCTGGAGTGTCACAGGGAGGGAGGGGCTCAGGGGAGAAACAGATTTTGGAGAATTAAACAGAATGAAAGAATTTCTTCATTTTCAGAGAAAGGAGCAGTGAGCCTGAGCAGCAGCCAGCACGGTGCCTGCTCACTGGGGCTGGGCAGCAGGTCTGGTGGGGCTTCACATGCATGGCATTGCCAACCCAAATCCACCAGAAAAGCACCCAAGAGCCCTCCCAGTGATGCCAAGCCCCATGGATGGTTAATTATTGCCATTTTTGATGGTTCACAGCTCAACAACAACACAACCCCAGGCCAAGCCCTTGTGGTGGAGATGATCCTCACCTTCCAGCTGGCTGCGTGCATCTTCGCATCCACGGACAACCGGAGGAACGGCAACGTGGGCTCCCCGGCACTGTCCATCGGCCTCTCCGTCGCTGTAGGCCACTTGGTGGGGGTGAGTGTCCAGGCAGAATGACAGGCAGGCGCTTCCACTGGGATGGGGCTCCCAAAAATGGTTTCCCACAGTCGGTCCCAGAGGGACCTGCATTAGAAGAAGTAGCAGGAGCTTCTTCTCCACGATGCATGGATCCCCACCTCTCTGCAAGAGAAATCGCATCAAGGGCCATTTCACTCCCCAGTTCTGCAAAGTTGCTTGTATTTCCTAAGCTACATGACACCCGTCAACCCCATCTCCTTTCCTCACCAACAGATCTACTTCACCGGCTGCTCCATGAACCCAGCCAGGTCCTTCGGGCCTGCAGTCATTGTGAGGAGGTTCAGCTCCGCACACTGGGTGAGCATCAGCTACAAGTTGGGATGGGCTGGTTGAGGAGCCACCAGGGATAGACATTGGCAACAAGGGGGGCAGGCAGTGGTTCCCATGGGAAAATGGGACTGGGAGTTTCAGAACCCACCCTGGACCTGCAAAGATAAAGGGAGGGAGGTTGTTCCCCCATGGCACAGGGAAGAGGGAGCAGGTTAGCCCCATGGGACAGAGTTTGCAAGGAGACAAGGATAACCCCCTGTGCTATGGAGAACATTGAGCTAGGACATCACCTGAGGTCAATAAAGCACACAGAGAAGCCCAGCACTGCCTGCAAGTTCATACCCAACCTTCCAGCACATCACATCTCTGCTCTTAAAGAGCTTGACATCTTCACCAAGCAAAGATTGAGGGGACTTCAAACCAAGAAATCTACTGGAAGGGGTATTTGCATCTCTCTGTGGGCTGGGAGATGTGGAGCAGTGGAGGATGCTGATGTGATGGCTGGATCTGGTGCACCAACCTCTGAGACCTGCTCTCACCCTCTCCCCTGTTGCTTTCTAGGTGTTCTGGGTTGGGCCCATCCTTGGAGCTTGCCTGGCTGCTCTGCTGTACTTCTACATCCTCGTCCCCTACTGCATGAACATGTCAGATAGGGTTGCCATCGTCAAGGGCACCTACGAGTCAGAGGAGGAATGGGAAGAACAGAGAGAAGAGAGGAAGAAGTCCATGGAGTTGACCCCACCATAGGAGCAGATAGGAAAACCAAGCAAACGGAGGGGAGGAAACCCTACACATGGGCTCATGTGTGCACCAAAACCAGGAATGAACACATCCAGCTACAGTAGACTCTTAAGCAAAAGTCTTCTATCTCAAAGGCCATCCATGTCTAAGAAAGAACAGAGCATTGCAGTGTGTGTATATAATCCCTCTACATGAGCATGAGTGCTAGAAGCTCTCCTAGCTTAACTGCAGCCAGCTAAGCCCAGCAAAGGAGTCTCAGCCCAGGGCAGACTTCCGTTGTGGTTTCACAGCCACTTGGCTGCATCCGTGCCCTTCTAGGTGTGGTATTTGCACAATCCTGAGGCCTGAGACCATACATTTGGCCCACACAGGATTTCAGCCCTGCATTTGGTGGCCCAGGCGATGGAAACACCATGTAGACACCAGCAAAGAGGAATGACCACTTTGGGCAGGCGGGTGCAGCAAAGCCCCCCACTTTCTCCCCACCCATACTGTTCATAGACACTTTCATGCATTAGCTGGTGGGTCCTGTTTATTCATGGCTGCAGAAAGAACGCATTTTTTTTTTTGATTTTGTGTGAGTTCTTTGTAATATAGTGTATTATTTATTGTGAATAAAGGACACTTAAAACACATTATGGTTGCAAGCCCATTCAGATATCACTTTTTGAGTGCAAAAATGGATTAAACTGGATGCAAAGCCACTTCAATGAGCCAGGGTAAGAGCAGGCACTTGAGCCCAAATCCTGCAGCAGCTGATGGCTAGGGCCACATTTGTCACAAGGGAAGCAACATCAAGGGCTGCCTTCCCTTGACGACGGCACCTCCCAAGGACTGCAGCTGAAGCAGAGGTTGCCAGGAAAGGTGACACCTTAAAATTAGACTCCCTGATCCTGCCGGAAGAAAGCCAGGCCTGAGCAGGACCCAAAGGGGGATTTGCCGATGCAGCCATCTTGGACACATAGATGCTGAAAGCACATCCCAAGGTCTGGTTTGGTCATGCTTATCTTGTTATGGATAAGGGGGACGAGCAGGTGTTTGGGAAGGTGATAAAGTCATTAATCCTGAGAAAGAGAAGGAGGAACAGGCACCGGTGCTGGAGTAGGGCGAGAGCAGGAGGTGCCCAGGCTCAGGGCATTTTGAAGCCCATCTTCCGAGGAGGGTGCGAGCTGGGAGGAGCCCGGAGCAATCCTCCTTCAGCAGTTTGACTCAGGCATGGCTTTCTGCCATACCAGTTCTCCCACAAGGCTCCACAGGTGCCCTCAAAAACTGACCCGCAACGCTCCCCAGCCCCCTCGCCGGTGGCACCGATCCCAGGTGCCAAACCCACACCTTCACCCTGACCTTCTGCCACAGCCCTGCTCTTCCAGTTCTGCCACAACCTTCTGCCAAAGCATCTCACCCAGGCTACCCTGGGCTCACTGAGCTGGCACAGTCCCGACCATCCCTCCTGTCAGCTCCCTGAATCCTGTGCAGAGCTCCACCACCACTGCCCCTCCTCTTGCTGCAGATATGAGGTTTCTTCCGAGCACGGATGCCCAAGGAGGTGGGCAATGCTCACCTGCATGCTCCCCCTTATCAGATGCAGCTCAGTTGTGGTCAGACAGGTCATCTATAGATAAGCGTCACCTACGTTTTAGCATGCCAGTTTGCAATCCAGGCTATGGCAATGCATGAGCCTGGGTAACAGCAGACCCTTGTCCCCTGTTCTCCTTTGCCACCCCTAAGCTCTCAACTGAAGAGGCAGGTGACAAGCAGGAAGAGAAAAGAAGGTGGGTGAGCCCTCAGCAGGGGTCACACAGATCAGTGGAAGAGTTAGAAGCAAAAACACAGTGACCCAGAGTGAAACATGGGGCTGGGGAAGCAGCCAGTGCTCATGGAAGCAGGTTGGCATCCCAAAAGCTGCATCCCAGTCTCCTACAGATGCACCCCTGGACCCTGAGTATGCAGGGGTTGTCCCTGGGCATCTCTCCTTGCTTTGCTGCTCTAGACCCCCTCCACCTTTATGCTGAGAAAGGACCCACAGCAGCCCTGGCAGACCCCACAGCCCTTCCCATGGTGCGGGTGCAGGGGGGACCCCTACACCCACCAAGGGGCCCAGCCCACAGCAGCACCACCAGCATGATCAACAACAGGGAGAAGCAGCCCAGCCTGGGTGTGAGCCCTGTAGGGGGAGGGATCAGAGGATTCTGAAGCAGCAGCTTTGCGTCACCACAAAAGTCATCCAGGGCATGGCTAGAAAACACAAGCAGGATGACCCCACACAGGGCTTGGGGGGCACTTAAGTTTGAGACCCTTCCCCAGTTAATAGGCAGGGGTGGGCTCTGCTAAGCCAGGGGTGAATGCAGGCAAGCACACCAGTGATGCCAGCAGCATCCCACACCAAGCATCAGCCCTCTGCACCGCATGAGCCCCTTGCACACCCGGCTTCCCAATGGTCCGTGTTGCATTTAATCTGGGCAGAGAGGTTACATTTAATGCATCCAGCAAGTACCATGACCTCACCTTTAACAGGATGGTAAACCCTGAGGTCCTCCTGCCTCTTCTCACCCACCCATGAAAGGGAACAACAATGCTTTAAAACAAATGAAAAATGGGTATTTCATTTTGATTTTTCCCTCTCAACATCCACAACACTTCATCCTCATTTTTGATGGGATTGTTACCATGAAACACCAGGCTTTCAACACCCCTTTGCAAAAATATCAATTTCATGGGAAACCACTTTATTTCAGCAGATGCAGCAAGGGCTGGTATAATCCCTGCACATTTGAAACTAGATTTACTTGTAGTGCCTAGTACTGGGCTGCACTACATACACATAACACAACTTATTTGCAATAAGTTGCAAGTGTGCCATACTTGTCTTCCCAGCTTCTGCTGGGAAACAGGACTTTCATTTTCTGGAACACTATCTCCACATACCTCCAACCTATACACCTACACTACTACCTGCTTTTCCTTATGGCTATACAGTTCCAAAACTGTGGTTATAAGTGAGCTATATTGGTGCTTTCTATTTTTTTTTT
>VXAA01005346.1:69777-83153 GCA_013399115.1 Anseranas semipalmata | reverse complement strand
GGTGGGGATGGATGCAGTTATTACCTAAATATACCTACAAGCAATTTCTGTGCACTAAGAAGATTATGCAGGCTGTTTCTCATCCTTAAGTATCTTTCCTATTGATAGGTAATTACCACACAGCTTTCAAAATTTCAGATCTTTTCTGGCAGGGAGGAAAAACCCAGCTATTTTCACATGTTGTGACAACTCAGAAACCTTATATGTTTATATACATCAGAGGCCTTTCAGTCTATGCAAGGAAGGTCTCTAGCAGCTGTCTGTGGATCATTTAATTTCCCTGGAGCATGAGTTTGCCAGGCAGTGAAGGGACCAGGTACTTGAAGAAAAGCAAGACCCAGTGGCAATCTCTCAATTGAACAGAATTTTTCAATGGGTTGCAATGGACTGAAGCAAAGAGGCACCTGCAAAGGGCCAATCCCAGCTCTCTCCATCACAGTGCCCAAGAGAAAAGGGATAATGTAATGGGATTTGGGAGTGTATCCCTCCTTCAACTGGTAGCAGAGTGGACTATTTTGCAACCCTAAATGCTTTGCTTCTAGCCACAGTTTGACTTCACATGGAAAGCATGAAGCTGTTTTTCACCTGGAAAAAACAAACAGCAGTGCCCCATCCTGCTTGTTGAAAGAGGTGACAGATGAAAAATCCAGAATAACAATGCACAGAATGGGTCAGCGTGGTGGAGCTGTATTGCAACAGATTGCCACCAGCAAGTCCAAGCAACATGGGACAGCAGATGTCCCCTCCAGAAGGATTGCCACTGCTTTGCTGCAGAGCACCAAGCATCCAGGAACCAATTTAGGGTCTCCATGAGCTACCAAAAAGCCAACATAGAGACATCCTCCCTCTGCACATGGGTCTGCACCAGGAGATACCCAATGCTTGCAAATAAATCAAAAAAGAAGCTTCCAGTGCACCACATGAGGTGGGTGTGCAGAAACACTGCCAGTACAGGAGAACCCCCTGCATGGAGACGTGGCAAAGGCTGGCATGGGTGTTGGCATTAGTCATGACACAGCCTGTGCCAGCACCCATCTTCTCTTGAGCACAAACTCCAAGTCCTCCCCCCTCCTACTCAGCCCCTGCCCACAGCCTATAGTCACTGCGGTGCCATTTCATTAGAAGCCAGGAAACAGCTCATATGGATGTCAAGAGCCAACAGCCACCCTTCCTGTTGGTGACAGGCATCACCCTGGCTTGGTATTGCAGCCTCCGCCTGAATACCAGGTGCTGTAATTTGTATTTTGGTTGCTGGGCACTTGTCAGGCATGGTTTGGGGTTGAACAGCACTGAATGAGCACCTTGGGTCAGGCTTTGGTGCACGTGAAGCCATTGGAGCCCTGCTTGGCCCTTGTTGCTTCCAGCAGCACCGCAGTGCACCAAATCCCAGTGAGTGCACGGCCAGAACAGGGAAGATGCAGCACTAGTACATAGAAATACAGGAAAAGATGAGCACTGACCCCTGAAAAAGCATGCAGTTGAAGAAAAGATTGGGACGAGACATCCAGAGGCCAGGTAGGATCACAATAGGTCTTCATGGTGTCTCAGTTCCCACCAACACCCTCCTACAGCCCCCAAACACCTCTCCAAAGCCCAGCAGAGCTCAAACCTATTAGCAGGTGCCCCAAGGTGGGGGATCTGAAGGGGATGGGGCTCAGCTTACCCCAGCACCAAGCATGGGTGCTCTGGAGCAGCACCCATGGGAGGGCAATAGGCACCCAGGTCTCCTTCTGCTGCCCTCTGCTGGGACACACCATGGAAAAGGGAAACAGGACCTGGAAATCCTCACCAGAACAGGTGCACCCCATGGAAAAAACCTCTTGCTTCCACCCCAACGCACAGGCAGGGCACCCCATGTGAAAACAAGGCTTCATCACCCTGGCACGCAGGGAGCACAGGCTGGATCAGGGCTGCCTTTCCAATCTGCCAAGCTTCCTCTTACTCAAACCTTTGGCCTCCGCCTTCCAGGATACGGCCCACCGCTGCCCATTTGTTCTTAATCTCCCTCTTGCAAACAAGCAAAGTCCAGCCGTGGTTCACATAATGGGTCCTTGTGTTGCTGGGTGGTGGTGACATTAAAAAAAAGAGTAATAAAGTAAAGAAGGGAAAATAAAGTAAGCCTGCAGCCCAGAGGTCTGCCTGACAAAGGCACTTTGTTGGGAAAGGTCAGCTCCAGAGTCAGGACGGTTTCCCAGGCACAGCCTGAGAGCAACGAGGATGCAAGGACTTAGCAAATAAGGAGGGAATTAAATGCGTCTTTGTTGAACCGTAGCCCCTTGGAGGCCTCTGAAGTGTCCAAGCTCCTGTCCGCGGGAGATGCATGCTCAGGATTTAGGCTGCTTTACTGTAAAGCAAAAGGTTCCCAAGGTCAGCGCCTGGTCTCAGCCTACAACCCGCACAGTGTTTTGGGACGGTGCAGGAGCAAAGGACAAGTCCTCAAGGACCCTTCTCAAGCAGCAAAACTGCAGGGCTGGGAAGCGGCTCAGCTCAGAAATCAGCCCAAAAAATAACCACTAACAAACCAAATAAAGCCTCTGGCATGTGTTCTCCAGGATACAGGCCCTCCTCTGCTGGCTTGACATTAATCCTATTTGGCAAGCCAGCAAGAGCTCTTTTGCCCACAAGCAAGGTGCAGCTGCAGGTTTGTATAATGCCCTCTTGTGCAGCCTGGAAAAAAATTTGGATGAAAACAAACTCAAAACATCCTACATAATTTGCCTTTTTAAAAGGCCATAAATAAAGCAAATCAATTCCCCTTCCCCAACAATTCTTTCAGCTTTTAACAGCTGGGATTTTTTTCCCCCCGTCCCCAGAGCTGTATTTATTTGGTGGCAGAGCAGCCCTTTTCCTGCCAAAGCAATGTCAGCTTGAGAAAACCAGCCCTTTCTCTGTTCTTTTAGAAGTCATTACTTTTTAATCCAGTTATCAAAACTGCCGATTGTTTTCCCACACCACGAGCTATTGCTCCCCCCACTTAAAGCTCAAAGTTCATATGAATTATGGTATCTTTAATCAGCACTAATTGACATCAGAGGAGAAAGGGATATAAATGCTATCAGCTTGCTTTGTTCCAAGGGCATAAAAAAAAAAAAACATTTGTCGGGTGTTTCATAAAGAAATCCTGTAAGAACAGTTAATCAGCAGTTAAAGCCTCCCATTTAAGTGTAGTGTGTAAATATGCACCTATTAGCGCTAGTGACATCAGCAGGCTTGTTTTCCATATGTCTTTGTCCTTGGTTTTGCCCCATTGTCTGTTTTATGATTTTGCTTTGGATTTTGAGCTAAAAGCCAAAACTGAACATCACTAACAGCACAGCTCAGCTCTCCCTGTCTGCAGGCAGCATTCCTGTGCTCAAGTTTACTCATCCCTTCTGTATCACCCAACCCCCAAATACTCTTTTTTACATGGAAACAGCAATGTATCTGAAGAATCCCTCTTTGCTCCAGCAACCACCACATCTCAGCAGCTCAAACTTTTCAGCGGTTCAAGCAGAGCAACATGTTTTGCATAAGGCTCTTCCCCACCACAGAGCGCATCCACCCACATCAAGGCAGACTCTGGGACTGTCTGTAAAGGAGACTTCCCTTGGCACCAGCATCACCAGGAGCAAACATCCAGCAGCTGATTAGCTGCTGGGCTTCAGCTTGTGTCACTGCTATTTAGCACCAGCCCTGCTGTCTCAAACAGACCAAATTGGCCAGAATGGGCACCCACAATTGCTAGGAGGGTTTCTACCTAGGCATGGGAGCTGCAGGTCTGAAGGCAACTGCTGCCTCCCTTCAGAGGGACTCAAATCCTCCTGTGCAAGGCTAGAGCATAGCAAGAAAAAATTTTGCACTAACGTCTTGGAGAAATGAGGGCTCAGGTGATTTATCTGAGAACAGCACTGACATTCTGTGATTTGGTGCAAGCAGACAAAACTTCAGTCTCTGGGGCAAGGAGCTGAGGCCAAAGGGTCTGAATTCTGCAACTGGAGCAGGATGCAACTCCCTGAGTTTATCATTCTGCGTCCCCTGGGGTAGATTGAAAGCCATAGCCAAACATCCCTGGCTGAGCAAACACAGCTTCCCTACCTAAACAAGCAAGTGAATCTTGAGGCATAATTTGTCATCTAATTGCACCTACACACCCAGAACTGATTGTTGCATTTGAATGCAAAGAAGTTCTGATTTATGGTGAGATCAGGTTTCATCCGCAGGTTATCAGAGATCGCTGCCAAACTAAAATCCATTGCAAACAGCCAAAGGAGGTCTCTGGTAGGTAAGATTTTTGCAAAGCTAAAGAAGCAAGGCTTATTTAATCACACACAAGCCTGTTAGGGGCCCATAGAGATCAAGAGGGTGAAATTGAAACCTCTGCCACATGTGCTCCAGACTCCACTGAGGACTTTTTAGTTCATGCACAAAGGTAAACTTGTTTCATTAGGTTATATAAGATTTTGATAACGTTACAGGCAGTAACAGAAAACAGGTAAGAGAAACCTGTCAAAGTTTTCCACATATCAAAGCCATTAACCACCATCTCTCTTTGTCTCAGATAATGAAGTGGAATTAAATAAGAATCCCCAGCCCTAAATTGAGATCTTGGCAGGCTGCAGGCACATAACCACCAAGGCAGCAAGCCAAACCTTTTTACAGCCACAGGAGCACCCAGTCCCATAGAAACCTCCCCACACACTTACGGCTTTGCTTGCCTGGAACTGCCCCAGCTCAGCTCCCATGGGGCTCCAGAGCAAAGCAGCAATCACTTGGTGCTGAGCCAGGGTGCCCTAAGGGACCGAGCCTGCTCAGCATACCCACAGTTTGCTCAACAAAACCTAATAGCACAGCTCACAACAGTTGCTTTCCTCCAAAAGCAAAAGGGAAGCACCCACCTTTCATTGCAGAGCATCATGCTGAGCACCCACATGCAGCAGGAAAGCCACCAGGTTTGCCAGCTGAGGACCACAGAGTGGCTGAGCACCAGGATTTATAGGCAGCGAGGGCTCAGCCAGGTGCCCTGCATTCTGCTCCTCCTGCTGAGGCTGATTGCTGGGTTTTCAGCCAAAGGAGGTAAAATGTACTAATTAACCCAAGAGCGAGGGCAGAGACTGTGACCCGGGCTTCACATGGTCCCCAGTGACCAGCACCTCCCACTCATGAGAAGGAGCAGGGTGTCCAGATCCCAAATGTGAGCTTCCCGATGGCCCTGATATGTTTTGCCAGCAATTCCCCATTAGCTCACCCATCTCTCAGACTGGTGCAGGTACAAGCCAGTTTCTCGTCCCACTACCAGCTAACAAAACCCATTCCATTTACATTCAAGTTTCCCGTGTGGGAAGCTTGCCCTTGGCCATGGCACCCAACAGCTGTCCTTTTCACATGTGTCTCGTGGACATTTGGTGCTCATGAAGGGTGCTCAGAGTTGGGAGAGCAATTGGAGCTGGGGGCAAGAGAGATCTTGCCCAGTTTCCTTCAGTTCTTTTAGCACTAAAGGGAGGAAAGTGACAGATTCCTTCAAAATGGAGACCCACCATGGGGTAGAAAAAGCCTGAGCATGATTATGGGAAAGGCTACATGGCACTGACCCCCGTTCCTAAGGGCTGATGGCTCCGATCGAGCTCATCACAACCTGCCAGGTAGCTCAGCCCCACCTCTGCTTCCCACCGTGCTCTTCCTCCCTGGCAGTGAAGGTCAACCCTAAGCAGGTGCCAGGAGGATGTGGGCTGTCAGCTCTGTGGCATCAAAGGCAGATAGTGGTTTCTGCCCCTAAAAAAAAAACATGCATGAAGGGGAAAAGAGGCAGGAAAATAAGCCAGAATCCTTAGGAGTTGCCAAAATACCTCTCTGGGAACACAGAGTATCCTTTTTAATGGCCCTCCTTTTGCTGTTAAAGAATACCCGTGAAGGAAAACACAGGAAAAAGTTCAAAAGATGCTGAAACTGAAACCGCACACTCAGCGTCACCCTGAAGGAGATGTTTCAGGTGAAACCACTGACCCGAGAAGGTCTTTCTTTGCTCAGTTATGCCTTGGCAGTTGCGAGCTCTGACACACAGGTATAAAATTGCCTTTAATTGTGTCTGGGGAGGGAGGAGGCCACCAGCACCTCCAGCCACAGGGACAGTGAGAGCACAGAGAGCTGATTCACGGGGCGCTGGGCTCTGCATCACGGGGCTGGGAGGCATGCACAGGGATTGCTTTCCCATCCCCTGCTCTCTCAAGCTGGGCTGGAGCTGAAATGCACCCCAATTTGCTGTGGGAAATGACAAGGCTCTTTGCAGAGGATCCAGGAAGGTGAAGCCAAAGCCTTTATTCCTTCTTTTGGAGGGTAAATCCCTCCAAAATTAACCATCACTTGGTTTGGCTGCGCCTGCAGCTACAGGATGGGAGTATCAGAGCAGTTTGTTGTATCTGAGGTGCCTTCCTGGTTGCCTTCAAGCTTGTGCATGGAGGCAGCAGGGGATGCCATCCTGACCCCACTGCTCCAGGCAGGGAAACCAAGCCCCAGGGCAGGACCTGTCTGGTGACATGAGGTTTGGCAGGTCTTTGCTGTATTTTAAGCACAGGTTTAAACCTAAACTCATCTTTTTTCCAGCCTGATTTTGGACAGCCCTGCAAGACCATGTCACACTGTCCCTATCGGATCAGCCTGGCTACTCTTGCCTCTCCCGGTGCTTGCAGATACCAAAGCTGGAGGCAGGTGGGCAGATCGATCACACACCGGTCCTGGGAGGACCTAATGGGAAAACATCCTTCATCAGAGGATGGATGGGCTGTAGATGAGTTTGTCTAAGCATTGGTAAAATGGGGACATGGAGCATGGTCCAGGAGTTTTCCCACCACTTTTGTCCTTGCAGGGAAGGTGCACCAAGCAGGACAGACTGAGTGCTTTGGGATCTACCAAGCAATGGGGAGGAGGTAGCAAGGCAAAGGACAGGCAAAGGGCAAGCAGACAAAGGCTGCCACCTGCTGCCCATAAAAACCTCTCCAAGTGCTAAAATAGGACGAAATCCAGATCTGTGCATGCATCTTAAAACACAGGTCCATGCCTTCACGGTGCCATCCCACAGTGTGGGAGAGCCACCAGCAGCTCAGCCCAGGTGGGAAGAACACACTCAGAAAGGGAAGACTGTCACGTCCCAAATCACCCATGGATAGCGGAGAAAGAGTCCCATGGGACACCTCCCCAACCCACTCTGGCACTGGGAGCCACTATTAAGAAAAGCAAGAAGCAACACTGAAGCACTGCACTGGCTGAGCTGAATTTCTCTTCTCCTGAGCCCCGCATTGTTGCAGATAGTTCGCGTGCCTTCCCAGGCCAGGGGGACATCGCAAACAGTGTCACCAGGAGCTAATTTGGTAGCATTAAAAAATATTCCATCCAAGTGATGGGTGTGAGATCTGGACCTCTCCTCTGAAGGTTGAGCTAATTAATCTCCTACCTTCCTCCTCTGATGTCAGGCTTTCTCATAAGGCCATTGCCGGCCCTAATTAAAAGGCTCTTCAAGATGAGTGTCCCCTGAAGACTGGTCATATTTTGAAAGTGACAATAATTACAGAAATCTCTTTGGTAGAATAATAATAATTACTCAACCACGAGAAGAAAGGTCCTGGGAGGAGAGGACAGTAAGTGGTGGAGAAATCCAGGAGTAGAGCCCTCGTCTCTTCTGGTGGCTGGTGTTGGGCAAGGGAGAAACATGGTCCAGCTTCCTAAGGCTTGCTGTTCTCTGCCCACTGACTGTGAACCTGTAAAAAGTGCATATTTAACCCCCCGAGCACTGAACCGTAGAATTTCTTAAGCCAAGAGCTCCCCCAATGTCTCAAAACCATGCAGAAATGCAGCCTGCCATCAATCCTCCAGATGAGCAGCCCTCAAAAGCTCATCCAACCTCCCAGCATCTCCAGGGAGCTCAGGGCTTTGCTCCATGTCCATCAGGAGTTGTCAGCACCAAGCATGCCTCTGCTCTTGGGCCAGCTCCAGTTCCTTAGGGCTGCCTTCGGTTCTGCTCTTCCCCTGCCTGTTTTCCATGGTTGGACTCAGGGATTTAAAAAGGATGAGCCCAGTTCCCAGGAGACACCCCTGCAAAACTATTGTCCTCATCCTGACGAGCTGCAGATGTTCCCCTGTTTCTGGTCTGAGCCTGGATGTCCCATGGGACAAAACGCTGGCACAGATCCACAGCTGCCCACGGTGCCTCCAGTCACCCCCAGATTGAAGAAATGACAGTGATCCCCAATTCAGATTTGGCCTTGGGGGACAAATCTGGGCTTGGATTAAAAGTGTTGTCTTATGAGCTGTAAGCCTGAATTTTACCCTGCAGAAAACAGCAGCAAGTGCTTGCATGCCCAGATGCTTCTTTTATATTTTTATTCTTTTTCTTTTTTCTTTCTTTTCTTTTTTTTAATGTTTTTAACTCACACCAGAGGTGTTTGGAAGTGCAGCCCTGCAGGCACAGAAATCAGCTCTCCGTGCAAGATGTGTTGTGGCAGTAAGGGGGCCAGCTCACCTGAAAGGCGGAAACCGATGGGTCACTCCTGTGGTCCAAGCAGTGAAAAAATTAAAAGATAAGAGAAACAGCAATGACCAAAAAAAAAAAAAAAAACTACCTCCTCCCTAAAGGCGTAAGCTGAAAAATATGGCAACAACTATATTTTTGCAACAGCCCCTCTTAAAAAATCCTGTAATGATTCATAATGACCCATCCAACTAAAAAGAGGAGTACCGATGACCTACCTGTCAGCTTTTAGCATCCTGCTAACAAGCTTAAAAGCACCAGTAAGGAGAAGAGTTTAGCCACAACCAGCTTGAACGAGGAAAACAGGATCTTGCTTTTAGGGGAATGGTTATCCTTGCAGAAGGTAAGTGCCTTTCCCTTCCTTCTTTACTACCAATCTACAAAGAAATTAAAGCAGAGTAATGAAAGTGCTTGATGATAAACCAGAAGTCTAATTTTCTGAAAACAAGGGGTGGAGGGTGGCATTTTACTCCCTTGAACTGCTAAGCCATCCAGCCAAGATAGGAAATGTAAAACTCTAATTAGCCAACTCTTCTGAAAGCGGCTTCTCTGAGCAGTTAATGGTAGGAAAAGTTCTGCAATATTGCAGTGATAAGTGCGAGATAGAAATACTGCTCCTAGATAGAAAGGGAAGGCTCGCAATAAAGTTTATTGCAAAGAATTATGTCTTTGGATTATACAAACCTGTTCCTGCGGCTGTGTGCCTATGACTAGGCAACATCGTGCATGCCGATGGATAATGATGGGGAAGCGGTTTCCACATGCACCCACCCAAATGCTGCCAACACACCTGGAAAGGAGGTTGACTTGTGCTGCATCCATCTCCTGCTATGTTGCAAGGGCTGGGGGGGTCAATGGTAATTGCAACTCAAGACTTTTCTATCTATCTTGACTTCCAGGAAGGCAAATGAAGATCATCCGCTGGCTGTACCTCTCTGGGCTGGTGTTTGCTGTGCTGATCCCGGCAGGGTGGCAGATGGGTCCCAAAGACCTGGCCAACGCGTCCAGGTACGGGCATCAGCGGAGGTGGCCGAGGGCACGGCTGGCGTGGGCAGTGACTGTCAGAGCAGCTCGGCTTCTCTGCTGCTGGCTGAGACATGAGCATTCCCGGCTCAGGGGCAGCCTCGCAATTAAAATGTGCCTGATTCTTTCATATTTATCTGGACAAGCTCCCTCCTAGCGCTCTGCCAGCCCACGCAGGGACATTGCCACTTCCGCCAGGGATTTCGCAGTGCCCAGACCCAAGGATTGTGTTGGCAGCATGGTGAGCAAGCCTGACTGCTGCTTCCCTCCCCATCTACAGGGGGGACAAAGGCATTCGGCCCCCCGAGGCCGAAGGCAGCTTGTGTCAGGAGCGATTAGCTAAAGCAGCTTGGCTGGACACTGCAAAGAGCAGAGAGATCTCTGCTGTGCAGGGAGGTCCAGGGGCAGACCCAGGATGCGGCGATGCTGTGGGCACGGTGCTGAGCCCACCTCCACCCTGGGTTCCTCTGCGTGGGTGGAAAACCCTTTGGGGTCCTTCTTCCTGGGCAAATTTTTGGAATGCTTCCATCAGCACTCCATCTGCAGAGGGCTGAGCACGGCAGCGGCGAGGTCTCTGGAGCTGGAGGAGGTTTCTATAAACCTCAGGCCAGCATCGCGCCCCCTCCCAGGACCAGCGCGGAGGCACGCAGCCAAGCAAGATGCAGGGCAGATTAATATAGGATAAGATATCACATATATTTAATTTAAGGGACAACGCTGGCCAGGCTTGGCAGACCCCCCATCCTTATTTTTATGCATTATTACAGCTTTTCTGAAGAATGCTCCATGCACTACAGCATTCTACAGCCCCCGCTATTTGATGTGCATTAAACCCTGCGTTTCACCCCATCTTTCCCCCATCCTTCCCTCCTGAGCAGATGGCACGCGTACAAATCTCAGACCACCCGCAGCTTCACACCCAACATCAAGCGGCACTCGGAAGGCACCTTCACCAGCGACTTCACTCGCTACCTGGACAAGATGAAGGCCAAGGACTTTGTGCACTGGCTCATCAACACGAAGCGCTACAGGTACAGGGGGCTAGGGGAGTGGGATGATGCTGGCAAATACCATCCCTGATGCAAACTGATAACACAATTTTAGATGTTTTCTACTTTTTCTGATGCCATTCCTGCAGCCACCCATATTTTAAATTTTGCCTACTGAAAAAAAAAAAAAAACTCAAACCAAAACCAAAACCTTCAAAATGCTTGAAACCTGAAAAACGTTGACAACATTGGATTCAATTGGGTTTCTGGCTACATACCCTCATTCATCACCTTTCCAGAGGAAAAATGCACATTATGAAATCATCCCCGGCACATTCTTATTGAAAACATCCTCGTTGGCTTCAGCCCCATGCCATGGGGCAGGCGAGGTGCTGACCGCAGCGTCACCCGCCCTCGAGACCGCGCGGGGCTGCTTACGGCAATGTCTGCAGTGGGGACGACGGTGTTGTCTCATTTTCGGCAGCTCCACGAAGAGGTACCTGAAGGAAGATCCCCGCAGCATCCCCTTCCCAGCCACTGGCCTGCCAGAAGCGTAAGTCATCTCAAACAGCATAAAAGAGTAATTTCAAAATGTATCCATAAATCGGCTGGGTTTGGTGCAAAGGCAGCAAAGCACCACTTCCTGACACCACCTCTCCTTTTTGTTGTCTCACGTGGATTTTCCAGTATTTACATGCAATAAAGTGAGGAAATTGAAGCAATCTGGGGGCAGGGAATTAAACAGTTTATGAGAGGCAGAGTCAGTTTTGCTATCGCCGCGCTTTGTTCTGATGTCTTCACTTCATTTCTGATTTAACGTGGGAGGATCACTGTCTGCAGTTGTAGGGGCTATTAGAATGCTTCACCAGAGCTAAGCGGTCCTTTGCCAAATGAGAAAATTGCTGCCATTGTTTCAATGTTCATAAACTGATTTGGGAGGAGTTTCTATTTTGTGAAGCTCTTTGGTGTTTATTTGCTTTTTTTCCCCCTTTTTAAAAGGTACAATTAAATGGCAAACCAAGGCTTCCCAGCAGCATCAGCCCGTGGTTGTTGGACCCCTCCATCACCAGCAGCAATCGGATGCTGAACAGGAAGGATTTAGCCTTGAAGCACGACCACGCTGACCCACGTGGCCTTTCCCAGCCAGCTCCTGAGCATCTGCACCCACCAACGCTGCAGCTCAGCTTCCCCTTCCAACCCGCGCTTCCCCACCTTTGTTTTCTCTGTACCTGTTCCTGCAGCACTGCAGACCCTGCAGCTTTCCTCAGATCATAATAAAACCATTGCTAAATCCATTTTCTGATGTCTCCAGCCCGTTGAAGCATCCCATGGGGATCCCGCATGCTGCTGGCCTGGGGGCTTTGGGGCAACCAGGCTCTGACCCCCAGTTTGGCTCAGATGTCCCATTTCTCTCCAAATTCTTTGAGATTTAGGTAAAAGAGCAACCCGGATGCAGCTGTCTGACTCCATGAGTATCCCATCCAGCACAGACCTGTACCAGATGGGATTTTGTAGGAAACAATTAAAAATAAATGACAGTATGAAAGACAACTAGAACCATTCTGCCCCATTTCTATGGAAAATGGTACCAAAAAATCCTCCCAGGGAGGAGAAACTGCTCACCCTGGATGGGCTTTTGCTACAGATCAAGGGACATAAAGTGATGTTGTTCAAAAAAAATAAAAATTAAAATTAATTTCAAATCTTTCCCCAGTCAGCTGGTTCCTGACCCAAGCCCCAAGGGACATGAATTTCCCCCAAATCAGTGCTGCTCACTCCCCTATCACCTCCAAAACACCTGTAAAAATCTCCAAAAACACTCCCAATTCCTCTCCATCAGCAACACAGCCCTTCAAAAGACACGGGAGTGGCACAGCGAGACAAACGAGACTTTTATTGGATTATTTTCCCATTATGTTCAATGAGAGACAGAAAAACCAAGGCAGACAGCGCTGTGACGGGTGAAACACGTCAATCAACAGCAACGATTTGCAGACGGGAACCACGAGACAGCGACACAGATTTATGGTGTTCGAGTTTCACAGAATGAGCCGTATATAAATCAAATTCTTAAAAAAAAAAATCAAAAATTTGAACTGGCAAATAACACAGATTTGGTCAGATATTTTCTTTTCCTCCCTGTTTTATTTACAACACTGAGCATTTCCAAACTAGATCATCTCTTACAACAAAATAAATATATTTTAGTTTCTCTGAAACAAAAATAATTTCTCTATTTCTACATGTAACGTGCTAGGAGGAAGAATGCACCCAGAGGGAAAAAAAAAAAAAAAAGAAAAGAAAAGAAGAGTCAGCATCTTATTTATTATCTTTTTACACTCCCCCCCTTCTTCACCGAGAGCTTTCCACGCACTTCATTTTGGGAAACTTTTTCACAAGGGCCCACGGGAGGTCAGAGCTTTGCTTTTTGCATTGCTGGCTTGGTGAACCTTCCTCCTCCTCCTTGCACCCCTGGGTGCTTTTAAAGCATCATCCTGTAAAAAAGCAGCTCTCGCACCTCGCGCATCGCCCCGGGGAGCTGTTTTAAGGCACCAAAGATGAGGATAACACCCAGCACCCATCCTGCATCGAGGGGAACAGGGTTTGCTGCCAACCAAAACATCATGGGTCGTTTCAAGAGGTTTTTTTGTTTGTTTTATTTTAATCTTAAAGCAATTCCTAGAATACCTTTGGGAGGGTTCTCCCTGCCCCCTACAATTTTTCTCTGTACATGGAATTACTAAATCCTCCCAAAAAACAAAGTAATCCACAGGTTGATGGTGTGTGAATGGGAGAGGCAGCAGCAGTGCTGGAACTTGCAGCCAGCCCCAGGGGGGATTGAAATTGCGTTACTGAGACCTCAGCTT
>VXAA01005346.1:48584-69693 GCA_013399115.1 Anseranas semipalmata | reverse complement strand
AACTACCTTTGTTAAAGGGGAGGGAAAAAAAAAAAAAAAAGCTTGAAATCCGCATGATTGTGCTCCCCATGCTAGGGCACACTGAGGAAGCCTGGTTTGCTTTTTAAATAAGGAACCACCAAAATTTTCCAGCACCCCTGAGGCCATTGGCAATGCAGACCCTGAGTGAGCCCACTCGCTGAAAAGTGCCCTCGCTGCCTTCGGGGCTGGGTTTCTTTCTTGCTCTCCGAGGGAGTGATGCCAGCTGCAGGAAACCAAACGCGTGCGGAAAACAATTCCAGCCCCTGGCCCCGGTCCCTGCCGGAAGGACCGGAGTAGGGACCGTCTCTCTCCTCTTAAATAGAGGCAAATAGAAAGAAAGCAATTGTCCTGAAGTTAGAGGGGCAATAATTCCTTGTTCAGGGCAGCGGGGCTGGGATGCGCATGGGTATCACAGAAGAGCAGGCACCGGCTTTCATGCAGCGAGAAAAGCCAAGCTTCGCACCTTTTCCTTCCTCCAAGCCCATTTTATTTTCCCCTTTAAAAGCGAAACCAGTTTTCTCTTTCTTTGACAATCACCATGCCACGCTGGCAGCCATCAAAGCACAATTTGGAAAACCAAAGCCATGACTTTTTGCCCCGCTTGCATATGTGCCACTGACATCCTTAGAGAGGAATTTTTTCCCCCAAGGAGCAACAATGTGCCGTTGGCATTTTGGATTTGTCCAACACATGGAAAAGCTGGACCCTGTGGAACCGGCTCCTGCGGTGGATGGGACAAGGCAATGGAAGCAGCACTCGTGCACCCGTCCCAGCTGCACTCGTGGCACTAAGAGCCTGAAGCCAGGTTGGACAGGGACAGGACACCTCTTTTTTTTTTTCCTCCTGGGTTCTCCTCTCCTTCCAGGCTCCGTGGCCACCCAAGGGACCTCAACTTGAGTGCGTGTGCCCAGGGTGGCACCGCAGCCCAACACTTCCCACAATGCGAAGAGCGCACGGGAGCTGTCCCTGCTCAACAGCACCTTCCTGCAAGGCAGCAGGGCAAGCAAAAAGGAAAAGGCGTCTTCCCACTTTCCTCCTGCTTCATCCCGCCCTCTGAATGAAAAGGCTTTTTGCAAGGATGTGGGCAAAGAAAAATCAGAGCCCTGGGGATGTGAAAGGGAGGAAAGCAGAGGTACAGCACGTGGGGCTGGCCGCTCCCATGACCGTACAGTGTATTTGAAGTACTGGATTTTAAGAGCTCCCTTATATCAATTTACAGCCAGGGGACAAGAAGGTAGCATTTCTGCCTTTTGCTGGGTGGGCACTGCAGCCTCCAGGCTCATGGCAGAACTGAAGCAAAAACAATGATGTAAAATGAGTAAAACCTTTTCCTCTGCTTTAGCCCAACTGCTCAGGCAATCTCTGCTCACCCACCATGGAGGGCATCCCTCTTGTAACAGTAAGAGACATAAGAGAAGAGTGAATCAAAGCAAGGACCCCAAACTAGACCAAAAACCTGGTAGTGACAAAGAAGAAAGTGGAGAATGCATCAAATATAACAGAAAATGATTTTGTACATTCAGAGTTTATATTTGGAAAAAAAGGGGAAGAGGGAGATTAGATATAAAAAAAATAGATAGCACTGAATGATTAAGCGGTAGCTGTCCCTCTACCACTACAAAACCGCAACAACACACGCACGTACACACGGAGCTGAACAACACCGAACTCCCACTGACTGCGATGTGCACCTCAGTTTGCTGGTCTAGAGATACTGAATGCCTGAAGCACACCAAGGATAACAGGAAACGTCTTGAAAATGGCTTTAATGGGAATCCTGCTACTTGGAGGAGAGAACCAGGGAGGGCTCGTGCTCACTTGTTTCCTTTCCTCCACTTGAAATAGCGGTTTGTCCTCGTGTCCTCGCTGGCTCATCCCTGAGTCACGTTCTCACTCCTCTCCTTTGAAGACAAGATCCCTAGAGAGGAAAACTGGGAATAAAAAAAAAAAAAAAGAGAGAGAAAGATGGAGAGCATCATCAGAGCAGGACCTGCTGGCCATTGCTGACCAGCCCCATTCACGGGACCACCCCCATGGAGAGGACCAGTTTGTGTGCTGTGGTCATAGAATCACAGAACAGAATCATAGAATTGTCTAGGTTGGAAAAGACCTTCAAGATCACCAAGTCCAACCATCAACCTGCCCTACCGAGTCCCACCACTAAACCACATCCCCTAGTGCCACGTCCACACATCTCTTAAATACCTCCAGGGATGGGGACTCCACTTCCCTGGGCAGCCCGTTCCAGTGCTCAGCCACCCTCTCCATGAAGAAATTCTTCCTAACATCCAATCTAAACCTCCCCTGGTCCGGGCTGTCTTCTCCTGGGGATGAGCTGTTTGCTCAGCATCACTGGCCAAAGCATGGGAAAGCCCCAGGCACACTCTGTCACTTGCAGAAGGGCATGGTCATGTTCACTGTGCAATCCTTTTACCTCTTTCCTCCTCGGATTCAGAGTTTTTCTGTGTTCATGGTGAGAGCCTTCCATACGGTTGTTTTCGACATTTCATCCGAGATGTTAATCTCAGAAGGGTCGGTCCTGCAATAAGTATTTTAGGTAGCAACTGCTGTGATTATAGGAGCCAAAGCCACCAAGTGCATCAGCAATGAGAAGAACAGGGGGACCCAGAGCACTGAAGCTCAGCACAGGCATAGGGAGGTTTTGTTGGTGATGAGTTTTGGGAGGTAAGCTTGTTGTGGAGCAACAGCTCCGTGCAATTCTCTTGCCAGTGTTTAGCCCTGGACTGGCCTCCCAAGCCACTGCAGGTACAGATCATGCCTGCAATTCCTCATTTCTAAGCATGAGGATCTGCAGTTGCTGCAGACTCACTAACGATGCAAGTTTTTGGGGTCAAGCATGGGTTGTGCAGTCAATCTGCTCAGACTCAGAGCCCTGCGATCACCTCCTGCAGCTCTGCCCAGAAACCTGATTTTCACACCAACCTGACTGCTGGGTTCTAAGGGATGCCCAATAAAGATGCGAGGAGTGCAAGTTGTGCCAAACCCCCACAAACTATTCTTGCTGGGGGTCCTGGCACTTGGTGGGGCTTTACCTGTCACTGCTATTCTGTTTTGGGACATCCAAGTAGCTGGTCTTCACCAGGTTCAGCTGAACTGAATTTGCAGCAGCAGCTTCCATCATCTTCTGAGACTCCTGCCATCAAAGGGACAAATTACCTGCTCTGTCTTTGAGCAAAGGGCAGATAAACTAAAACCCCGCACAGCCGTCGCATGGTGCCCCCTCCTTTTGATCCTTGGCAGTTTTAGCTGTTGGTGGAGCAGGATAAAAACCTTTCACTCCAAACATTTTGGGGGGTTAAAAACCCATTATGAGCAATTCTTTCAAACAAATAATAATAATAATAATAATGAAAACAGCTTTCTTTGAAAAGACATTTAAAAAATTATGTGTCTGTTCAAGTGGTAAGCTCACTGCTAATATAGGAAAAAAAAAATGATTGTGATGTGAAATCCAGGCTATTAGGATCTCCTTCTGTCTAGTTCTGATATTCCCCCAACATTTAACGAATGGCTGTGATAGAAATGGGCAATCTCACAGCCCCAGGGATACATCCAGCCCCGAGCACCCAACAAGCATTACCTCTTCTTCTTTGGCTTCATTTTTGGCATCGTCCAACTTCTTCTTCTTGCTTTCTGGCATAAGGTCATCCAGCCAGCTGAGCTCTCGCTTCGAGAAGCAGAAATCCATCACTTTCCGTACAAAAACGAGAGCCAAAACCTTCAGGAATAAAAGGGAAGAGGCAGTGAAGCCAGAGACAGTGCTACTTCCCACTCCAACACTGCAAACGTCCCACTGAGAGGCACCAGCTCTTACCATCATGGGAAAAACGATGGCAGCCCGGGACACCTTGATGACCCAGAGCAGGACAAGGCAGGTCAGCTGGATCAGGGTGAAGAGATGCACCTTCCGCAAGGGGACGTGCCGCAGGTAGATGAAGTCTGGCTGGTGTTTCGCCGGCATCCCAAACAGCTTCAAGCGATCAAAGAACTGCAGAATAACAGGGAGAAGTTGCCACCTTGGGGCTGCGGCAAAGCTTCTCACCTTGCTGAGATGTGTAGGGATTTTTCAGGCTGTCACTTGCAATGAGAAAGCGTTGATCCCACCACATTCCTCCTGGGAGCAGCACCCATTTTCCCTTAGCTCTATCTGTAAACCAGCTTGCCCAAAGAGAGCTGTCCACCCAATTACAGTTATTCCTTATTATTCTATAATTAGCTTTTCTTTGCTCCCCCAGCAAGGATTTCCACTGGTGGGAGAAATTTCCTTCCCTCTGCACTGAATTCCCCCATTTTCACATCACTGAACACTGACCTGCCCTAAGACCATGAAACAGAGAATGCTGAACCCGCCTGGTCCTCCTAGCCCTACAGACCTCTTGTCCCTCCACCAATTTCTTTGTTACAGAAACTATTTTCATTGCTTGCTTTTGAAGAGGCTTTTCCCATGCCAATGACTGTCAGACTTTTTTTTTTCCCTGCTTCTACTAAGAGGAAATAGCAGGGAGCAGACATGCTGCGTGTGATAAAAGTCCACACCTGGATTCCTCTGAGCGACGATACACCCATGTAGAGAAAGACACCATAAAGCACAGGCATTGGTATAAACTGCAAAGAGAAGACAATAATTTTAAATAAAATAATTGCATTTTCAACTACTTTATTCTACAGGCACTGCATAAAGCTGCCTAAAGCTTTCCAGTTTCCACAGGGTTGGAGATGTGTTAAATTTTATCCATTAGATGTTTTGTGCATGTGCCTGTGAGTTAATGCTCTGCTTCAGGCTGAACTTTAGAGTTACATTTCATCAAAATAATCCTATTTTCCAGAAAGGTTGGAGGAAAATAGGTGATTTCACCCATGCTACCATATGCTGCATTCTGAGATGGTAGAAAAACAGTTCCACATATTCCTGTGGCAACACGCAAAGGCAATGTGCCTCCTTTTAGCCTAGAGATGAGATTACTTTGTGGGAGGAACATGCAAGGGATGATTGCAGCATGTTTAGCTACTGGGAATGGCAGTTCTGAGGCATTTGGGGTGCAAATTGCAACCGATCAACTTGCTGCCTGCTTGAAAGAGAGCAGATGTAGTGGTCTGAATACGCTAGATTGTAGCCCATAAACACAGATGTGCCCAAAAGACACCCAGAAAATAAAGCAGTGATGTGGCTTGATGCCCTCAAGCACACCAGACTGGGGTCTGCAGGGCTGGAAAGCATAACGGAGGCTGGTTCCCAACATGGATTCCCCAAGGTTTGGGATCACCTCCTCCTGTGCCCCACAGCTACACCTGCCTGGAGAGAATGGGCTGGTTTTCTATAATTTCAACAAACAAACAAACAAACAAACAAACAACAACAACAATAACAAAAAGCACAAGATTGTTGGGTGTTTTGCATTTTCCTCCTACCTTTAATACAGCGGTCAAGAAGACGGAGCAGCCCATGAGCACAAAGATCATCAAGCCAGTGACTCTCTGCTCTCGTATCCCCAAAAACCTGGGTTGTTCTCCTGGTGCTGAGCAGCCAGACTCGAGTTTGAGGCTATTCACGTGGGTGATGGACAGGACGGTCGCAGCCACAAACCATGGCAGCCCCATCACAGAGCACACCCCGAGCATCACGGCCACCATGAAAAGGTCCAGGTGGTACCCGCATCCTTTCTGCGGGGAGCGAAACAAGAAACTGAGCATCCCACCGCGCAAGAGCAAGGACAACGTGGCAAATTCAAACCCTGCTTGAGCTCAAGTCAATTTTTGGAAAATTTAAAAAAAGAATTGGAAACAACTAAGGATGTATCCAGTCTTTGCACAAGTACCTTCCATGAAAATCTGGCCAAAGTAGATTTTTGTTGTTGTTTTTTTATACAACTCCTACCTCTTCAAAAAACATTGACTTTTTTTTTTCCATTCATAAAAAAGTTCCCACCACTTGCAAGCAAGATGCGACTGACTCCGAGTTATCCCTGGCAGCGTGTCAAAACGATTCATTCCCCCAGGCTGCTGCTGACATTTTAAAACAAAAACGCTCTTTTGTGTTGCTCTAAGGTTAATTTGCTGCTCTGAAAGATTCCTTGTCCAATTTCCCCTGTCATTTGCTCCCTGTGTCGTCACCAGTGCAGAAGAACATCCTACCAAGCAGAGTTCCGTTGTCCCAAACTAATGCTTTCACAAAGCATTTGGAATAGGAGCTTCTCCCCATACCTGCAGCCCAGAGTGGGTTGGGGATGGTGTCACCTCTTGCAGTCCCTTACCTTCAGCCTGTGCTCGTTCCTGTTCACGATAACAGCAGTGATCTGCTGGTCCATGAATATCAAGATGGTGCAGAGCAGAGCTGGGATGAGCGCAGCCAACACCGTCCACCAAGGATTGGGTCCTATGGGGCTGATGAGCCACCCGCGGTCGTCTCTGGTGGGCTGCGACAAAGCACGGACATCAGCATCATCTCCCAGCCCAGCCACTTCGCTGGCTTTGATTTTTCCCCTCCATCCCCACTCTGGAGCATCCCCCAGCCCCGCTTTGCATCGCCCTCTCCCATGGGGTTCAGCAGCGCTGGTGTCCTCTTTGCAAGCACCTGCAGATATTTCTCCTGGAGGTATCTAGTTCTGGGGCTGTTTTCTCATTTCCAGAGGGAAATGATGCATTTGAAGGTGGAAGAGGAGATGGTCACACCACCAGTGTCTCCTCCAGACTCAGCCATGTCCTGTCCCAGCATCATCTCATGGTGTCCCCAGCGGCACGAGGCGAAGCGAGCTCTGTGCCAGAACACCCCATTACCTTGAACATATGGGGGACGTGGAGCTTCGGTGATGGGATCCCAATCAGGAAGTCAATGATCACCATGATAACGATGGTGAGGAAAACAGCAAAGTCGCTTATCGTGGACCGTACCTGGGGCAAGAGAGCAGAGCTGAAAGGGTCATGGCAAACACAGTCATAGCGCAAGATGGAAAAGTTAGGGACATCAACAACATTAAAGCTGGTTAACAAAATCCCACCACTCTGAGGACATGCAGCCAAATCCCTTGGTTAGAAATTGTTGCTGTGTTTGTCCCTGTGAGATCTGGTGTCAGACAGGAAAAAAAAAAAAAACAGTTTAATTAGGGGGAAAGGTTTTTTTTTTCCTTAATTCTCTTTTTTAAAAAAAATAAAAATATTTGGAAACAAACATCTGCCACTACAACCACTTTCACAGCTGCAATGGGAGTAAGGCACTGAGGCATATTTGTTCCCTATAAGGAAGAAATAGTCTCTTTTTCTATGGCAGCTCCTCATTTGTATGAGCTTTCCCCTTGAGCACATAATCCAAAGATGGTGAGGGGAGGGAAAAAAAAACAACAACCTTTGGAGGACCTGATTTCCCACTGCCTGAGTGAAAATTTGCTCTGAGACAGGTCATAAGCTAGGTGGGAAATGCTAAGATCACTGCACACTCATGGAAATGAGTGAAGAACCACACATCCAAGCTGATGGAGATCTCGGCCTTCAAGGCTCCTCCATCAGCAATTCCCAGCTTGACCAAGTGGTGGCAAATACCCCAGTAAAGCTGTTCTGAGAAATGAGAGTGGGGACTGCTGCTGTCCACCATCTTCTACCTACTCTGGTTGGGAAATAGCGGCTGGTTTTAAACATCTTCAATGAGCTCGACAGGATAAAGGTGGAGAAGAAGAGGATGCAGGACCAGAAGAGGACATTGGGTGTGTAGGGGCCATTGTGTCCACAGGCAGGTCCGTGAAATTCTCCATGCAAATGCCGACATTCCTGGAAAAACAGAGCATCAAGACACAAAGGCAGTGCACGTGCAGCAAGGAAACCTTGGATAACTAGGGGAGGGGTTGAGGATTTTGGTCCAAGATCCATGACCTTGTACCTACTGCTTCCAGGGGAGATTTGTATTTAATAAGCAGCAGTAGCTTAATAAGTGACACATCAAACTACACAGAGGGAAATGGAGAGATGTGATGGGACACCATGCCACAGACCCATGGCACATCCTCCACCTGAACAAGAGGTAACTGTGGCTGAAGAAGACACCACAGGGGAAGGAAGCATCCAGAAGAGGATGCTGGAAACTCTGGGGGATAGAGAAAGAGGGAACAGGGAAGGAGGGCTATGACCACCATGGTAGGAAAGGAAAAGAGACAAATTGTCCCTTCCCAGGTGAGCACTCACAGAATCTGGCCAAAAGGGGATGAAGATGTCCGTGAGAGCCTCCATCCTACATCTGGGCTCTGCCTCCAGCAACAGCAGCCCGAGAGGCTGCTCAGACATGCAAATTTATGCATGTACTTACAGACAGTGATGAATAAGAAACCAGGGCCTGGAGTTATTAAGGACCAATTAAAGAACCAATTACTACCTTCAAGCATGAACCTAAGTCCTCCAACTTCTACAATATTCAAGCCACCCACTTAACCTCGCTCCCAGTCAGAAATATTGTCCTGCAGCAGGGCTGAGGATGATAGTTATCACCCATGACGCTGGGAACAAGGTGGACTCTCCTTCCCAGGGCAGAGAGGGTTAAAACCACACATATCGCACTTAAGCAATGATTTTTCAGAGCAGCACCAGCACACTTTGAAGCACGTCACCACCTGAAGGGCTCCAACTTTTGCACCGCGTCAACGCCCGTGGGAGCGTGCTGCAGAGATGCGCAAACCCCGCGGTGCAAGGAAGCAGCGGCTCGGGGACTTACAGTCACCGTGAGGTTTTCCCAGGCGATGACAGACAGGTTGATCTTGTTGCTCTCCCAAAAGCGCAGGGTTTCGTTGCTGGGACGGGTCGGCGCCTCGCACTTACAGCTGGGAGGAGAGAAGCCAAGGGTAAGGGGAAGGTGATGGTGGCGCAGCCCTAAGCTCCTGCCAAGGCGTGTTTTAGGACAAAAAACCCACTAGTAGATGGTGAGGAAGTCAAGCTTGCTGTGCATGTGCACAGGGTAGGTCTCTCCCAGGCAGATCAGCTTCTCCAGAGCCTCGTAGATGAAGATGATGCAGATGAGGGCAGCGAAGGCTTCTTCGGTGAAGCGGGTGATGTAGCACACCAAGCAGCTGGCGTCCGTGGCCACCAGCACCACGCAGAGGAAGGTGGTCCACAGCCCTATGCAGGTCCTCAGGGAGAGATAGGAAAGCGCATAGTCCCTGCAAAAACAAAATGAAGCAAAGGCTGGGAAGCCCATCAGGAAGCTCCAAGCCGTGCCTTTCTTCGGGGAAAATCCAGAGCTGTTTAGGAACGTGTCAAGCCTGCGGATGGTAAATGCAGTTTCCATGTACTACTACAGACAGCCTCAGGGCTGCAGTGCAGGGTGTGGGCCCACAGGAGGAGAGGCCAATTAGATAATTATCATTATTTAACAATTATGCTGTGTTAACGCCTTGGAGGTTAATTGAGGTCAGGTCCTTGCTGGGGAAGGCATTTTTCTCGCCCCTCACCCCCATGCCCAAGCACAGAAACCAGCTGGCTTGGCACCCAGTCACTTGCACAGTGGGGTTTAATAATAAAAGTGACTAATTGCAGCGAGGGTGGTTAATCAAAGTCATCACAACAAAGGGCTGTCATGGAAAATATGCATTTCACGTGAAAAGCTCCAACTTTCTCAATAATATCATCAAAACTCAAAATATTTCAGCAGAAAGGAAAACTATTTGCATATTCGGGCAAAATATATTTCCACTTTCAGCAAAAAGCAGGCTAAAAAGTGCTTGGTTTTGTGCTGGGAGCAAAGCAAATCTTCCTACTCCCAAACCAGAGTGATTTGACTCCTTTCCCTCGTGCATCCCATCTTGGATATCCGCATTCTTGTGGTTTCTTCTCCTTGTGCTTTGCTTTAGCTCTACAAACCCTTTAGTCTTTCACCAATCCCTCTTGCACCATCACTAACTAAAGTAGGAGCATGCAATGTGCATGACACACAAGTTAACTTAAATCTTACAACTACCACTAAGAAAAATAACCAAAAAAAACATCTCTTTGCCATCACTTTGCCATCACAAGTGCTGCCTTACTTGCAGAACTTGTAGAGGATCTTCTCGAACACGAGGACGGGGCCAGTGCTGCCGAGGATGGTGAGAGGCTGGCCAGCAAAGAGGGAATACACCACACCGGTCATGGATGCGCCCAGCAGCGACTCCATGGCACTCTGGCCAGGGAAGAGAGGAGTAAATAAATCATGTGAGCAAAGCATTAATAACAATAATAAAAATAAAAAAAAAAAGCAACTTTGCTCCAGCAAGGACTTTTCATAGAATCATTTAGGTTGGAAAAGACCTTCAAGACCATTGAGTCCAACTTGACCTACCAAGTCCCATCACTAAACCATGTCCCCCAGTGCCACATCCATGCACATCTAACCCTCCGTGCCACCCCACGGAGGAGAGGTGCTCACTATGTGGCCATCGGTCGCCTCCCCCAGCAGTCCCCCAAAGGTGATGATGGGGGACATGCAGGCACAGTAGAGGAAGAGGAAGGACGCCAGACACTGCAGGCTCAGAGCATCCCGAAAGTCACTCCAGAACCACGGGACTTTTCGCTTCACATCCAGGATCAGACCTCCAAAGAGCCTGGAGGAAGGACAAAGAAATAGACTGTTCTCCTGGCAGACCACAGTGAATTTTCTGTGCTGCAGAAGGGCAATCACAAGCATAGAGAAGCTTTCATTGCTAAAAAGAAGCATCCTCTCCTGTTTTACACCCAGTAGAAACTGAGGCACACAAAAAAACACCCTCCAACAACAAAAAGGAGCTAATCTGAGACTCCATCCTCTGTTATTACAACAGTCCCTTGCTTTGAAAGGCATCACAGCTGTACCTGGAGGTGTTTACACATCTGCTTCCACCCCAAATCAAGAAAACCTGTGTGCAACGATGCTGTGGCTCAGCCCTGCTGCCCAGATCCCCCAGCTGCCTGGCCCAGGGGGCCAGGCTGGTAACATGGAGCCCCTTTGCTGCAGCAGCTAACTCCAAAAAAATGCTAGAAGGGAAGGTGCAAGCTCAGATTTTAGAGGCAAAAAATAATAATGTTAAAGCTCACACCTTCCCGTCCGCTCTAGTTCAGGGCCACTGTGTTTTTCTGGCTTTCTGTGAGAAGCGCTGTCATCAAGAAATCCCGGCGTCTTCCTTTTTTTCTGTAAAAATGGAAATAAGATAGAGATACGTATTTCTTTGTAACCCTCCTGCCCACCCCCCCTCGCAACTCCCTGCACTGCGGCACCCACCTGTGAAGGGAGATTTTTCGGGGGCTCAATTCGGATTGATGGATCCCACTCTCCCGGCGGCAAGACCGTGACCTGATCCAGGAACTCGTCGATGCCGGCCACGAGGTCAGCCCGGTTCTTGGCTTTATAGGCAACATCATGGAAAACCTGCCGACAGGAGACAATCTGGTGAGAGGACAATGCAGCTCGGATGTCCTAACCGGTGCAGTGAGCTCTTAGCTAAACGCAAGATAATTTCCCCCCAATTTCCTCAAAAGGAAAAATCTGTGCATCATGGCATTCGTGGTCATCTCCTCCACAAGGATCCCATCCCTCACAGCACTCCACAGCCTTTTGCTTAAAAAGGAGAGGTTTTGCTGGCCCTGGCAATGCCACCCACTGGGGACAGCATGTTGGGGATCCCAGGGAGAAGGAGGACAAGGTGCAGGATGCATCCCGGGCAGGATTTCAGGCTCCAGGACATGGGATGATGCAGATCCAAGTGTTTGCTTTGGGTGCAGACAAGGGCTGGGTTATTTGGAGAGCTGTGGGCAGCTGAGAAAGCAGATCTGCTTCATCACCACCATGAAGAAGGGGAGAGAGGAAGAAAGCTAAAAATGACCCAGAGATCTCTCTTATCTCATCACACCTCATCCGTCATGAGAGTAGCCATGGACCTGCCAATCTCGTGGTACTGATGGGCTTTTCCTTCTGGTCCCAGCAAAACAAACAGGAACCTGGGTGAGAAAAACAAAAGGAGAGAGAAGCACGTGTCCTTGCTTAGAGAGAACCCAAAGAAATCCCCGGAGCTTCCAGCTCAGAATGCAGCTTGAGATGGGGTATGCAGGCTCACCGCCTCCAGTGATGAATTTGAAATTCATCAAAACTGATCACCCTTTCTAGCTGAATTCTTGGACTGACTCTCATTAAAGTTGGCCAATGCATTTTTTAATTTGGGGGTTGACGTTCATTAAAATTGAGCAATGCATTTAAAAGCTACAGCAGGGAAGGGAGAAGCAAAGGTGAGGATTGATGGATGGGAGAAACGCGCTTGCAGACTTGCTTCTGCTGGCCTCATTCCCTTGGGATGAAATTTGATGTTTTTTGTTATTTCTAAATAAAAATCTTGTGCATTCGGACCTGGTTGGGATGGGAACTTCCGTCATGCCCGAGAGGAGGACCGCTGGGGTCAGGCGGGCAAATGCCATGATGGGCTGGTGAAGGAAATCCAGCTCTCCTACGAGCACGTTCGCTGCTTCAGCCCCAATAGGAAGTTTTTTCATGAAGTGCAGCTCAGCCTGGACACAACAAGTGATTTTCAGGCAATTACCCCAAAATGAAAGCCCACAG
Source organism: Anseranas semipalmata (assembly GCA_013399115.1). Lineage (NCBI taxonomy): Eukaryota > Metazoa > Chordata > Aves > Anseriformes > Anseranatidae > Anseranas > Anseranas semipalmata. The sequence goes on along the minus strand of VXAA01005346.1, from coordinate 57,116 downwards.
CACTCTACTGCACATTCTGCAGCCAAGTTTGCAAGAACGGAGCCAGCCCTAAAGGCATAAGAAAGCTATGGGTATCTCACCTTGCTTAAATCCATTGGGCTGGTGTCATGGTTCACCCCATTTTTAGCTTCTATGGTGGTGGGAGGAGGATGGGGGGTGAGTGTTTGGGCTGGTAGGAAAAAGAAAGACACTCAGAAAGACAGACAAGGAGCAACTGGGACAATTCTCCTCGGTCAGGGCAAGTCTAATGGGGCCAAAAGCCCTGCAGAAACCTTCACCCGGTGCCAAACCCTGCAGATACCTTCACCTGGTGCCAAACCCTGCAGGAACCCTCACCTGGCTTGTCGAGGAGGTGCAGGTCTGGCTGCCTCTTGCTCACATCGGCAAACGAGCGGACGATGGGGAGGAGGTTGTTTCTTTTCTTCTCGTTCTGATGGTGATGCTTCTTCAAAAGGACTTCTCGGATTTTCTCCCGCATGCTCTCATCAAATTCACTGGACTGGTTTTGCTGGTCCAGGATCATATCTGAGGGTGGCAAAGGGAAATGAAGCCATCAGAGGAGAAACCCCCCAAGTCCCGGGGGGAATGCAGGATAGCCTAGCACGAGCGCAGCCTTGCTTAGTGAGACATTTTAATACAGTTGAGTCTTTGCAATGAAAGCAAGAATTTTCTTTTGCTAAAAACCATCATCAAAGCGCTTATTCATCACTCAGCTAAGATAATTATTTCTCATTCTAAATAATGCAATTTTCTTGCCTGATCTGGCCTTTCTGTATTACTCTACACAGTTAACCAAATTATAAGCAATCTATAGTGCAGACTTTCCCTGAGTTCCCTTGGCCAATTGATTGTAATTTGCTGAGCCCAGGGAGAAATGTGCTAAGAATGGCGCTGACTTCACCGGCTCTTGAAAGGGTTGAATGGAGACCTGCCAGTCACAGATAATTTCTCCAAAGCTGCTTTTTCAATTAACTTCAATTATCTTTCCCACAGAAATACACTGCCTGGTCATCTGCCAGATAAACTCTGCCTTTAGAGCTCCTAAATCTGGATGTTAAGGCAAAAGAAAACAAAAGAATGTGAGGAAATGGCTTGTAATATATAGTTTATTTAATGAGGTTCAGCTCGGAAGCACACTATTTCTAAGAGCAGACTGCTAAGCCCTGATGCACACTCCCTTTTTGGCTGGAGAACATTCTCTAATTGTTTCTCTAACCCCACAAATTGCTTTCAAAAGGATCCCCTATCAGAAGGAAAAGCTGGTGCGACTGTCAACACGCTCAGGCTGCAGCCGGCCGAGGCAGCACCGTCCCACACCCAAAAAAACCTTCATGACTTAAAAACACAATGGGAATCCTGGAAGAGAAGACATGCTATCAGGCAAGGTTTGCGATGGGTGGGTTTGATTCAGATGCGGGCGGGTGGTACCTGCGATCTCCTCGGTGCTGTTGGCGCACATGTCCAGCAGCACCGTGCCTTTGATGATGCAGTTCCTCAGCTCGAAGAGGCTGTGCAAGGACAGCGTGGCCACGTAGGGCTTGCTCCAGCGCTCGCCGCCATCTTCTACGTCCTCCTCAAACTTCAGCCACCTGCGGACATCGCTCGGCATCAGCCCCGTTGCAAGAAAACAGCCCCGCTCTGCAACCCCTGGTTTATCAGAGCCGAGGGGTGGCAAGAGGAGGAAGCTCCTCGCGTCAGCACCTGAAGCTGCAAAAGCTTCGTGTCCTGGAAAGCAGAGCCCGTGGGTGCTGCCAGCACGGGGACTCCTCTCCCAGCCGCGAGCCGGGATTTACCTCGCCGTTTCCTTCCACTCTGCATCTTCGCACTCTTTCACGCAGATCTCGTCCAGCTCGGTGAACAAGTCATGGGGGACGTGCTGCTCATCCTCCTCGGTGCTGAGGATGAACTGCACCCGCTGGGACGGGGTGTCTGGCGGCAGAAGGAAAAGCCACGTCCCATTACTGTGCCTGAATGTGGCCCGCCACGCTCGCACGCACAGCGGGCATCGAGTTGGCACTAGTTCAGCCCTAAACGCTCGGGCTGGTCCCTGTCCCCTGGGTCCACCCAGGCTGGGCGTGCACACAGCCGTGGAGAAGCATCTCTTCCTCCTCCTCATGAGGAAGGGCTGCCTGACCTCCCCACATTTCCATTGTTAAAGCCAGAATCGCTAAGGAAGGCGAGCCTAAATTTGCTACGCATTTAACTGCCTAAAACCAAACAAATCTTGAGAAAAGTTTAGAAAAAGAGGGCCTTGCTAAATAATGCAATTTTCCCTCAGAATAGCAGCCAGCCACTCAAACCAGCCCCGCAGACCTGCTTGCCCATGTAGCCACAAGACATTTAGCGAATGCGGGACTCACAGTGGTAGCCCTGGTCCTCGGGGGCAGCCCCCTTCGCCCGTTCCCGTTTCCGATGCTTCTGGCTGCGGGGCCGGTGGTGCCGGTGGCTCTGCCTCACCAGGGGCATCTGCACGCCCACGTACAGAGTCCGGTGGCCTGCGGAAAAGCAGCGTTGGCATCGCTCTCGGCAGCGCGACGATGGTTGATGCTTGTCTTTTTTTCAGAGCCTGTTTTACTTCAGCTTTCAACAACAGATCAACAAAAAGCGATGGCTCCGGGTTATCTAAAAGTGCCCCCGAAGCACTGAACCTCTTCTCAAACTCCAGCTTCACCTGGACAACACTCAGACTTGCTCATTAAGCAGTGACAGAAGGTAATTATTTTTAAAATCTCTGTATGGCACAAGGCGGTGAGAGAAGATCAGATCAGTCCCGTGATAATGAGCTCCGGAACAATAAGAAAAAAAAAAAATTGCAGCCCTGCTTCTGCAACCATCAAATTATTCTCCTGACCTCGCCAAGCCAGGAGCAGCCTCAGCAAGAAAACGAGCTGTGAATCACCTCACCCCGCGGCTGCAGCTCGCACCGCGGCCTCCACGGGGGCTTTTTCCCTCTGTTTAAAAAGTAATATGAAAATCGTGAAAACAACCGTGCTTCTCGATTACCAGTTTTGCTGCATGCAACGTGACACGGAGCAAGGGATGGTCTGGAGGCTATGGGCAATGGGAAAACGAGCTGGGTTGGTGGCCCTCTACCAGGGTCTCAGCAGGGTCTCACCTTCCAGCTCCTCCTTCTCATAGTGAATGTTGACAACGTTGCTTGTTCCCCCCTGGTCAACCACTGCCTCTTCATCGGGTCTCTGTTGGGCAAGGAGAAGAAGGTCAAAGCTGGGGCTGGGGGCCCGGAGCTCCCATACGTCCTCCCCGACCTAGCTTGGGCTCACAGGAGGCAGCCTCACAGCCAGAGGCTTTTCTTCCCAGACCCAAATAAAACAGCCCATGGGATTGCTTATTAGTTATATGAATTGAGGCTGGAAGTATCTATTGCAGGAAGAGAGGGCAGAGCATTTCAGACCCCCCCAGAAAAAATCCCTCCTGCTTTGTTTTTTTGCAGCTCCTTTGCAGCTTTCTAGAATAAATGAATAAATTGGGATTTCCAAACTAGGGGAAGAAAAATGCACTTTTCACCACAGCGAGTTTCAGTCTGAAAATGCTGCTGGGCCATGTGCTGCCGTGCTGGAGATACCTGCAGGACTCACTAGGTGGCAGTTGGCCACAGGACATCGCCACCACCAACCTCCAAAAGCAGCAAGCTGCAAGGGCAGCCTCATCTTCCACCCAAGGAGGCTTGGACTTCCCTTGGTGCAAGCGTGCTTTCCATGGAAAACATGATTTTATTCCTTGCGAAAGCCAACGGCTTACAGCTAATGCCTTCCCAGGCTGAAATACCATTGCCATCACTGCATCAGGCCATGGAGAGCATTTGTGCCTTAAAAGCCGAAAAAGAACTACAGGAACAAACACTCTGTGCGAGCAATGACGGAAATAAACTTTTGTTGCTTCTCTTTTCTCCTTGCCACTGGGACTGGGGAAGGGGATTGCCAGGCTCCACTGAAAGAACTAAAAACCTGGCCACGTCTCACACTCCAGATGCAACTGCAGCTTGGAAAAGGGGCTCTGGGACACACTCAGCAATGTTTTTTCCCCTCTTCAGGCTGTATTTGGTCTTTTAATTGCTATGCATCTCTTAAAGATGTCCCCTTCCTTGGACAGTACTACCATTCACGTATTCTCATGGACAGGAATTAATCCAAGAAGACCAAAACGTGGTCAGCAATGCAAAGAAAAGCTCAGCATTGCCCAAATGAGCTCCCTTGAGTTTTCAATGGTTTCCAAATTATTCCATTATTAAAGGCACAAAGGGGACGTCGAAGGTTTGGAAGTTTTGAATTGCTGAGATTCACGTTCATAAGCCCCCTGCTGACATCACAGCGATCAAAAGTCTGTTCAAACAAAAAAATAAGCATTTGCTTATTTTGCCAAAAGTTTGAAGAAGAGCAAGAATTGGGGAAACTGGCTGGGTTGTTTTATGAAATTCAAGAAGCAAGAGGTTCACTATCCACTCAGAAACAGCCCAAAACAGCCAAATCTGTAATTTTCAAGCAAAACTCGAAATGCCACATTCGCATATGCTGCCTGTTGTAGCAATAAGGACGCAGCAACCTTGAGAACTTGTTAAAAACAAAAACAAACAACAACAACAAAAAAAAAGAAAATAAATCGTTGCTTATGACTTAAGCTGCAGACACTAATCTAAAACCTGCCTTTTTTCCCCAAAAACAGTGTTTCGACTGAGCAGCATCACCTGTCAACGCGTGGCAGCGATGCTGGGTAAGACGCCTGCCTCCCGGTCCGTGGTTAATCTGACGGGCAAGAGGAACAAGCGTCCCTGTCTGGAAACGAGCACTAATTTTGGAGTCGACTTGTTGCTACCTCCTGGCCAGAGCAGCACACGTCGGTGCCGCTGCCGGGACTCGCCCACGCTCCCCAGCAGCCGCATTATCACGCGCCCGTGGCTTTCCCGTCCTCTATCCGGTGGCAGCCTCCGCCACCCTTTGTCCCCTCTTAGCAACGCGGCCAGCTGCCCCCTGGTCTGGGTTTGTAGAAAAACAACCTCGGAAGAAGCACGGGATGAAAAGGCTTAATAAAATCACTTCAAACTTGCAAGCTTGAGTGCGTTCGGTGGGTGCCAGAATAATTTGGGAGCCAGAATAAACGAAGCGATCTGGGACTCGCAGTTTGCAAACACATGGAGAAAGCCTCCTTCTCCCTTAGAAAGCGTTTTGCCCCCAGGATCCAACAGGTGATGCTAAACCTGCACCCAGACCTCTCGCCCCGGTGCAAACCATCTCCCCCTGGAACACCGGCTCTGATTTTTGGGGAGTTTTCACGCTGTTGGGTGGGGGACGCCTCTTGGCAGAACCTTTGCCATGCTACCTGCAGCTCTTCCAGAAGCGTCACCATCGCCTGCCGCGCTCCAGTTCAGCTTTGTGTTGGCCACTGACTTTCGAGGCTGATCAAGCCTCTGAGTCATGCATGGGGCCAGACTCACCCGGGACATCCGAGTGGATCCTACACCTCCCACCGGGGCTGTCCCCGCCAAGAGGGACCCAGCGACACCAGCATCACCCCCAGTTCCAGACACACAAACACAGGTGGTTTTTCCAGAATCAGAATCCACGGGGTAGATCCAGGCGGTTATTTAAAGCCGCACACCCCAAGACTGGGAGATGCCAACGAAACTGATGTTCCCACCAACACCTGCACCGGTGCAATGCTCTACCAGCACCTGGGGCTGCTGCAAAATTCAGATCTTGCATCCCACATGGCCGGAGATAATTCAGCCAAGCGGCTGCCGAAATTCCCTTGGGATGTAGGATTTGGCTGAGCCAAGGGCATCTGTGCCCAAAGCGCTCCTGGTTGAAGCCCATCTGTTAATACGGCTGGGAAAAGGAGCAGCGAGTTTGTGGACGTACTGAAGGTCGTCAGAGAGCATTCGCCCGCTGTCAGCGCAGCAAAAGCTTGTGCTGAAACCAGGGGATGGGGATAACTCAACTCTGCTTCGAGCAAAAACCATCCCCGATGGAGTAAATGCCGCATCCCGCTGGGGCAAAAGGCATAGGATGAGTTTGGGTGTATGTAAAAGTATAAGCTGCTGAAATGCAAGTGAGGTGCAAGCTGTTGGGAAAATAAATGCTATGGGACGGTACCGATTTTTGTCAACGTTTCCTGCAAAAATCACAGCATTTCAGGAAGGTCTCGCTTTGGCATGGCCTCCTTTCGTGCTTCAATTAGTCAAAAATCCTCATTAGTCAAACCAAGTCCTAGCATGGCACTGAAACGCAGAGCTTCGAAATGGCTGTTTGAGCACATGCAAGAAAAAAAAAGCCTCTTCCAAATTTTAAAATAAAAGTCTATTTTCCAACAGTAGAATTTCCTCCCAAGCAAGGACACAGCAAAGCGGAGTCCCTTGCAAAGTGCACCTTTCCCTCCCTGCACTCCTGCTGGTTTCTTCTCCCCAAAACTTGCTGCCCTGCCTTCCCAAGAGGTGAAATCATTTCCCCAGAAGCCCTCAAGAAGCACAAGGCTGGGAGACGTGTCCAGATAAGCAACATTTTTACTCTTCTCGCTTCCCCTGCTCACATTCGCCAGCTATCTCCAGCCCCACTTTATTTTCCGATCTGAGCTAATCCATCATTTCTATGATGCAAATTCACTTGCTCTGATGAACTTCCTCCCCAGCCCCGCTCAGCACAAAGGTTAAGTGCCCGGCTTGCCCTGAAAGGTGACACGGGGTGTAAAATAACACGGCGAAGGAAGTTGACACCGAGGTCTAATCAGTTAAAATCCCATCGTGATCCAAGCTCGAATCTCCACTGCTTTTTTATTATTTAGCATTAATGCTTAAAGAGCAAATGCAGGAGAAAATTGGACAAGGGGGCACCTCCCTCTGCCAAAAAGCCCCAGGTTCTGTTTCCGGGTCTGTGGCAGGATGCTCCGAGCATCCCATTGCCCTTACCTGCCCATTGCAGGATCCCCAAAATCGCCGCAAGCCTTGCACAGAGATGCCACCAAAGCAAACAGCCCTAATCAAATCTTACTCGGCCCCAGTTAGGGCACCGGAATGGTCCCTGAGCGGTTATCTCATTGGGGAATTGGAGGATTTAAGGGGTTAGAAGAGCTGTGGCACTGTGGAGCCATGGGATGGGACCACGGCATGGGACAGGGCAGGAAGGAGAGGTCCCAGGACGCGCACCAGCCCTCACAGATGCTTCACCCTCCCTCTCTGTCCTTCGCCACCACTGACAGGCGCCTGGAAAACATCAAATCGTCAAAAATGGGCCGGGAAAGGGGACACTGAGCTTCGTGGGGCTTGTTTGTGGGCTTCAGAGCAGCCAGAGTTGTTCCACTTCGCTATTTTCTAAGCAAAAAGCTCCGGCTGGCTGCTTCCAGGCTGGCTTTGTTGGGAGGCTGAAAGCAATTATTGCTTGTAAAAATGAAATCAGAAATCGCTGGAGCAAAGGACGAAAGCTCATTTCGACACGACTGCAGCAAACCTCTTAGTGTCGCGAGTTCAGTGCACGCCTCTCCCCACATCCATCTCAAGAAAACTTCTCTAAATTATTATTTTGCAGTGACTTTTTTGACCCAGCAGGAGACAGAGGGATTCTTCAGTGCCATGCCTCAGTTTACCTGCCCTGGTGCAACTCCTTTGGTTAAGAAAGAAAACTCTTTCCCTGGGGAAGCTTTGGTGTAATTGAGGACTAGAATAAGCACAAGGCAGAGGACCAGGTCCAGCTTTGAGTCCTCCTGGTGCCGGGGAACCCCAAAAGCACCGCATGAGCAGGCAAAGCTCGCGTCCCGTGCCCCTCGTCCCATCACGTGCAAGCAGGACAGGCCATCAGCAATGGGAGGGATGGGGTCTGTGCAGCTCCGTGAGCCACGCCAATTGAATGGAATTAATTATGCCCCAAATGTAATTAATAAGGCTGATCACAGTGTTATTATGGGATGGGGATACCTGCCTGTATGGAGCCAAACTGGGGAGGAAGCTGGGGGATGCACTGGTAGCTTTCCCTTCTCCATCTCCATCCCATTATCCCCATCTCCCCTGGTTTCAGGGAGGGTGAATTAATTCCCCGCACCCACATCTGCCACCGAGAGTGGCCCCAGCAGGGCCCAGACATGCAGGAGGACTCAGTGCCACTGCTCGCAGGGCGCGGGGTCCCGTGGGTGCTCGGTGGCGAGGGGACAGGGGCAGCGGGGGGGTCAGGAGATGCTCCCTGAGGACATCCTGGCCAGGATGATGCTAAAAGAGGGGGGGGTGACGTCCCTGCTGCTTCCTGCCTGCACCCCAATACCGGGTGCATCCGTGCAAGCAGCCGGTGGGGACAAGATCTGAGCACCCCCGTGACTGCGTGGCACAGGGACGGTGGCCTTTGTCCCCCTCCGAGGGGCTGCGGCCTCACAAGGGGGTCACGGCCAGGTGCAGGGGGGGACAAGAGGGGCCCAGCGAGATCCTGCAAGCTGGGGGCACCCCCTTAATAATAAACACTTTGTCCCCCCCCTCCGACAACCTGGCAGGTGCCTTTCCCCTGTCTCCTATTCCCCTTGGGCATCCCTTGTGCCCCCCCC
>VXAA01005346.1:37265-47435 GCA_013399115.1 Anseranas semipalmata | reverse complement strand
TAATTCCCCTCCAGCATCACCCCCAATTCCCCTTCAGCATCGCCCCCAATTCCCCCCTCCAGCATCACCTCCTAATTCCTCCCTCCAGCATCACCCCCCCAGCATCACCCCCAAACCCTCCAATGGACATTTTTCAAACACTTAAAACGCTGCTTTTCCCCACATGGTTTGGGGCTCTGGATGGGCTCAGCCGCTAGAACTTCACATCCTCTTCAACCCCAAAAGCATTTCATATTTTCAAGGGAAACCAAGCTCTAAAACACCCTCAAATCAAGCTCATGGGGGACCGGCAGCGAGGCTCACCCTGCTGCAGGGATTGCCCCGCTAACCCTTCCTGCTGGCCCCATGTTTTTCCCCAAGAAAGGCACGTGGCAAATCTTAAATCAAAGGCAAAAGCCACTCCCAAAATCACCAGCCCAAGATATTGCTCTCAGTTCTCACACGTAAAACTCTTCTAATGACCATATTTTAAAGTTATTTAATTGATTGAAGATGTACATCCTTTGCTCCGTGTTCCAATTTCAGACTCCTTGAGTTCATGGCCAAATGAAACGGGGTAAGGAAACATTTATCTTCCATTAATGGGAGATGAAAATAGAGGGCCAGTTATTAATTAACAGGGCCATTAGCGATTTCCTATTCTTGCTGGTGGCACAGGGGGGGTCCTGCTGCAGGTTGTGGGGAGATGATAGCCCTTCCCCTTATTGCTGACAGCAATTCCTGGAACAACGGGGAGATTGGGGACAACTGCAGTCATCACAGAGCTTTTTTCCTTCAAGAAATATTGTTATTGCTGTAGGAAATTTAAATATTTCATCACATTCCCATTAGGGGTATTAAATGTCCCCCTCCCGCCTTGTGGGATCCTGGTTTCCTTGGCTCCTCTAAAAATGTGGCTTCAAAAGCATCTGATATTGGGGTTTGTGGGTGTTCGTACAGCGTTTGGTGTGCGCGTGTACATGCGCACGCGTGTGTGTGTGCACACGTGTGCACAGGTGCATGCACACTGCCAGGACACCACCCCCCCCCAGCCCCCTCTCCCTTCCCACTCCCCAGGCTCCTGAATTAGAAAACTCAACAACCGAACATTTTTCACCCAAATCTGGATTTCAGCTGCTTTTTTTGCTGGCTTGGTTTTCACTGGGGAGCACTGGTATCGCCTTCTTCAGCTTCTCCAAGCCTTGGTTCGAAAACAAGAGCCGTGGGAGGATGCGCATATTCCTGTGCTTGCCCGATGCATACGCCCAGCAGCAAGAATTAAAGCAGGTTTAATCCGGTGCATCGAGTCTTGATTTTCCGATTTCTCCTTACTGGAAACTGCCATCATTCCACTCCTGCCTTTTCAGAAATGACACCCACTGGAGCCCTGGTGAGCCGAACCTGGGGAAAAACAATAACATGCCGCCCACTCTCTGCAGCTAAAACAAACACCCTATACTTAAGGTTATTTAGGAAGCAGAGCCATGCTCATGCCAATGGAAAGTGTTGGATTAAAAAAAGAAGCTCCTGTGTCACTGTGGACCATCTGGCTGGGAGGGGGGTGACTAATTGCACTGCACAACGCGACATCTAAAAATATGACAAAGCGCATTGAAAAAGTCCACGCGGTGAAGTTAGTTGGTCAAACTCTGACAGCTGAAACGGCCTGAGTCACCGGGGAGGGAGCGCAGGCGGAGCACTGCGTCGAAATTTCGGGATGGGTGACCCCAAATGTGCCCAGCGCGATTTTTCACGTTGTTTCGGGCAATGCCACGCACAGACGCACGCGTGGCTCATTGCAAAGAGCAGCTCATGGAAACCAGCGCTACGCCACGACTGCTTTTACTCTTGAGAAAAGCCATCTGTGCCTGCGATTTTTAAATTAAATTTACTGGACTCGCTCTCGGAGCAGGAGGAACTGGGCCGGCTTTCTTCCTTCCGGCAAATTTTGGGTGGCTGTTACAATTTTATACCAAATAAATTTATGGCCCTTCTTGCTCCGGCTCGCTGGAGCTGGTGCTTCCAGTAACTCAGCACGCTGGGAACCGATATTTTCTTCCAGGTCCTACACAAGAGCACGAGACACTATAAAATCATGCCACTGCCTAATTAAATTGAGAAGCCACAGGAGGAAACTTGGAGCTGTTGGAGCTGGAGAAGCAAATGGGGAGGTTGCATCGTGATGTGTGAAAACCCACTTTGACCTCCAGCCAAATAAGGGTCCTGATCCTGCTCAGGGAATGGAGCAGCTCCGGTATCTGCACGAAGAGAGGAACTGAGCTCAGAGCTGTGGCTCTAAGCAAAGGAGCTGTAGGCTTCATCCTGGAAAATGGTCCTCGGAGAAACAGCCAGGAAGCCTGGGTTTGCCAGGGACCAGCACCCTGCCCCGTGCACATCAGTCCCTGCCTGTCTGACAGGACAAGGTCCTCAGGACATACAGATGTTTGTCATCAGCTCTGACGTGGTCACAGCAACTTCATAAATGCGGCCACGCTTCTGGGAAGAGACTTGAGTCATTGCTATTATCTGTGCTGCCACAGATGAGATTTTGGAGCTGGAGACTGGAATTAATCCTGACCCGTACAAGCAGAGGAGAACCTGGCTATTGATTTCAGTGCAAGTTGCCTCAAAGATGTGATGCCAAATCTGTTTCAGAAGCTACTCGCTAAACATAAAGATCTGAGATGAGTTTTTTGAAAAAAAAAAAAAAAAGGACTCCTTTGCAAAACACATGGATATCCAGTGATGGAGAATGCTATATAACAGCAAAGCTAGATATGCTGTTAATGAATAAGTATAATCTTAATTATGGTCCCATGGATGGCACCCTGGCATGCAATGAGTTGCTCCTGTTATTCAGGGCGAGATGGAAACCTTGCTCGAGGACAAACCGTAGCCTGGCAAGGTTCACCCAGGCTCGGGCAAAGCACCAGCCGCAGAAGCTGCATCCCCTGCACCCCACATTCACACCGAGCCGCCGCCTCCCAGCATCTTTCGTTCAAAAGACGCTTCCCCTGAGAGACCAAAGAGAAAGACAGGATAATGCCACATGTGCCCATCTCATCACAGCGCTGGAGGAGCTGCTTCGTGCTCTGCTGCTCCCTAAACACAGCAGGAGCCAAGCCAGGAGAGCCGACCCCGCGCCAACACGTGCTGAGAAGCCTCTTACACCTGGAGAGGGATCAATTAAACTCCCATGAGCCGCTGAGCTGGAGCTGATGAGGTTTTAATGAGGAGTGAGGATGGGTCTCAGTTATGCCCTTCCTGGTAATGGACTTGGAAGTTTTGCACCATTGCCCCTCGCCGCGGAGCAGATGGCATCGCGCACGTAGCCCCAGGGCCAGGGCTCTCTCTCCAGAGGCAAGTTCAGATTTAGTGATGTGAAAACCTTGTGATTCTCTCACCGAGCCTTCCATGTTCTTGGAAAAAGCCAATGCTTTTCAAATGTCTCTATCTATTTATGGAAAAATTGTTTCAACATTTCTGGTTATGGAGAATTTTGAAAAATTTCCCATTTCCCATTGAGTTACAGCTCCTCACATCCCCTACACACCTCCAGACCCCAGCACAGAAGCTGCTTTGATATCCACGAAGCTTAAAAAAGCCAAAATACACCCAGAACCCTCAACCGGCCCATCAAGCAGGGCATGAGGGACCCAGTTTGGGAGCACGCTGGATTACTCAGAACAGGATTGCTGCCTGAGCTGATCCAGCAGCAGGATCTCATGAAGGTCCAGAGCCCATCGCGCTGGTCATGGTGCAAATACGCAGGTTTACAAGTGTGAAGTCCTACTTCATATGGGTTAAGACGTGCTTTAAATAGTCTGCTTGGGCTGCCGCATCCGAGGGGAAAATCGCTTGGCAAATGTCACAAGTCTGAGTGGCCTCGGAGGCAAGGACGGGGCCTTGCCCGAGTGGAGCATCCTCCAGCATCCAGCCCGGAGTCCAGGACGTCTGTGGGGATCGAAGGGGGAAAGTGGTCAGTGGGAATGGCAGAAGCAGTCTCTTCTCAAGCCCCTGGCTGTGTCTAAGCCTCCGCATGGGGGTTCGCCACACCAAAGCGCAGCCTCCAAAACCAACACCATGTTTTGCGCCTGCAGGAGGGCTGGGCGAAGGGCTGCTGCCCTGTGCTGGAGTCTGGGGGAGCTCAAGTCCCACCTTGCTCCATCCTCGCCAAAATCTGCCGGAGGTAGAGGTCTCCTGAGCCTCCTCCATCACCCATCGCTTTCCCCTGAGCGCTACAATCACTACCCAAGCCAGAACATGAGAAAAGTGCTTTTGTAAGAAGCAAACTGGAGAGCATTTGTAATTTCCTTTTGTGCTATTATCATTTAAGTGCTGATAAGGCACATTAGGACTTTACCAGACAGACACCGCTACCACTTCTTTCTTTCTTCTCCTCCTTCTTCTTAAAAAGAAACTGGCTTCTAAATATAGCTCAGGCTGAAAATCAATAGCTTTCCCCATGAATGTATAGCCACAGCAGTCATGAAATAATTTTTAAGGGCCTCGTTTGGGAAAAGAAATTAAAGGAAATGGGCTTGGCATTACAGGGACCCTCACCAGCCAGTCCAGCGCTGGTGTCCCACCCATAACACACTGTGAAGCCTTACCTGAACCTGATAAATCAGAGAATAAAGGAAATATTTAGGAGCTCATTTAATCTGCAGATCCAAAGGAGGTCAATACAGGCTTTCCCAAACGGAATCAGCTGCCTCGAGGGTTCCTCAATGCCTCAGACAGGAGCAGGAAGGATCACAGGACAGATTTTTCCCAAAGTGCATCAGGTGCTCGGCAGCCAGATCCCAGGGGCTTTCATGGACCTAATTCCCTTTGGAACTGGATAATTGGGTGCCTAGAGGCCTTTTCAGGACATAACCACAAACCTCTCCTCTGCCATAGCTCCCCACATGTTACACCAGGGCTGATGGAGACGATGACAAAGACTGACAGATGCTGTTACACTGGGAAGAGCATGCAAAAACTCGCAAACAAAAATCCCTGCCAGCCTCACAATTTACCTTCATGGGTCCTCGGATTTCTACCGGCACCTTTTCTTCAGCAGGCCGAGCGCTTTCGCTGGGAACATCTTCCCTCTGGAGGGCTTCTGGGCCTTCGTAAAGGTCCAGGAGAGTCAGAAAGGAGTCCACAGCCTCAGCGTTTGGTGCCACAAACTCCTGCGGGCTGCAGCAAGCTCTCACTTCTTCCTCGGGGCTACTCATGATAGGAAGCATCCTACAGTTTTTCAGCCACATGTCTACATCCATCTTCTCACTTCTCTCCACCTTGTTGCTGCCAAAAGCCACGGCAAGGGCCGCTCTTCCAGCTCCACCGCCGAAGACGCTGCCATTTGGGCTGCTCAGTGGGTACCTGCCGTCGAAGCCGGGCAGCGCATCGGCAGCGTGCGGCTGTGCCAGGGGATGGGCAGAGCCCTCCGGGGCCTCGGAGTGCTTCTGTTGGCTGTCCGGTGGCCTTTCCCCTTCCTCCGTGACCATGTCCTCTGTGCACTGGATCGGCAGCGACATGGGGATATCTTTGAAAGCAAGCAAGCCAGACCGGTCAGTCCTGGGACTTAGTGGCATTTGTTTTTTCCCTTCCCGATGTTTTGTTCTCCTTTAGTGCTACAGTAAAACAAGTGGGCATTACCTCCTTGCTGGGGAATGAGCAAGCAAAGCTCACTGTCCCCATGGCTAGGGGATGGCAGCAAATACAAGGCTGGACCAGCAAAGAAATGGTATCTGAGGAGAGCCAGAAAAGGATGCGAGTTGGAGGAAGAGCATTAGCTACTCTAGGAGGGGAGATGCTGAGATATTGCTGCCCTGCATAGTGGCATTGGTTTGGGTACTGTTTGGAGATGTTTATCTGCATGCCAGCCCCGAGGGAAGGACACGCAGATGGTGATGCTGCAGGCTCGCCCCCTTCCGCACGGGGGAAATGAGGCGACCGCAGGGCTGGGGAGCGTGCGGGGCTGCCCGGCTGAAAAAATAGCATGTGGCAGCCCTTCGCCTGGGCAAATCCCTCCTGACCACAAAAAACACCCTTTAAGGTCAGGAAAAACTTGCAAAACCCTGCAGGATTAATGTGACTGCTGGGGGGGTGGGGGCAGACGAGCACACAGACCATGGTGGGGACCAGGAGGGTGACTTCTTGCAAAACCAGGCAGGCTGCTGGAGTGGGTGAGAACATTTACCCAGGCAATCTGCAGCCCGTGGAGGCTCCACCACCACTGCTGCTTTCCAGAAATGCTCGAGGCAATGAGTACCATCTGCCCCAGCTCCTTCCCACTCTCCCCAGGGGGGACATGTGTAAACAGCAGCCTGTGGTGGTTTTAACATGACTCTAAGCAGACACACACATGTTACTCCGGGTCTGATGGTGAAGGCGAAGCCAAAGAGCCATGACAACCAGCACAGGGAGCAGAGCACATTTTGTGCCTTAAGCCAGCTTTTACGTTACCCCCACTTTTGGCAGCAAGCTCTCACCAGCATGAAGATGAAGGTTCAAATCAATCCCGTCGGTGTGGGTCTGCTTTTTTTAGTGAAGGAGCAATTTCAGCACGCCCTCCCCGGCCCCGCTGCTTACCGAGGACGGGGCCCTTCCTGGCAGTCAGCTTCTGGAGGAGCTTGCCCTGCTTCGCACACAGATCCTGAAGCCTGGTGACCTCCTCACATAGCTGGAGGAATATTTTGTCCATCTCCATCGTGCCTAATCAGGAAAAAAAACAAGAAGAAATGACCAGCTGCGTGTTTTTCAAAGGCAGCAAGGAGCCACCAAGGTTACCCAGAGATGGGGAGCACCGTGCTCAGTCGTGGTGGAAGACCTCCGGAGATGTCGGTGCTTGTGCACACGGGGCTGTGAAGAAAGAAGCACTACCAGTTCCAGTTCTCTTGCCATTTACAGAGAAAAACTGAAAAGGGAAGTGATTCTGTCCAAGTCAGGGGATAACTCAATGGCCAAGCGGGGCTCTTCCACCTCTCAGCCCGCAGCTGCCACAAGATCAGCTCCAAACAACCAAAAAGTCCCGTTTATGGAAAAATCTACCTGGAAAGTTGCATTTCCCATTCACTTAGTACCAAGGGCTGTGCATTCAGGGGATCTAATTTTTTTGTGCAGTGGTGTGAGAGCAAACCAACTCCTGGCAATGAACACCAAGGGGAAAAAAGGTCCAAGAGTGGGGGCTCAATTCCCTTTTCTTGCGATGCTCAGTCCTGAGCTGCCCATTCTGCTCCTGAAAATACTCTGCAAATGAAAGTCTAGCTCATGCCCACACGGTATGCTTTAACCAAATATTGTTACTACGAAGAAAAATCTCTCTGCGCTGCGTTCAGTACATTTCTCATTGCTTTAACAGCTGTATTGTGGATTAGACTTTTCAGTTTTACCACATTGCACCAATTATTACCAGTCTGAAAGATAACAAATAAAACCAAAGCTTGGTATAAATCTGCAAGCCATCTGCAAAGTACATTTTGATTTGAAAGATTTGTGCAATCTCGATTAGCACAAACATGCAAATCAGCTTTGCTTCCTGTCACATTTTCCAGGTTCGCTGCTGCTCAGCACTGTGAATTTAAGCTCCGGCTCTCTAATTAGGGGCTCAGCTGATGGGTTTGATGAAACCTCCTCTGGCACCCAGGGCGATGTGGATTCCCCATTAGGGGCGAAGGGCAGAAATCCCAACCGACCTGCAGGAAACGCACCAAGCGCAAAGAAAACTTCAGACAAAATGGTAAGGTTCGCTTCCAGTGCAGGGTACTTCTGCACTTCTCACCCAACAAACAAGCCATGATGATAGCTGGATTGTATTTTCAGCTGTTTGGGTCCCACTGATTCTTAAAAACCAAGGATATAAACTTTGCAACCTCCAAAGCAGCTAATTCCATTGCTAACATATCAAACTAAAGATTAAGAGGATATATTTTGTCTAGGAGTTATATATAACTATGCCAATTAATTATTAAGAAGCGTGTGATTTGCAGCTGTCATTCCCAAGTAAGCCTGTATTGATTTTGTAAGATTCCTGCTGTTTTTTTCAGTAGTTCACCGCTTCTTAATTTCCCCCAAATTACTACTGTGACATTAGGAGGACAGGAGATTTTAATCTCCTGTGTAACCTTGAAAAGCATATTCCAAATTGCAATTAAAGAAGCAATCCGAGAATAAAAACAAATCCTTGGGAACTCAGGTGCTCGGGGTTCACCAAGCGACTCGGAGGGGAAGGACGCACCGTCGGCCGCGTTCCCCCTTGGCGCCAGGGAACGGGGCTGGTTTAATGCGGCGAAAAGCCCATCTCCACCCTGTTCCCCACGACACAGCCCTGCGTGGACCCCGTGAAGCCCCAGAGCTCCCTTTTCTGTAGGGGCGCACTTACTATGGGGGGGGGCTCTCCTTCCCCCAGCCGGGTGGCTGCAGCGTGACATCGGGCTCGGCGCGTCGCAACTGAAAAAGTTCAGTAACAGAAAAATCTGGGGCAGGGAATTTCCCTTCAGTTTTTGTGTTAAGAGCGAAACCTCTGCGCGGCAGCGAGACAGGAAATAAAGCAGCAGTGAATTACAGGCGGCTGCTGCGCAAACCCAGGGTTTAAAATTAGCTCTGAAAAGCACAGGAGTCTATTATGAAGGCTAAGGGTGGCCTTGTGGCGGGCGAGTTTTGGCTCTTCTCTGCACCGTGCCAGGTAAGGCGCTTGTCTTTTCTGTGACTCAGTTTCCCCCTGCCTTTCTTGAGCAATTTGTTGATGCTTTAATGTGGAGGCTGCTGGGTATTTGTGCATCTGCAATGCCGACTGCCACAAAGCCCTGCTTGACTTATCCTCTGTAAGGCAGCTAATATTCAAGCTAATATCCCAATAATCCAAATTAATACTCACTCTGCCCCAGCTCAAATCCTCCAAATCCTCCATACAGCACAGGAGCCAATGCGAAATGCTCAGCTGGGTGATTAAAATCCTCCCAGCACTCGTCCCTTCTGCCTTCGGGAGCCTGGAGAAGCCGCTGGGGTTTCCCCACTGCCTCCAGCATCTCCCTCATGCTCCTCTGCCCTTCTGTGCGTCTCGACCGTGGCCTCTCCGGAGATGCCTGGGGGGCTTTGGGGGCTGCTCGTGCCCTTCCTTCCATGCACAGAAACCCTCTGCCGGAGGGACTGCCTGTGTCTGTACATGCCACATTGTCCCCAGCCACGTCCTTCCTCTGCCAATGCTCGCTGGAGGGGCTTTGAGCGGCTCTTTCACACCAACGCTATTTCACCTGGCTTTTCTGGGGAGTTTTCTTGTCATCAGCAGTGTCGAGCAGCCGCCAGTCCTCAGGGCGAAGCTTCATGAAGATACCACCATCTAGTGTTAAAAACGGGGCTTGAGGACGAGGGAAATGGGGCGCTCAAAGCAGGGGCCCATGGTTTGGGGCTGCTGCTCCATCGCACGCCATGGGGACGCGCGTCCCCGTCCCCATCCACGGTGCTGCTGGAAAGCAGCAAACTGGTGCCATCAGCAGGTCAATGGGAAGATAAAGGCTAAATAGGGACGACAGAGAGATGGGAATAATTAGCAAGTTCCAGCATTGATAGTCTGTTTATCCACTTGCACACAAAAACATTATCAGCAATTATCGCAGCCTGATAAAAACAACCGTAAATAAAGTCCAAGCCGCAGTGAAACGCTGCCACGGAGCTGGGAGCTCCGGAGGCTTCATAGCAATGCTGCCGCCACAGAATAATTAACAAATGAGAATAACAAACGTGACATGAAACAAGGACTAAGCACGAGCAGGAAGAATACCCGTGCCGTGCTGGTGCCGCTCTCCCAAGGCCCAGCCCCTGTAGTTCCTGGCATTTGGACGGTGTAGGACCTATAGCGCCCGGCAGCACCCCAAGTCTCAGGCCTTTATTGGTCCTCAGCACCCCAGCGCCAGGCCCCTATAGGCCCCTATGGCCTCTATAGGCCCCTGTCACTCCCAGCACCCTGGTGTCAGGCCTCTATAGGCCCCTGTGGCCCCTTAATGTCCCTGTCACTCCCCAAATGTCCAGTGTCAGGCCCCTGTGGCCTCCACCGGCCTGTCACTGCCCAGACCCCCGCTGCCGAGCCCTTATGGCCCCTATAACTCCCAGCACCCTGGTGTCAGGTCCCTATAGGCTCCTGTCACCCCTGAGACCCCAGTCTGAGGCCCCTCTGGGTCACTGTGGCTCCCAGGACCCCTGGTC
>VXAA01005346.1:19345-36953 GCA_013399115.1 Anseranas semipalmata | reverse complement strand
CCCGGTCCCGGTCCCGGTCCCGGTCCCGGTCCCGGTCCCGGTCCCGGTCCCGGTCGGGCAAGGCGTTCCGTGCGTCCTGGGAGCGGGCTGAGTGCGGAGTCGGTGCCCCGAGGGTACCCGTGCACCCCGGGGAAGGGGCTCGGGGTCGGGATGGAGCTGGCTCGGTGCACAGTCCGTGCTCCGGGGGTGTCGGTGCACCGTGGAGGGGGCTCGGGGCCGGGATGGAGCCCCCCGGGGCAGTGGCTGGGCTCGGGAGGGAGCCCCCAGGCGTAACCCAGCGGGTCCCGGTGCTACGTGGCTCCGGGCACCACGGTGGGCAGGATCCATCCTGGAGCCGGCCGGGGGTCCCGGTCCCCTTTTCGCCCCCCCCCCACGGTAGGCAGAGCTCACACCACGCTCCTGTCCCCGGTGTCCCGGCTGCAGAGGGGCCAGAGCCCCTTCCCGGAGCCCTCATCCCCACCAGGGTGAGGGAAGCAGTTTGGGGTCAGCCGGTGACGATGGGAGCCCTATTGCACCCCAGGACCACCCTGGGGTGTCCCTTAGCACCAAGCCACGCTCACATCCCCTTGTGGCCCTGCAGTTTCACCGTTTTTATACAATCTGCTTAAAATTAAAGCCGTGCCGCGATGCTCCAGCGAGAATCGGTGAATCCCGCCTGCAGCAATAACCATTTCTTGGCACCGCGGGTAACAGAACCGGATTTTCCTCCAGCCCGCAGCCAGGTGTGCACATAGCGGGGTTGCGCTCCGGGATCGCACCCCGGGCAGTGCCGCCCGCCGTTTGCTTTTTGCAATCCTGCTGGCGTGGTCCCACGTGGCTGTCAGCACCCAAAGACCAACGTGGCCATCGGCCCGCTGCCACGTGGAGCAGAAAGCCACGTCGGACGAGGCCATGCTATTTGCTTGGGGCGTCGTGTTGGTGTCTTTCTGTTTTTCTTTTATTTGTTCCCCCGCCCCTGTTATTTCCTCCACTGTGGGAAAGTCCTGATTTCAGCTACAAGAGCCTCTCCCCGCGATTCCTCCCTTCTGCATCAAGGAGGAAGCACTGGGTGTCTCAGATGCACGCGAGCCACTGTCACGTGGGCTCCGTCCCGCTGTCACCCTTAGCTGTGACCGTGCTGGTGATTATTTCCACCGAACCCCTTTATTTAGCTCTTCTGAACGCAACGGGCTCCACCGGGTAACGACGGTGCACGGCCACAGTGCGCTCGCTCCGCCGTTGGTTTTGCTGGGTGCAGGGCGAGCCCCGTCCCAGGGGGATTTTTTGGGATGGGGTGGCCAGGAGGGAGCTCAGGGGATGCCCAGCGGGGTTGCCGGTGGCTTCGACCCGTGGGAAACGGGTTTGCGGTGGAGGGCTGGGAGCAGAAAGCGCAAGCGTGCCGGGAGCTTGCACCGCAGCTCGTTGCAAAATCCACCCTGGGGACCCACCCCGTACGGTGACTCAGCTCCCACGCGGGCTGCGGAGGTGTCACTTTATTTCAGACAGGAGGCTGCTGCCTTTCAGGAGGAAATATCCCGTGGCTCGTGTTTGCCCTTTCAATGCGATTTCTACAAACCCCACGAGCTCTGGCGTTTGCAGCTCGCTTGCTGGACGTTAAAGCGGGGAAGAGCCTTTGGGGAAGGGCTGGCGTGAGATTTCAGCGCTGCTCAGCCTCGGTGCCGAGAGGTCGTTTTGTTGCTTGTCGGGGTTTTTTTGTTGCTTTTTGGGCAGCGGATGGGGTGGTGGTTTGGGGTGGGACCCCCCCGGGACGGGCCCTTGGGGGCTGCAGTCGCTGTTGTGCGCTGAGCGGTGCGCTCGCCCTGCATGCCTGGATGCCGTGCTGGGGTTTATTAGCAGGTAACGAGCGCTTCGTTAGCGTGGTCACAGCAACATGGCAGGCAGGAGATTATTGGAGAGACAGGGGGATAGTGGAAGTGGGTTTTCCTCCCCGAAATGGGTCATGCTTCACTGCCTGATGCTGCCTCGCCTCGCTCCATGAGGCTTTGAGAACATCAAGACTTAGGGGTTCAAGTGGGGTGGGAGCTCAGATTTGAAACAACAGGAACAGGTTTTATTTTTTTCTTTTTCCTTAATTCTGCTTTTTTTCCCCCTGCATTGAGCGGTTCTCAGCATCCGCCTCTGGAGCCGGTGCTGCTCGGTGCGGGCGCACTTGGCAGTGAAGCGTGGTCCGGCTGCTGGCTTTGATCCCGCAGCCCTTCCCGGCGCTAAAAGCGGTGACCTCGGGACCGAGGACCAGGCTGTCCCTCCTCCTTTACAAGCGTGCCGCTTTATTCCCCTGCCCGTAAAGCCTCGCACGGCCGCAGAAGAACAAGGAGCCCCGAGCTGAGCTTCCTCGCCCTTGAAGTTGATGGCAGGTGCCCTTTTCCACTCCAGGGCGCTGTGGGGGGCTTCACAATTTCCAAAGCATCACAAAAAAAAAAAAAAAAAAAAAAAAAGGAGGGGGCGATTCTGAAGAGGAGGAGGTGGAGATGCCGGTGAATGGCTCCCACGGAGCTTGTCCATGCTCCGGTGGCAGCAGCTCACAAAGAGCAGCAGCGGGAGGCTTGCTGGTGGGGGGAGAGCGCTGAGCTCTCGGCCGGGATAGAGCCGGGCAGGGCGGCGGGCGCTGGATCTGCTGCTCCCCTTCAGCAGAAAACGAAGCTCTGAGGGGTCTCGCACATGTTCTCCTTCCCAGCGATGCTGCAGGCAGGAAAAGTTACCCGGGAAAGGCTCTTTACGCGCATCCAGAAATATTAGAGCGAAATTAGCAGCTTTTTTAGCCTCGTCGTGTTGCTCCCTCCCTGCACGCGGAGGGCGCTGGGGGATGCTGCAGCAGCTGGATGAGTTGCAGGGGAAACTGCTGGAGGCGATGGCCAGCACCGGCACATCTCACAGCCTCCTTCAAACCTCCGCTTTTTTTGTGTGTTGTTTTATTTTTGGTGCGGGTTTGCGGGCTGGAGGGGACAGGGAAGTGCCACGTGGGAGAGGCTCTGCTCGTCGGCAGCGATGCCAAGAGTCAGACTCGTTTGCTACCCTGCAGAGAGTGAACTTTATATATTGTAGCCAAAGTGCATCCTGTTGACTGTGGTCTGTGAATTAACCTGTGGGTGTTTTTCCTCCTCCCCAGGCTAGCAGAGCGCAGCACACCATCATCATGAAGCGCCCGGAGACCCCGTGTCCCTAAACGCGCATCGCTGCCACGCGGGGAGGAGCGCACGGACACCACGTGGAGGATGAGGCTCCTCCGGAGACGCTACAGCCCCCTGAAGGTGGCTTTGGTGGGCGCCATCTTCGTCATCTTCCTCTTCATCCTACAGAAGGACGTCGGGGGCAGAGACCCAAGCGAGGAGCCCTGGCTGAAAAACATCGTCAACGGGAAGGACCAGGTCATCGACCTGATGCTGGGGGCGGTCAACAACCTCCGGGACTCGATGCCGAAGCTGCAGATTGGGGCTCCGGTCCAGCCGGAGGAGCCACCCCGCAGCGCCCGCTCCTGCCTGCCCGGCTTCTACACGGCGGCGGAGCTGCGCCCGCTGATGGAGCGGCCACCCCAGGACCCCAACAGCCCAGGAGCCGACGGCAAAGCTTTCAAGAAGGACCAGTGGACGCCAGAGGAGACCAAGGAGAAGGAGCGCGGCTACGAGAAGCATTGCTTCAACGCCTTCGCCAGCGACCGCATCTCCCTCCAGCGAGCGCTGGGACCCGACAGCCGGCCGCCGGAGTAAGAGCCCTCTCCTCCTCCTCCTTCTCCACCGTGCAGCCTTGGGCTCATTTGCCGGCTTCGTTTGCTCCTTCCAGGGCAGGTTTAAGGGTAAATAAAAGTGGGGCTTGATGCCTTTGCTGTCAGCGGGGCAGTAGCCTGGCACAGGAGGCAGAAAACCGTTCTTTTTGCGCCGGCGAGTTGGGGATACAGAATTTTCCCTAATTTCTGTCTGCCTTGTGCTTGATTTTTTTTATTTTCTATTTTTTAATTGCAATGAGTGAAAGCGTGCAGCAGCTCTTTGTGTCTCCAAGTACCTGCTCCTGGCCCCGCGTCCGGCCGGCTCCAGCATCTCCCCCAGCTCCTCCTTTTCCTCTTTTATTTCAGCCAGCGCCGCTGTAATCTGACTTTTTCTTTTCTTAGCCGAGTGGAACAGCCTCGGAGCCGGCCAGGCAGGGGGGCGAAGGAAGCAGCCTCAGCTCCAGAGACTGCATCGGCTGCCCTCCAGCGCTGTGCCGCCGGATTAGAGCGTGCCCCCAGCCCCTGCCTGGTTGGGGGTGGGCTTGGGGGGGCTCCTGAAGAAAAAAAGGCTTGAATAGGAGGTAGAAACCCAGCCCTTGTGTGCAGACCAGCCCCCCTGCCCCAAGCCGGCAGGCGATTATCCGTGCCTAGCAGGTGTAGCGGTGACAATGGGGGGACACCGGGTTCGGGGTGGGACGGGAATGTTATTCACTCGACCGGAGGTGGCGGCGGCAGGGCGGGGGGAGAAGAGGTAGAAACCAATTCAAATCAAAGCGGCGGCGAGCCGAGAGCCGCGGGGGCTGCCGGTGCCGCTGCCCCGCCGTGCAGAACGCCGCGGCGGGGGGACGAGGGGTATTTTGTCTTTGGCGTGCCTGCCCCGCTGGTTCTTCATGCCCCGTGCGTGCCCATGCCGTGCTTAAATTCTGCTTTCTTCCCTCAATCCCCCTTCTCCTAGGTGCATTGACCAGAAATTCAAGCGCTGCCCGCCCCTGCCCACCACCAGCGTCGTCATCGTCTTCCATAACGAAGCCTGGTCGACGCTGCTGCGGACGGTGTACAGCGTCCTGCACGCCTCCCCGGCCGTCCTGCTGAAGGAGATCATTCTCGTGGACGATGCCAGCACGGACGGTGGGTTGGGGCTGGCATCGGGGGGATGCGCGAGCTTGCAGGATGGGGGGACAAGGAGCGTCGTTCTGGCCCCAGGAGCAGCTGGAAGTGTCGCTGAGCTGCTCCGAGGAAGAGCGGAAAGCTCTGATGAGCAGCTTGGGGCACGGCTGGTGGCTTTTCCACGTTGTTTCCTACCTGCTCTGAGCGCCATTGGGTTTTTTTTTCCTTCCCCGCTGCTTTTAACCAAGCCCCCGGATAAAACCCGCACGCTCCTCCCACGTCCTGCAAACACCTTGCCACCTCGGTAAACAGCTTGCTCACCCACTACACTGCAATTTGGCAATCTTAATTAGTTACACCCAAAGTAAACTAATGCCATGGTTCAATGTCGGGAGAGGAGCAGACTTTACCCTTGTGCTGTCCCGGAGATAAACGCTCCATTTCCTCCCGCGGCAGCTGCGTGAGCTCCCAGGGTGCATAAACCTGCGTGTGCCACGACAGCACCCTGAAATAAAGGGATTTTTGTGCCTGAAACGTCTCCCAGGGCATGCAGACATCCTCTGGGGCAAGAGCCACGTATTGCTCAGCAGGCAGCATCCCCGGGAAAGGAGTTTTGGTGCTTTCTCACGCAGCAGCTATTCTTTTCTGGGTTTTCTTGCCCCAAGCACAGGTCGTCCTCTCCACGCTCTCCGCGCGGGGTGACGCTGGGTGCGAGTGTCTTTCCGCCCCAGCGAGCTGTCGGCCAGTCTTTGGCCAAGAGGTTGTGGCCTGGCTACGTGAAAATGGGCAGCAGGCGTAACCCCGGCGAGGGCAGGGCAGGAGCAGCCTCTCCCCGAGCTGCTGGAGAAAGGTGTTGGAAAAGCCAAGGCATGGATCCGGGAGCTCAATTCCTTGGGTTCCCAGGGATTTATCACCCGTCTGCCCACCAGCTTTGCCCCTGCTGTGTTTGGGGTGTGGGTTGGGTTGGGTGCACATGAGACTTTGGGTCCCTTCCAGGGTCTCTGGATGTCCCAGCTCTCTTCCGAGTGCTTTGGCTGTTCCCTCCACGGCTTTTGGTTTGGTTGCATCTGCCCCGAGCCCTGCCCCAGGACGACCTGCCCCATCTGTCCCTTGGTGACACCCATCTGCTTGGTCCTGGTGACGCTTTAGCAGCAAAGCAAGAGACTTTCTCCTCCCTGTCCCTCTTTTGGTGGGGAGTGGGCTGGGGGGTGTGTTGGGGCAGCTTCTTTGCAAACTTCACTTTTTAGCAATTAAAATCATCTCAGGCTGGGGGGATAGGGAGGATTTGTGTCTCCCTGAGCCTGCGGTAGGACCCCGACCTTGGTGCAGGGTCCGAGCGGGACCAGGGAAGCCCCTTCCCTCCCTGCGAGGGGCAGAGACCCCAGCGGGCTGGGTGCGAGAAACTGGGGCTGAGCGTCCCCGCTCATCCCGAGGCGTCTGCTCTCCTCCCTCCCCTGACCCCCCCAGACTACCTGAAGGACGAGCTGGACCGCTACGTGAAGCAGCTGCAGATCGTGCGGGTGGTGCGGCAGGAGGAGAGGAAAGGGCTGATAACGGCCCGGCTGCTGGGGGCCAGCGTGGCGAGCGGGGAGGTGCTGACCTTCCTGGATGCGCACTGTGAGTACCCATCACCCTGCCACCTCTGCGGGGTTCCCCTGGACCGAGAGCGGATGCCCCAGGGGAGGGAGAGGTGATGCTGGTACCACCGAGGTTGGTTCACCCTTCCCCGTGCCCCCAGGCGAGTGCTTCCACGGCTGGCTGGAGCCCCTCTTATCCCGCATCGCCGAAGAGCCCACGGCCGTTGTCAGCCCCGACATCACCACCATCGACCTCAACACCTTCGAGTTCTCCAAGCCAGTCCAGTACGGCAAGCAGCACAGCCGGGGCAACTTCGACTGGAGCCTGACCTTCGGCTGGGAGGTCGTCCCGCCCCAGGAGAGGCAGAGGAGGAAGGATGAGACCTTCCCCATCAAGTAAGCCTTCGCAGGGTGTGTTTTCATCCTCTCCAGACCCAAAGGCTGCACAAAGCCAGCTGAGCAGGCACGGCTTGCAGCGATGCTCAGGGGAGGTGGCAGAGAGCTGGGTGCGAGCCCCGGCTGCCCCGTGCCAGGAAACTGCTGGTTCCTTCGGTTGATTTTCCTCCTTTCCCAACAAGCTGGGTTTTTCCCAGGTGTTTTTTCTTTCTGCCGGCTGCAGCTTTGGGGCTGGGCAGGTGAAGCTGTGTATTCCCAGCAAAGCTTCCCCATGGGATGCTCGGGTTGGGACATCTCGGGCAGCTTTCCCCCAGGAGGGGATGCAGGCAGGGTCAGAGCCATGGGGCAAGCAGAGGGAAAACCTCGGTGTGGGTTTCTGAACGTGGAGCCACAAACATGACTTCTATGAAAAGAGCTTTTAAATTGCCTCCGGCTCCAGCTGTATCTTGGTTCTTGCACAGTTTCTCGTTAGGGCTTAATTGCTGCGTTTTATCTTCTTACACTTGGAAAGCCAGTTACCTGGGCACGGGGTGGCTGCCTGAGTTGGTGCAGCAGCAAGGGGATGTTACCTGCAGGTCGGGCTGCACTGAAAAACCTTGGTTTTTCTTTCTCCCCTCCCCATTATGCTTGCAGAGAAATCCTCCAAACCCCAAGCACGCTGCTTTGCTTGCAGGCTGCTCTCTGCGTCCGTGGGTTTCCTTCTCCCCACGGGGTTGTAGAGCACAGCGCGATCTTCCCCTGGGGCTGTTTGCAGGCAGATTTGCAGCAGTTGGGTGCACGGAGTCCACCTGGTGACAGGCAGGGACCCCGCTGGGGTTGGAAGTAATGCAGAAAGGATGCCCGAGGGGTTGCTTTGAACCCCCAAAATCAGGTCCTTGTTCATCCCACGGTTGCTCAAAGCAGCCAGGGGGTGACTTTGTCACAGCTGCGGGACCACAGGGGTGCCGTGGAGCTGTGTCCCCACGCAGGCTTGGCAAAGGGGGGGTTCCCCTCTGCACCTCCAGCCCCTTGCTGAGCCCAGCAGTCCCGCCGGGAGATACCCGACACCGTGTTTGGCCATGGCCGCATCCTGTCCTCTGGCCCGCAGCAGGGCTGGCTTTGTGCAGAGGTCACCCGGGAGACGTCCCTGCCCCAATAAAGGTCCCTTTTTCCGAGAGCCAGCGCTTTGGCTCCCAGCAGCGTCTAATCTCTCTCCGCTCCTCTCGGCAGGAACGCAGCCACTCAGCAAGCCCCTCTTTTTTTTTTTTTTTTTCTCCCCCCCTTTTTTTTTCCTGAATAAAAGCAAGTTTCTGTTCCAGCCTTCCTCTTCTAAAGATCAGATGGAACAGATTAGAAAAGCCGGAGGATTGAATAGGGTGCCCGGTCACTGAGCTAATCTCTGCCTTTCTTTTCTGCGATAGGTTTTCGGTAATAATATCCACCTCTCGCTTTGAATCGTGAACCGGCAGCGAGGCCCCTCGGTGTCACGCTGCCGCCGCGTTCCTGCTGTCCCCTCCTGGCAGCGGCTCCGTCCCCTCTGCCACAGCCGTGGGAGCATGGTGGGCAACATCTGGGGCAACATCTGGGGCTGGCGCACAGCTGGAAGGGTGGCTGGGCGGTGCTGCTGCAAAGTGCTCTCCGCTCTGTGATATCCCCAAAATCCAGACCTCTCCTTTTCTTTTTTTTTAACCCATTTTGCAGGTGGAGGCACAGGGGGTGCATGCAGCCTCCTTCCAGCCTCTGTTTCCTCTCTTTCCTCCATAGGTCTCCAACCTTCGCCGGTGGCCTCTTCGCCATTTCCAGGTCCTATTTCGAGCACATCGGCTCCTACGACGATCAGATGGAGATCTGGGGGGGCGAGAACGTGGAAATGTCCTTCAGGGTGAGGACAAGGCAGCTCCTTCTTTAAAGCATGACTTTGGGCAATGTCCTTTATTCGGGGGCACCGATGCCCTCGGGGGATGCTGAACCCCTGCATCTCATCCCCGCAGGTCTGGCAGTGCGGGGGCCAGCTCGAGATCATCCCCTGCTCCGTCGTGGGCCACGTCTTCCGCTCCAAGAGCCCCCACACCTTCCCCAAGGGCACGCAGGTGATCTCCAGGAACCAGGTCCGCTTGGCCGAGGTCTGGATGGACGACTACAAGGAGATCTTCTACAGGAGGAACCAGCAGGCTGCGCAGATGGCCAGAGAGGTACCGTGCACGCCGGCGGTGGTTTCGCTATCCTGGGGGCCTGATCCTGCGTGGAGCTCAGGACTGAGCAGAGGGAGATGCAAGGGTCCTCCAGGCTCAGCCTGGAGCTGGGAAAACAAACGCAGGTGGAAAGATATAGCCAAAAAAATACCCTTTTTGCCATAACATTTTCCAGCAGAAAAATACAAATTCTTTTACAACACCGGAACATTTTGCAGCAGCTCAGCTCAGCTTTGCTTTGCTTTGACACCAGAACGTCCCGGGTGTAATTGGCCAAAACCTGCCTGGGACTGGTGGTGTCTCGTGAGACCGCAGTGCCTGTCTTGGTCCTGGCTGCGATGGGACTTGGGAGCGACGTGACGGACGATGACGGAGCTGGGAGGACAAAGCTCTTTGCTGAGCCCTGGCTAGGGGGTTTTTTCTTGCTGGCTTCGGAGGTTAGTTTAATTTTCTCACGTGACTTTGTCGATAGAAGACGTATGGTGACATTACAGAACGGCGCAGGCTGAGGGAGCAGCTCCACTGCAAGAACTTCACCTGGTACCTGCAGACCATCTACCCGGAGATGTTTGTCCCCGACCTGACCCCAACTTTCTATGGCGCAGTAAGTACGTGGGTGCCTGGAGCTTCCTGCTGCCTCTTGGGCTGCTTCCTCTGCTAGAAATAGTGGCAGCGGTGATGTCCCCAGCAGGCTGGGCTTTGCTTTTTGCATTTAAACCAGCCCGGAGAAGCATGCTGGAGGGGACCCTGCCTTTCTGGTTCAGCTGATGGGACTGGTTCAGGCTCCAGCTGACAGTGAACAGGCAAAGCTGAGAGCTGGAATCCAGCAGAGCTGGTTTCGGGGGCCCCAAGGGGATGTTGCATGGGTTAAACCAGGCAAAACAGCTGAAAACTTCCCTGAACTCTGTGCCATCAGCTCTGGACATTGACAGGCACAAGATAGACACCCCCAAAAAAAAAAATCTTTGTGAAGAGACAAGGCAGAGGGGGACAGGCAGGACACAGGGTGCTGGCTCCATCCCCAGGGAAGGAGCTGCCAAAAAAAACCCTCTCCTCCGAGCTGGTGACCAGTGGTCGGCACGCATGTGACCCTTCTCAGGCTGGTGGAACCAGCTGGCCGAGAAGTCGAACGCGGTTACGTGTCCACCGAGGGCTTGGCGCTGGCTCCCTCCCGGGTTTTAATCCGCTTCTGTTTCCTGAAGCTTTGTCCTGGCGGCTCTCATCTTTTGAATTGCATGAATTGCCCAGGTGGTGGGGAGGAGGCGTTGGTGCGGGCGTTCCCCGCGTCCTGGAAAGGACGAGAGACCCGGACCTGGTGTCTCGTACCAGCATCGTGTTTGCACAGTGATATTTGGGTACCCTGTGACCCCAGCACCAAGCCTGGCTCCACCTGTGGGGCTGAGCTCTCTGCTCTCCCTGTTTTTTGGTTTTTGTTTTCTTTTTCTTTTTTTTCCCTGCAGATTAAAAACGAGGGCACCAAGAGCTGCCTGGATGTCGGTGAGAACAACCACGGTGGGAAACCGCTCATCATGTACCCATGCCACGGGATGGGGGGCAATCAGGTAGGCACGTGCACAACCCCAGGGAGCCTTCCTGCAGGGCACTAACCACATTGCCCCCCTTGCAGCCCCCCCATGCTTCCCCCTAGGGTTATTTTATGGGGGTGCAGCTGGCGAGGGGGTGACATCCCCCCCTTTTCTCACCCCCCCCTGCAGTATTTCGAGTACACGACCCAGCGGGACCTGCGGCACAACATCGGCAAGCAGCTGTGCCTGCGGGCGGGCGCGGGGCCGGCCGAGCTGGGCGAGTGCCAGTACCGGGGGAAGCCCACGCGGGTGCCACCCAACGAGGAATGGGAGATGGCCCAGGTGAGCAGCCCGGTCCGTGGGAGGATGCAGATGCTCCGCCGCTCGCTCCTATCAATCGGGGTGAGCTGAGCCAGGCGCTGTCTTTATTTCTTTTTTCCCAGGACCGGCTGATTAAAAACCCAGCCTCCCGCATGTGTTTGACGGCACGAGGCAAGCACCCAGCGATGGCCCCCTGCAACCCCTCGGATCCCCACCAGCTCTGGTCCTTCACCTAGCGGGCGAGTGGACCGAGCCCCGGCCATCCCCGACCGCGCTCAGGAAACCAGGATCCAAAACTTCTCCCTTTTTTTAATTTAAGAGAAGCAAAAGCCTTAAATATGCTGCATTTCACATCTGCCTTGAACTCAGTCCTGTGCCTTTTGACCGCTCCCGTTTGCAAATTCCGGGGGCACGGCAATAATGTGAGGAACCTGATAATGGGTCGTGGAGGAGCCCGAAGACACATTTTGGTGCCTGGATGTGGAAGGAAGGTGCTGGACTCCTGCCGGGTCCCCTGGGCTCTTTGCAGAGACTCTAAACTTCACATCGGGCATTCAAGAAGCCGTCACAGCCGCCCTGCGCGTGGAAGCCGGTGGGAAACTCCCGCAGCGAGGAGGGCGATGACCGATGGCCGTGTGACCGAACAGGGCTACGCGTCAATCCTGCAGCAGGGGTGAATCATTGGCTCAACACGGATGGAGAGGAGCCGGGTGCTTGGTGCCGGGACGCACATGAGGGCTGCCAGGATCTGGCCCTTGCCAGCATCAGGCATCCCTGCTCCTTTGGAAGGGAGAGGGATTTTGGGCTGTCTGCCTTAGATACCAGGCTTGATTTTTGGGAAAAATGTTAGATGATTTTTTTTTTTAATTATTATTTCATGATTGTTATTTCTTGACGCGGTTCTGCTCATCCTTGTGCTGAGCAGGAGGAAGGTCCCTGATGCGGGATGCTCGTGCTCCCGGGGCTTTGCAGCTAGGATCTCAAACGGGATGTTTTGGCTGTGCCCATCGCGGCATCTTCCCAGAGCACGAGCCCCTCTTGTTCTACTGTAGCTGCCACTATTTTGTTGCCATTTCATTTTTAGCTGGGGGGGGAAAACCCCTCCTGGAAGTGGAGAGGGATAACTTGTCTTTGGATACACGACCTAAAATAAAGAGATTTATTTTACAGACATCCCATCTCTGGCTGTGCTTCCTCAGTCGTTCGCATCGCGTCAGCAGGAGAACCAGCAAAACCCTGTGGGCTGCCCCAAAAACTCTGCCTCCATGCTCCCACCCCCTGCACTGATTTCATTTCCCTCCCTCGGCTCCCCCTGAGAAATTCCTTGAAAAGCTTGTAGCCGAAATGTCCATTTAAAGCCACCTTTGCAAAAAGCTGTTGAATTTGGGGGGGTTCAGCTTTGCTGTGGGTAGGGGAGGGTTTGGGTCGTGCCTGGGCTGCAGCTTTGCTAGGGTCCTTCTGTGTTCCCTTTTGCGCTGATAAAACTCCTAAGTGATTATTCAGAAACAATTTTCCCAATGAAATCTCACTTTTTTTTTTCCTGTAGAGATAAGAGCAGGTGCATTTTTTTCTTTCCTTTTTCTTTTTTTTTTTTTTTTCCTCAAACCTGTTGAACCTGGGACTCATGTTGGCTAGCCTCTCAAATGCCGTTTTCCAGCAACTGCTCCGTTGGTGGAGCAAAGCCCCAGTGCTGCTGGTTCCATCACATGGAGGATGCCCTAGGAGCAAGCGTGCGATTACCAACACACCCCAAAACAGCCTCGATTTCTTTTTAAAGGGAAAAATATGGGGGTTGGGTTTTATTGCCAGAAGTCAGATTTTTATTACAAATAAAAATGCTAAAAAAAATTCATTTAGCCTCAAACTGCCCCATGTAGTTGTCTGGTCCAGCCCCACTGCTGGTTGTGCTGGGTGGGATTTTTTTTTTTGCAGGGGGTGAAGGTCTTGCATGGCGTTTGTTTCTATTTTCCCACCCCAGGGTGATGCAGGTGCTGATATCGTGTTGGGTAAAATGCTTACAGGCATCCCATTGAAATCCGATGCAAGAGCTGTGGGTTGGGCATCCACAAGGCTCGAGACCGGGATCAACGCAGGGTTTGGACACATGAATGCTGCAGACAGCAGCTCGAAGAGCAAAATGTAAGAGCCTTGGACAATGTAAGTGCCTTGGAAAAGCTGTTGTATGTGGCTGGNAGGAGGGATAATATATTGTTTTAGCTCAATGACTTACTTGTGGCCTGTGATAAACAATGCATCATATAACAGACTTCATATATTACACTGCTGTGCATACTAAAGGGAAAAAAAAAAAGAAGAAAAAAAAAAAAAAGTAGAGTTGTGGCAGTGCAGCTGTGCCGAGCTGCTGATGACAGGAGTCAGGTGAATGCATCCTGCCTCTGCTGTGTAAAATGGGGCAAAAAAACATGTTTATTGTTAGTAGCTTGCATTTAGGGTGATTTTAGCCCCTGGCACCTCTGGTGCTTCTGTCTTGACCTTCGTGGCCATGTGTGTTTTGGAAGAAGGACCAAGGCTGCTTGATAGGGCCGAGTCACCTGCTTTTCTTCCCATCCCTCCTTCCCCAACCCCTTTAAAGCCGGCGCTGGGCAAGGGATCAGCCCCACTGCAGGCACAGCACCGAGGTGACCGCCGCGATGCTGCAGCTCGTGCTCCTCGCCGCCCTCGCCCTCTGCGGTAAGTCCCAGCGCCAAGGGCCCTTGGGCTTATTAGTGGCTGGTGAACCCTCGTTATGATCGACCCGCTTGCTTTCGGGACCGGTGGGCATACGGCTGTCGGTGTCACCATCCCCTTGCCTGCAGGACGCTGCTCCGAGACGGTTCCCGATGGGGTGCAGCGGGTGGTCGGTGGGACTGAAGTGCGTGCGCACGCCTGGCCCTCACAGGTGGGTCCTATTTGGGGACAGACAGCAAATCCAACGAGGCTCTTGGCCCCTTAGGGCTGCTTGGCAAAGCCCCCACGTCTCACCCCGTGCTGTGTCCCCCCACCAGATCTCCCTCCAGTATTACTCCAGTGGCAGCTGGCACCACACCTGCGGAGGGTCCCTCATCCGGCAAAACTGGGTGTTGACGGCGGCCCACTGCGTGGACAGGTGAGCGGGCATGGGGACCACAATGTGACAATGCCAATTTCCGCCAAAAACTTTGCTGAGGAGAAATTTTGGTTGCCCCTCACCCAAAGAGCAGCAGTCCTTGGAGGTCTTTGCTGATCTTTCCATTAAGGAGGACCATCCTTGGCAGCATCTTCTCCTTGTGTTGATAATTCTTGCTGTATTAATTCTTAAAATAATAATAATTTGGGGCCTGATCCTGTGCTTTCTTGCCTTCCTGGCAGTAACCTGAGCTTTCGTGTTGTCGCTGGTGACCACAACCTCTACCAGAACGAGGGCACTGAGCAGGTCTTCAGCGTCAGCAAGATCGTCATCCATCCCTCATGGAACAGCAACAACGTCGCTGCAGGGTAACGCACCCGGGGAGGGATTTGCTGGGGGGGGGCAGCACTGCTGGAAATGGTGCTTTCTCTGTGCACCCCTCGTTGCCCCATCCCGGGGGTCCCTGCAGTGCCCTTTGCATTCTCCCTGCAGCTACGACATCGCCCTGCTCCGCCTGTCCGGCTCTGCCACCCTGAACAGCTACGTGCAGCTGGCGGTGCTGCCCCAGGCGGGCACCGTCCTGGCCAACAACTACCCCTGCTACATCAGCGGCTGGGGACGCACCCGCAGTGAGTGCCACCACCACGGGATGGGACGCCCCAGGGCTCACCCACCCCCCAAAAATGTGGAAAAACGGGGGAGGTTAATCATTTTTTGAAGTCGGTTGAGGTCCCGGAATGCAGAACACGGGGCTGCACTGCAGGCGTGGGGATGCCCAAGGTTGGATGCGGTTGCACAAAAATTTGGGGGTGTTTTATGGGATAACGGGCGCTTGCTCTCTTGCAGCTAACGGGCAGCTGTCGAGCGTGCTGCTGCAGGCGTACCTGCCCGTCGTGGGCTACACGACCTGCTCCAGCTCGTCCTACTGGGGCTCCACTGTCAAGAACAACATGGTCTGCGCTGGCGGGGACGGCGTGCGCTCTGGCTGCCAGGTATGGCCCCAGCACCCTGTTTTCACCCCCGGCACCCCACCAGCATCCCTGCTCTGACGGGTGCCTCGGTCCGGCAGGGCGATTCGGGCGGCCCCCTGCACTGCGCGGTGAACGGGCAGTACCAGGTCCATGGCGTCACCAGCTTCGTCTCCAGCTTGGGCTGCAACGTCCAGGGCAAGCCCACTGTCTTCACACGTGTCTCTGCCTACAACTCCTGGATATCCAGTGTAAGGCAATGGGATGGGAGGTTTTTTCTTTTTTTAATCCTATTGGGTCCCCCCTATGGGGGCTTTGCGTGGCAGTCTCTACCAGGACAGACCAGCACTGCAAAGGTGGGCTGTTCCCTCGTTCTGCTCTACCTGGCCCCAAAATGAGCCTCCCAATAACCTTCTGAAAGCAAAAATCTGCAACCAAAAGGGGAGAGTACAACGGTGTGGGATGGGGCAGATAGTGCTGGCCAAGCCCCTGCGGAGATCAACCCAGCAGAGCACTTGCAAATTCATCGCACGTCACACCGCCTCTGCTGGCATCATGGGGCGAGCGCTGTGGCTTGAAGCACCCCAGTGGGGCGATGCTAGCGAGTCAAGGGGAGGAAAAAGTGGGGGGCTACGTGACAGCAACGCTAGCCCCATGCACTTCTCCTTCCAGGTGATTTCCCAGAACTGAGCGGCGGCGGGAGGAGAACCCGATCCCCAGCCTGGGCCATGGACATCGAGTATTTCAGTCGGGGGCATTTAAATCTCGTAGCTGGTGTTAATAAAGTCTGTTCTTCAGCGAGAGCGTGCTGGCTGTTGCCTCTCTCCAGCAAGGCTGAGGATGCTTTGCCCCAGTTCTCTTGCCTGCATCCATGCAATCCTTCCCCAGCTCACAGCATCCTTTGCCCTCCCATCTTTTTGGAGCATCCCTTCGGCCAGATCCCTCTTCTGCTTTGCATGGGGCTTGGAAAAGATCTGCAGGGAAAAAGCGACCAGCCCCGGGCAGATGAAATGTCCTTGGGCAAAAGGGAAAAACTGAGCTGCTCCCGAAGAGCGATGCAGCAGGGGGACCTCCCTGGCCCCAAGCTCTGCTTGTCTTCCAAAACTAATTCATTTACAATGAGAGAGGATGGATCTGGTGTCTGTTACCGCCTCGCCTAGAGCTGTAGGGTCAAAGCCCATTTACACGCGTCCCATGGGAGCTAGGCTCGCCGTGTTACACACTGCACCCCAGCCTGGCTTGGGATGGGAAAAAAAAGCAAAGAATCGCATAACTGACTCCAAAAGCAAAATTAAAACCCAAAACAGAACCTCGCGCAAGGATTATCATTGCTCAGACGCATTCGTGCTTCCCGCTTTTGTCCCACCCTCATGGCTGGGCTTTTTGGGGCGGCTCGCAGCGGGGGGTGCCCGGGTGCTCGGCGGATGCCTCGTTTCGAACTTCCGCAGCAAACATTAAACCACAAGTTGATGCCGAAAGCAGAAACCGCGCGGCAAGCTGCAGCCATGGCAGAGGGCAAGAGCGGGGGAGCCGGGCTCTTCGCCAAGCAGGTCCAGAAGCGGTTCAGCCGGGCGCAGGAAAAGGTACGGCATGGCCCTCGCCATCCTTTAGTTTATTTTCGCTATTGATTTTTCCAGGGTGAGGGTAGGGTGGCACCTGGGGGCTGCTCTCGCCAGGCACCGCTCTGCACCCATGGGTGCTCGTGAAGAGTTAATTTGGGTACCTTTGCATGCGCGCACGCACCTCTGGGCTAAACCCACACTTGCTGCAAGGCTTTGGGTTTGCAAACTTCTCCCCAGAGCCCGCCCCAGGCTGCTTTGGCAGCCTTGAAAAACAGGAGTTTCCCCTCAAAAAATGGCTTCCGGTGCAGGCTGCCGGACGGGCAGCTGCTGCTGGCAAGGGGTCCCTCGGGTTGGGCCGGGTCCCCAGGTCCCCAGCGGTGACAGTGACAGCAGGGACCTGGCACAGGGCTGGCCCCCGGAGCGCTGGTGTAGTGGCAGGAAGCAGGGGGAAGGGCTGCGGAAGCAGGTTGAAATGGGGCGATTTGATGCTGGTTTAGGATGTTTCGGGGGCGTCCCCTTTGTTTTTTTTTTTTTTTTTTCCCCAAAAAAAGCAAGCAGCAGCTCCTGGGGTTTGGGGCTAAATTCAGCTCTTCCGCAGCCGTATCAGCCCGGGACAGGCCCCGGTCACTTCCTGGGAATGGACCTCTTCCTGGCCACCCCTTGCACTGTTACTACGATGGGGCTGTCAGGGGTGGCCTTCATCCGCAGCTCCTCCTCTTCATCCTTGCAGCGGTGTCACCGATTCCCAGTGGGGCAGCACCCTGGGGCTTCACCTGCACCCATTGTCATGTGTGGGGATGTTTTGGGGAGCACGGGGCTGGATCCATAGGGTTTCATAAGTGAGGATGGTGGGGATGTGCTGTGTTGGCTTGGCTCCCAAAAAGCTACCGTTTTCCCCTAAAAATAAAAAGCACCGAGGGATGTGCAGAGGTTTTGCATCCCTAAGGCAAACCCCAGCTCAGGTGGGCTCCAAGCTGGGGCTGTCGGAACCTCAAGAGGGGCTCCCCCCCGGTAAAGCTTGGCCACGCTGCGTGCCGATGTGTTTCCCTCTCTCCATCCCAGGTTTTGCAGAAACTGGGCAAAACCGTCGAAACCAAGGACGAGCAGTTCGAGCAAAGCGCGTACAACTTCCAGCTGCAGCAGGTTGCACTGGGGAGCGGAGGGGACCTGGGGG
>VXAA01005345.1:2054-12262 GCA_013399115.1 Anseranas semipalmata | reverse complement strand
TGAGGCCACCTAAAACCTCCTGCCCTCCCTCCTGCCAGGCCTTTGGGAATGCGAAGACGACCAGGAATGACAACAGCAGCCGCTTTGGGAAGTACATCGAAATTGGCTTCAGCCAAGCGCGTGTCATGGGGGCCACCATCAAAACCTACCTGCTGGAGAAATCCCGTGTCACCTTCCAGGTGGGTCTCTGGGTGGCACGGGGACGGGGCTGAGCAGGGGCTGCCTTGCTCCTCCTGGGTTGAGCTGGGAGAGGGAGGTGTCCCTTGTCCCCAATCTGGGGCCTCAGCACCACCTTCTCGGGGGGGCCCCGAGGTGACCTGGCTGCTCGATGCTCTTCTTGCTCATCCGCAGGCAAAAGCAGAGAGGAACTACCACATCTTCTACCAGCTCTGTGCCTCGGCCGCCCTGCCCGAGCTGCAGGGCCTGGGTCTCCGTGAGTACCCCAGCGTCAGCCCCATGGCACGGCTCGGGCAGTGCCGGTGCCCCTGCCTTTCCCCAGAACGGGGGCAGGACTGGGCTGCCCGCTGGGTGCTGAGCGTGCTTTGCACCACGGGCTGAGGGTGGCTGGGAGCCCGGTGGGGCTGTGCTGGCTTCACCACCCGCACATCTTGCCCGCAGGTGGGGCAGACACCTTCCACTACACCCGGCAGGGGCGGTGCACCGCCGGCACCGACGATGCAGCCGACCTGGACAGCACACGGCATGCCTTCTCCCTCCTGGGTACCGTCCTGGCTGGGCATGGGTGGGGAGAGACCACGCAGGGTGGGCAGGGCTGGTCCCCATCGTCCCACCACCCTCACCCCATTACTGGTAGGAGCACCAGTGGTGGACACCCCGATGCTGGGGAGCCCAGATATCTGCTGGCTGTTCCCATCTCTCCAGCTTGTGCCATGCAGGGGTTCCAACCGGCACTGGGGGCAGCCCCTCATGCCCGTGCTGTGCCCGCAGGTGTCCCCGAAGCCGACCAGCTGGAGCTCTTCGCCGTCCTTGCTGCCATCCTGCATCTGGGCAATGTTGCGGTCAGAGGGAGGGACCGCCACGGGGACGGATGCTTCGTGGAGGTGGGCGAGAGCTCGCTGCACCCGGCCGCATTGGGACCTGCGTCCCGGCAGTGCTGGTGACAGCTCTGTCCCTTTGCAGCCTGCTGATGAGGCCCTGGGGCTGTTCTGCATGCTGCTGGGCATCGAGGAGGCGCAGGTGACACGCTGGCTCTGCCACCGCAAGCTGGTGACTGCCGGTGAGACCTACCTGAAGCCGCTCTCCAGGCAGCAGGCGCTGGACTCCCGGGATGCCCTGGCCAAGCACATGTATGGGCAGGTCTTCAGGTGGATGGTGAGCAGGGTCAACCGTGCCCTGCGGTCACCAGAGGGCCACCACACCTCCATTGGCATCCTGGACATCTACGGGTAAGAATGGATCTCCTCTCCCACGCTGCGTGGCAGAGCATGGTCCTGCTGTGGTTGTGGGTCTGCAGCCACCAACTGGGACATGGGGCAGTGCCTGTCCCTGCAGCGGGGCCGGGGTGGCTCTGCCCTGCCTCAGCCAGGTCTCTGCTGCCCGCAGGTTCGAGATGTTTGAGCTCAACAGCTTTGAGCAGTTCTGCATCAACTATGCCAACGAGAAGCTGCAGCAGCTCTTCAACCTGGTGGGTGTCACCCCGATGTCCCCTCGCACATGCTGCTGTGCTGGTGCTTTTGGCTTCCTGCCCTGGGAACGTGGCTGGTCCTCCAAACCTGGGGCTCTAGGAGGCTGCTGGAGCTGGGCACGGACCCAGAAGTGCCCCTGCTCCAGGAGAAGGGCTGCTTCGGTGCCCTGTGGAAGCCAAGCCACCTCCTGCAGCCAGCCCCGTGACCGGCTGCCTCTGCCCCTTCTCATCTCAGTGCTGCTCTCCCTCCCTCCCTCTAGCATGTCTTCAAGTTGGAGCAGGAGGAGTATGTGACCGAGGAGATCCCTTGGGTCTTTGTCGACTTCTGTGACAACCAGCCATGCATCGAGCTCATTGAGGGCCGGCTTGGCATCCTGGACCTGCTGAATGAGGAGTGCAAGGTGGGCGAGGGGTGCTGGAGCAGGTCACCATGGCCATCCTGAGCCCTTGGCCATCCCCTCTGACCCCTTTGCCTTTCAGATGCCCCAAGGCAGTGATGGGAGCTGGGCCCAGAAGCTTTACCAGACCCACCTCAGCAGCTCCCACTTCCAGAAGCCCAAGAGGCCCATGGACGCCTTTGTTGTCTGCCACTTTGCTGGCAAGGTAGGAGAGCCATGGTGGCACCTCGCTGGGCAGGGAGGGCTTGGCAGCACCCAGCCCACCCCATTGGGAGCTGCTGGTGGCATCTCCTGCAGCCTCTGCCCTCCCCAGGGGAGGGGTCCTGTGCTGGGCTGCAACTCCAAGGGTAAAAACAAGGAGGCCCTGTGGCTGTGATGGTTCCCATCAGCAGTGTGGGTTCATGGAGAAGAACTGGTCCTGCAAGGACTTTCCAAGAACCCTGGACCAAGCCAGGCTAGGAAGCACCAGGCTAATGCTGGTGCTGGCTTTGTCCCCCACCAGGTGGAATACCAGTGTGATGGGTTCGTGGAGAAGAACAGGGACACTGTCCCCGAGGAGCTGGTGGGGCTGCTGCGAGCCAGCAAGGTGAGAGCCAACCCTGTGGGTGCTGGGAAGGATGGGAGGTGCAGGAGATAAAAGCCATGCGGGGTGAACCCTGCATATGCTGGGTGCGGTGCTGGCCGTGGTCAGGGTGCCCTGGGAGGTGGGTGCCCTGGGATGGGGGTGCCCCCATCCTATTCTCTTGCCCTGGGCTGCCCCACCTTGGGCTGGGGTGTCCTGCTGCTCCCGTGCCGGTAATGCTGTCACTTCTCCCCTCCGCATCCTGTGGTCCTGGCAGAAGGTAAGGGACATCTTGGAGGGAGCTCTTGCTCACCTGGGAGGGTGCCCACGACTTGCACTTGGGTTCTCCTAGGGACAAGTTGGGGGCACAGCTGGTTCCTGCACATCTGGGCTGTAGCAGGAAGAGGATCCTGCACTGGGTTGGCCTCTGGAGCCCCTGGGCTTCTGGGGCTGCGCGTCCTGCTGGTGATGGCTGTCGGGTGGTATGGGGTGATGCTTGCTGTGAGGTCTGCCCAGCCCTCGTGGCTCTGCTCCACACAGTCTGCCCTGCTCGCCGAGCTCTTCCTGGAGGATGGGGACGGCCCCGTGTCCATGCAGTCCCGCAGGTCCAGTGGGCCCAGGCCGGCCGGCCGCCCCAGCCGCAGGTCACTGCCCAGTGGCCAGAAGAGCAAGAAGTCCATCTCCAGCCAGGTACAGGGCAGGGGTAGCCCCGAGGGGACCCCTGGGCCCTGCCTGCTGGCCCTGACCACGCTCCCCTTGTCCTCCGCAGTTCAAAGCCTCCCTGAACCGGCTGATGGAGATGCTGGGCAGCACCACGCCACACTACATCCGCTGCATCAAACCCAACGATGGCAAGCTGCCCTTCGTGTGAGTGCCCAGCTGGCAGGGATGGGGACACTGCGGGGCTCTGCCACCCCTCCAAGCTGTGTCCCTCCTGCCCCGTGTGCCTTGGTGCACACCCAGCTGATGCCCGGCTGAGCTGGATGGGATCCATTTTCC
Source organism: Anseranas semipalmata (assembly GCA_013399115.1). Taxonomy (NCBI): domain Eukaryota; kingdom Metazoa; phylum Chordata; class Aves; order Anseriformes; family Anseranatidae; genus Anseranas; species Anseranas semipalmata. The sequence goes on along the minus strand of VXAA01005345.1, from coordinate 8,658 downwards.
TTTTTGGCCCCAGGTTTGACTCCAGGCGAGTTGTGGAGCAGCTGCGAGCCTGCGGGGTCCTGGAGACCATCCGGATCAGTGCTGCGGGCTACCCCTCCAGGTACGCCCTGCTTCCCCAGCATCCTGGGGCTCCCCCTGGCCACAGCACCCCCTGATCACCTCTGTGCCCCACAGGTGGACGTACCAGGAGTTCTTGGACAGGTACAGGGCTCTGGTCAGCAGAGAGGAGCTGGAGGGTGCTGATGTGAAGCAGATCTGCAGCCTTGCCCTGGAGAGACTGCTCCAAGTAAGGGCTCTGCCCAGGCAGTGCAGCTGTGGTACCCGAGCATCCATTGCAGATGCTTCTCCCAATCCTTCCAGTGTGTGTGGGTGCCCAGTGGGGTGCAGAAATGGGTGCAAGGGGCAATGGGGAGGAATTGGGATTCCCCCAGCCACTGGGGAAGCTGAGCAATGGAGGTCAGGGGCATGCAGAGCATCACTCTGGGGGAACCTGGCCAGGGAGTGCTTCCTCCCTGGATCAGCCTCCCCTCTCTTTGCCCACAGGACCCCAGCAAGTACCAGTGTGGGAAGAGCAAGGTGTTTTTCCGGGCTGGCCAGGTGGCGTACCTGGAGGAGCTGCGGTACCGGCGGCTGCGGGCAGCCTGCACCCTGCTGCAACGGCACCTGCGGGGCTGGCTGGCGCGGCGGCGATTCAGGCGGGTGCGCGCCGCGGCCGTCTGTCTGCAGCGCCATGCCCGGGGCATGCTGGCCAGGAGGTGAGCGGGGCCGGGGCTCGGAGGGAGATGCAATGAGCTGAGACAGGGCTCAGCTCTGGGATGCTCTGGGGGCTCTGCCACCCCGCACCCAGCTCCTCGCCTCCCTGCAGGCTCGCTGCGATGCTGCGGAGGAGCAGGGCTGCTGTGGTGCTGCAGAAGACCGTGAGGATGGTGCTGGCCCGGCGCTCCTACCTGCGCACACGCCAGGCTGCCATCACCATCCAAGCCTTCGCCCGGGGCATGTTCGCCCGGCGGCTTTACCGACAGGTAGGAGCAGGGCAGGGCGGTGGGGGGCCCATGTTTGGGTAGTGGGGGGGGTCCCTGCTACATCCACCCTGTGCACCCTGGGAATCAGTGTGCTCTGTGATGTTGTCACATTCTTGACTTCTTGGTGACAAAAAAGTCTGCTCTTGCCATGCTGCACACTCCTTGGGGGGCAGCTGGCATCGCATCACCTCTTGGTGACAGTGCAGCACTGTCACCAGCTGAGCGGAGCTGGCATCGCCATCCTCCCGTGCTTGCTGGTGGTGCCACTGCCCCATCTCTCCCTCGCAGATGGTGCGGCACCAGAAAGCCGTGGTGATCCAGGCTGCCGTCAGGGGCTGGCTGGCCCGGAGCCGCTACGCCCGGTTGCGCGGGGCCGTGCTCTACCTGCAGTGCTGCTACCGCCGGGCACGGGCACGGCGGGAGCTGCGGCGCCTGCGGGCAGAGGCGCGTTCGGTCGAGCACTACAGGCAGCTGCACAAGGGCATGGAGATCAAGGTGATGCAGCTGCAGTGCAGGCTGGATGAGCAGGTGGGTGCTCCAGCCTTCCTTGGACCTGCTTTTGCCACCCACTCCCTATATAGCCAAAACCCCAGCTCTGGTCTTCTGGCCCTGCTGGACACATGTCCCCAGGCAGGAGTGCTGCGTCTAGGTGTCACTCCTGGGTTTCTGATGCACCCTTGGGATGTGCCGGAACCCTCCTGGGTGCTTGGGTGGGCGCAGCCTCGCAGCGTGGTGGTGTGTGCCGGGAACAGCTCCAGCACGGCGCGTTCTCCCACCGGCAGCATCTGCTGTCGCCATCTGGGTGAGCGTCTCTGCTCCGGCTGCCACCGCTCCATCTCCGGGGGTGGCTGCGGAGTGGGAGGGAGGGCTCCCGCGGTGCCGTCCTGTCTCTGGGGATGGGGACAACCAGGAGGTGGGGAATGGGCTGCAAAGCCATGGCGAAGCTCATGCATGGCTCCATCTGGGATGGTGCGTGATGGGGAGCTCGCCCAGGCTGGAGCTCTGCTTGGGGTGGTACCCACGGCTCAGGGGTCCAAGCAGATGGCTGAGAAATGGGGTACCCAGACCTGGGCTTTGTTGCAGACGGACAGCCAGGGCTGCATGGGCTCCCATTAATGGGGGGGATGGACATATGGGGACACCCCCAGCACCCCATAACATGCTCTGCCCCCCAGGCCCAGGAGAAGCAGCGGCTGGCGGAGCAGCTCTCAGCGCTGAACGCTGCCCACGCCGAGGAGGTGCAGCGCCTGCGGGATGAGATGCGGGGACTGCGGGAGGACGCGGCCCGCGATGCCCAGGTCCAGCAGCTGCAGGAGCGGCTGGCTGAGCTGGAGAGGCACAGTGCCGAGAGCCGCCTGGCCCAGGAGGTCGAGGAGCTCCGGCAGGTCCGTCACAGGGATGGCTGGGGATGCTCTTGCTCTACCGGGGCTTTCCAGGGACCTGACCCGAGTGTTGAGTGCCCATGGGGAGGCACCTGGGCTGTACCTGCCCCTCTGCTTCCTCCACAGCGCCTGGCAGAGGTGGAGGCTGTGAAGCTGCACCTGGGGGAGGAGAGGGATGCTCTGATCCAGCGCACCTTGGAGCAGTCGCAGGATCTGGAAGGTAGAAGGGTTCCCCCGCCTCATCCGGCACAAGGCTGGTCCCGCAGGCTTGGTGCGCCCTCCCCTTGCAGGGGGTTTTTGCTCATCCCCATGCCCGGCGTGTGCATCCCCTGCAGAGCAGCACCAGCGTGCGGCGCGGGAGAGCCGGGGGCTGCAGCAGGAGCTGGAGGAGGAGCGGGCGCGCTACCAGAGTCTGGTGAAGGAGTACGCCCGCCTGGAGCAGGGCTACGAGAACCTGCGGGACGAGGTGGCCTTCCACAGGGTGAGGGGCTTGCTGGGGCTATGGGTAGCGGGCACCTGAGTTCATGTGCTGGGGGATCCCCCAGCCAAGGCAGCCTGGGGGGGGGGTCCAAGACCACCTGCATTTAAGCTCCGGCTCCTCTGCAGTGGGGCTGGAGGGCTGAGCTGCCGCGTCCTTGTGCCCCATCTCTGGGAGGGGACAAGAGGTGTGTGCCCAGCTTGTGGGGTGTTTAGGATGTGGGGGACCAACCCTGTCCTTCTTCCCCTTAGCAAAGCACCTTCAGACGCTCCCCTTCATCTGAGAGCTTCCTGGGCTCCGAGAGCAGCTACCTCTCCTCCATGTCCACGGCCCCTTCGCGGGATGGCTCCGACCAGCAGGCTGAGGCTAGTGGGGACAGCGGTGGCCCAGGGGACACTGATGGGTGGCAGGGTGGAGGTGACGAGCGGCCTGTCCCTTCCCTTACCCATGGGAGCCTGCAGGGCCAGCCCTGCCCTGGGGCTCCTAGCTGGGGTGGCCGCAGGGATTTGGGGCACCCAGTTCCTGTGCCAACCTCCCTTCCTGCACCCAGGGGCCGGAGGAACGCTGGCAGCCAGTGCCCGAGGGGCCCCAGCCCCCGGGGGAGCCGCTTCCCAACGGCAGCGTGGGGCAGGACCCCTTCGAGAAGGCGTACCTGCTCCTGCTGGGGCAGCTCAACACCGTCACCGAGGAGCTGGCCCGCACCCGCGAGGAGCTGCGGAGGAGCAAGGCCCCCGCCGAACACGAGGAGAAGAAACCCCTGGACTTCCTCAAGCGCAGGGTGAGCCCCTGCCCCACTGACACGGGGCCGGATCCGGGCTGGTGGGGCTGCTCTCACCATGTGCTCTTCTCCTGGCAGAACATCGCCGAGATGCTGGGGTTGGGCAGGAGCCCAGAGAAGGTGGCGGTGGACGATGACTTGAAGCACGCGTACGATGCGGTGCAGGTTGCCAATAGGTGAGTGTGGCCCCAGAGATCATCCAGCTGAGGTTGGACGATGCCCTGTGACAGGCTGTGGGATCTGTGCGTCTTGGGGTGCTGCTGGGGGGGCTTTCCCTGCTGTTCTGGCCAGCTACGGCTCAGGCTGCAGCCACCCCACCCATGCAGTGCTGTGGTGCTGGGCAGCTCCAAACCTTCTCTGAAGCAGCCGCCTCCCTACCTGCAATCAGCACCTGCAGCTTTGGTTCCCCTTCCCTCCTGTGCTGCATCTTCCTGGGAGCCTGGAGCTCCTAAGCACGGGCACACCCACTGCATGAGCTTGCTGGGTGCCCCAGCCTGTTCCTGAGCTGGCCTCGATGCATCTGGGGGGGAAGATCAGCACAGCCGGGTCCCTGCTGCTGCCAGGGCAGGGGGAAAGTCCCCAGCTCTGGGGCTTTGAGGGACAAACCCCACCCTGAGGGATGGAGTGTGGTGATTCATAGAATCATGGGATGGTTGGGCTGGCAGGGACCTCAAAGGCCACCCAGTGCCACCCCTGCCATGGGCACAACCCCTCCCACCAGCCCAGGCTGCCCAAAGCCCCGTCCAGCCTGGCCTTGGGCACTGCCAGGGATGGGGCACCCACAGCTTCTCTGGGCAGCCTGGGCCAGGGCCTCGCCGCCCTCATAGTGAAAAATTTCTTCCTAACATCCAACCTAAATCTCCCCTATTTTCATGTAAAGCTATTACCCCTCATCCTATCAGTACACCCCCCGACAGAGTCCCTCCCCAGCTTGTCACCCAGTCTGTGCTGATGTTTGGGGTTGTCCTGACCCACCTGCAGCACCTTGCACTTAGCCTTGTTGACCTGCATGAGGTTCATGTGGGCCAACTCTCAAGCCCACCCAGGTCCCTCTGGATGGCATCCCTTCCTTCTGTCTGTCGGCTGCACCACTCAGCTTGGTGTCATCCGCAAACTTGCTGAGGGTGCACTTGATCCCGCTGTCATTGATAAAGACATTAAACAGCACCGGTCCCAGTGCAGGCCCTCGAGGAACACCGCTCATCCCTGGTCTGCAGCTGGGTGCTGAGCCATCAACCACAACTCTGACTGCAGCCATCCAGCCAAGTCCTTATCCCCCAAATAGGCCACCCATCACATCCACCTCTCTCCAATTTAGAGGCAAGGATGTTGTGTGGGACCATCAAAGGTCCTACAGAAGCCCAGGTAGATGACAGCAGACCTGAGGGGGCTGGCCCAGCTTGGTGACTCGGTTTCCCCCGGTGCATGCAGGCTGCTGGCGAGCCAGCTGCAGGAGGAGAAGCAGCAGCACGAGGAGGAGGTGGAGGGGCTGCACCTCGACATCCGCTCGCTCAAGCAGCTGAGCCAGCAGCAGGCAGCCCTCATCCAGGACCTGCAGCGGCACCAGGGCCAGGAGGGGCTGCAGCACCACGTCGTGCGGCTCAAGGAGGAGAACTGGGTAAGGGGAGGGAACGGATAGGATGGGACACGGGGCTTGGGGATGCCCACCCCACCTTGCCCCATGGCAAGCTGCAGCATCCCACTGGGGAGCAGTGCAGGGGACCCCTGGCATCCCCCCAGCCCCATACCCCATGAGCTGGGTGCTGCTGGGGGTGTCCAGCTGAGCGGGGGTGGCCGAGTCCTGCAAGAGCTGTCTCTGCTCAGGAGCTGGCCCAGAAGCTGGAGAAGCAGGAGAGGACCACACTGAAGCTCCAGAAGCAGCTGAGAGCCTATGCGAAGCAGATCCAGGACTTCACAGGCAAGTACCTACATGGGGTGGGGGGGTCACTAGCCTGCTTTGGGGCTGATGCATTGCCCAGCCTCAAGGTGGGGGAGCAGAGCACCTCCAAACCATGGTGCTGGGGAGCTCTATGTGGACTGAGCTGAAGGGACCTGCTCAAGGTCCTGTGGCCCAGGACGCAGCAGGATGTGACCTATGCTCCTCTCCACCAGTGAAAAGAGAGGCCACCGGGCTGGGGCAGGAGCCAGGAGGGTCCCCCCCGGTCCCATCTCCATCAGGGCTGTCCCAGGCCATGCTGGCATGGAGGATGGAAGATGAAGGGCGCATTATCAAGGCCATCATCACAGGTAGGGGTTGGATGGATGGGGTCCCCTCACCCAACCAAGCAGCTTGTTCCCTGCCAGGGTTTCTTCCCCAGAGGATGGTCTCATCCTGTCCGCCTCGCTGGGGCAGCATCCTGCCTGCTTCAGCTCTCCTTAACTGCCTGGCCCCAAGCTCCACTGCTTTTCCCTGCAGACTACCGCCCGCAGAGCAGCCCGGGGGTGCTGCCGGAGCTGCCAGCCTACATCCTCTTCCTCTGCATCCGCCACGCAGACCACTGCCGTGACGAGCCGCGGGCCCGCTCCCTGCTGGATGCGGCCATCAATGCCATCAAGAGGGTCATGAAGGTGCTGGGCTTGGCTGGGAGGGTTGGGCTGAGGAGCAGGAGCTTTGCTGGCCAACGTGGGGGTGGCACTGGGGCTGCAGTCTGGTCCCCAGGGCTTTGCGTGATGGGGCTGTAGTGTCCAACCTGAGCATCCCCTGGGGTTGGGGGTGTCACGGAGCAAGCACAGGGTGCGGGGGCTTGCTGCTAGAGCCTCCCTGATCCCTGTGCTTGCTTTCCCCCCCCACCGCAGAAGCACAGTGATGACTTTGACGTGGTAGCACTCTGGCTTGCAAATGCCTGCCGGCTCCTGAACTGCCTGCGCCAGTATGGCCGGGATGAGGTAGGACTGGGCTGGGGAGGGGGATGTCACCCCCCTGGGAAGTGTGAGGGCCTGGAGG
>VXAA01005342.1:281812-308294 GCA_013399115.1 Anseranas semipalmata | reverse complement strand
CCCCCATCGTACCTAGTTTAAAGTTTCCTTTCCTTTCAGAAGAGACTGTACTGGAAGCTGTCTGGTTTGTGCACCCCAAAACTCTTGTGCAAATTAAACCCATAACTGTGAGAATAGCCAGGGGATTCACTTCCAAAATCACATTCTCCAAACAAAAATGATATTGTACATACAACCTGCCAGAATTAGCTCCTAAATTTTTTGCACTTCCCATTTTACTAATCTACAAAATGAGGGTGGTCATTCTTCCAACCTGTGAGGAAAGATTGCTTGTGATACTATGGAAGTGGGAAAAACTCTAGAAATACATTTACTTTACCCACTGACATGGGGGCATTTCCTTTCCTGCATTCTCATACCTTCTTCTTTCATTACTGAGGAAACTAAGTTGCAGTACTTAGTGACAAGCATGACTGTTTCAGTTCTATTAGTTTTAATAGCTACTAACAGTTATAGCTCTTCTAAAAACATGTGGGTTTTGTTTTAAAGAAAAACAGTCATTTTTCTCCCTAAGGATGCCTATCTTGGCCATAAAACAAACAAGTATGAACAAAAACAAATGACACCTGTTTCTTCTGTAAATTTGTGTCTCACAGCTACTAGATATTTTTACCTGCATTATAGTGAGACATGACAAGGTTTATATAGAGCAGTAATACCTTATTAGATCAACTGATACCACTTAAGATGGAAGACTTTTGAGCACATAAGCCTTTTTGAGATCTCCACAATTCTAAAAAGTATGTCACCCTTTACTAGACAGTACAGAATCTAAAGAGAAATGCATGCTTAACTGGGGATTATATTATCTGACTTCTAATACAGCACAATATCTAACAATCTTAGGTCATTAATAACTTCCCTTTGAGAATTCTGTGGTAACCAATAGGTTTGAGTTCACACTGCAAACTCTCAGTTCTCTGAGACATAAAAGAATGTTTTCTTTGCTTAGCTACTCTCTTCTATGAAATTTGAAGGCAATCATCTTCTAGCTCCTCACCCTGATGTCTAAATTGGTTGAAACTGATCAGACAACATAGTCAGAGGTCTGATTACATTAGACTGTAGGTTGAAAAATCCCATACAAACCTGAACAGACAGAAAAAGAGTACACAAGACTGAATTTATTACCACAAATATAAATCAAAAAAGTGTTACTCCTGAAGCCAATTGTGGAATTAAAATCTGTTCCTAAACAAAATTTCATATCTCAAATTACCATTTAGACTCTTACAAGCATGCAAAAGAGATCCACAATGCAATGCAATTTGTTCTTAATATTAGCAGAAAACAGTAACTAAAGTCAGCTGTGATCTTTGGAACAACATAATTCTATGGACAGTTGAGTCCAATTCTGTATTGTTAAATCAGCAAACACGAGATTTTTTTTTCTGGCTGAGTAAGGACTACAGGATTCAGTTCTTTGCCACCTAAAGTGGCATTTTGAAAAATGATGTTAGTTTGGTTTGCAACCTCAGCTGACATAGGGAAAATGCTAAGATGAATTGCTAACATTTCTGCATGAGCTCTGGACAGGATGATGTAATGTGCTGAAACAACCCAAACAACAAGAAATGGCACAGGAGCAAAAAAACAGCAAAAGAAGCCCCAGCAGTCCATGAGTGATTAACTGTCTGCTCTGATAAAATGGGCAAACCCCTTCAGTGCCAGGTAGTTATTTACTCTAGAAATAAAATACAAAACTTAGTATTCTTGAGTCTAACTAATCTTTATTGCTCCAGTCTATAAAAATAGGTGTCTCCCCAAGTCACAATGCTAGATAAATAGAGAAGCTGCAACATGATTGATCATTCAAGAAAAAGCATATGAAAGATTTCAGTGATTTCCAATGTTACCACCTGGATCAAGCAAGCAATTCACAGCAGCAAATAGGTGGATTTCTCCTTATCTTTCCTTTATCTTTTCACATCGTAGATTTAACTATCATCAGTAGACATTGGGATAAATGTAGCAACCTTCCTGCCAGAGCACAAACGAGGAGAATGGTCTTGAAACCAAAGGGTATCAACAGGGGATGAAACAATGAGTAAAGGCAAAAATACCAATGAACACAAGTTTATATTTAGGACTGAAAGAAAAACAAAAGCTCTGCTACAGAGCAAGTCTGCATATCCAGACTAGAGATAATTCAGATTTAGAGAACTTGATTGACCAGCAAGAAACTAAAAAGCAACACTATTGTTTATCCAATATCCATTTTTAGTGTTCTCATAAGGGGCACTTCCACCTAATCATGGTGAGCAGAAAAAAAATTATCCAATTTTCAAACAGGACTGAAAATATTAGAATTAAGACACGATACATTCTTCCTAAAAACATTCCAAAGAGAAGTTCTGTTCTGAAGTGCAGTGAAACCTGTATTGCCTGTGTTTTCCCAGTGCTTTACCCTTCAGTAAACAAAGGACTTATCTTGCATTTGCCTCACTGGTTTCACATAAATTATACAATTCAGATTTGCTGTTAGATGCTAAGTAAAATTAAAACAAGAAAAACAAAATGACACCTTATTAATTATATGAAATATGAGCTGCAGTTCTTGGATTTATACTTCAGCTATTAAAATCAAATTGCTGTAGTATTATTATACTAAGTATTCTTCCACCAACAGATAGAATTTTTTTTTTAATCTCCCCATGCGTTGCAATAGGATTACATTGTACCTCCAGTGGTCTCTCAAAAAAGCACAAAAACTCCAAATTATAGACAAGAAGTCATTTAGGCCAAGAGACCTTCACTGTTCAGAATCTAACTTAAGCCTTCCTATAATACGTCGTACAGTCCAATGCAAGACACTGACAATGTGAAGAATAGAGGTATTTTTCCCCCCCTCTTATCACAACAAAGAAGATGAGCAAGCAAGCAAAGACAGGCAGAAAGTGATGAGTGAAAATAGGTTTCTGGTCATCCACATGTTTCAGGACTAGAGACATTTCATGCCACTTTTTAATGCCACCTTTAGACTTGACAATGGCAACTAAAAGAAATGAGGCCTCCTCTCCATATTGAAGATCAGCTGCATTGAAGTAGATCAGTAGACAAGTACCTCACGTTGTCATAAAATAATGTCTCAGTTTAATGAACTGGTAAATGAGTGCAGACTGAAGCAGCTCCACTAACTGATGAAGCAAAATTTCAGACAGTTTGAGGCCTGGTTGGATCTGCATCAGCCTAAGAGCAACACATCATTATCGCTACCAGCCAATTGTCTAAATCAATACTAATATGGAGTTGTGCTTCACAGCCGTGGTGGTTTAACACCAGTGGGCACCTCAGCACCACCACACCGCTCTTTCCCCTCATACAGTTGCTATGAAGCTGCCTAGCCCCATAATCACTCAGGCATTTTCAGCATACAGCTTTAGAAAACCAGTATTACTTGTGTTGTGTGTACCCCAGCTGAGAACTGTCTAGCTGTCAGGCTGTTTCAGATTTTGCCCAGTCAGCACTGTAGCAGAAGACCTGATGGCCTAGAGCCTTTTTTCCCAATCCCTCAATCCACCTGGTCCTAGATTAACAGCTCATATAGGCCTCTGGTATCCAGCCTAATGATTTACAATGCTTCATTCCTGAGAGCCCAGGGCAGAAAAGGAAGGCATGGAGAGATGAGGACTGCAGTTGTAAATGGAAGAAACTGATGTTTAAAAACAGAACCGCATCAGTTATCAGTGACACCATGGATACACATTATCTACGTCTACAACTCTCAGAGCCCATTTGCTGGAAACATAGCAGTGGGCCCAAGCACCAAACTGGATCCAGATTCAAAATTCCCAGCATCATTTTCCAACTGGAAGACTCCTGTCTTTAGGCTGTACTTTAAAAAGATAGCGCATCTGAAGCTCTTTCCTTCTACAAAGCAAACCCACACTCAAAGTAAAGCAATCCTACTCTCGCAGCCTGAATGCAACTTGAACCATACCATTCATAAGATCAATCACTAATAGATCAACACAGCTCCAGAAATCCATGCTTTGAGGTCCTTCACTTCTAACACTATCAAAAACATTTGTTTTTCAATGGGTGTAGATTCTAAGGAGCTAGTAACAACTGGATTCCCCGTTCTCATTAACAGGTTTGTGTAAGTAATTCTAAATCTGTACATTGCCTAGAATATTTAAATTCAATGATATCCAGAAAGCCTTTCTTGCTCAAAAAGCAGGCTCTAGCATAGGGTGAGTACAGTGTGTTTTTACACTAATGAGACACAAGGCTTGCTGAGGTCCGCTTGCTCAAGATGCACATTCTCAAAGCATCACTTATCACTTCATTATGATGCAACTTCACCTGCCAAAGAAACAGGCCAGAAGAGAGATGCTCATAACTATGTCAACGATAACTGAAGAGTATCAGAAGCACAAATAGTAGGATCCTCTCTGGTACAGGAGCAGAGGGGAATATTCATCTGAAGAATCTTCAGTATTAATTTTAGAAAGACACACCTAAGGCCCAAGCTTGTCCAGGGACAAGCCTCAGCTCTGGAGAAACATGGGAGACAGCCTGGGAGCAGCTTGATTTGGCATCCTGCTAGATGAAACAATAGGAACATGTTGGATTTAATCCAGAGTTACAGCTAGCTTCTAGACACAATATTTTCTAGTGCCCTGAATCTATCCCAACACATAGTGACTGAAGAGCTTTGCAAAGCACTACAGAATTGCAGGCAAGCTCCCAAATACTCCATTCCTGAGGAAGGAGAGATCTTGTACAGGTGCTGCATTTGCAGGGTCTGGCACCCCAAGGAAGGTCATCATCACCATTCAATCTTAACCCTGCACTGCAAAGATCAGAGAAAGACATCTTTCAGAGCCAGGACCAAATCAGTCTCCTCAGCACAGACCAGCAGAGTGGGAAGAGGGATTAAGGAAAAGGATTAAATTGCAACATCAATATTTAAAATAAAGCATACTTCTGCTTCCTCTGGACATTGTATCTGTCTCCATTAGCAAGTTACCAATGAGACACCAGTTGAAAGTAAACTATCCTATAATAGCAAAGATACAGGGTCACAAATGCAAATTCACAGAAGTCACAGAAAAGTAAGGATAAATCGTTTAATCAGTTCTCTGCTACCGCTTCCTTGCTTGAAAGGATTTATGAGGTGAAAATCCATAGCTTGTATCGAGCACCTCTGGGATCAAAAGGCCCTGCGGTCAATGTGGATTAGAACTAGCTTCAGACATTACCATCTCTGTAGAAAAGTCTTTAATATATGCCAATATTGAAAACTGTTACATTGTTCTAGTATAAGTCTACAATTCTGATTCTTTTCAAGGTTGTTTTTTTTCCTTTAAAAAAAACTCATGTCTCTGTAATGGAACTTCTGAGCATCAGAATGGCTTTTGCCATTTCTCAAAGCTGCATGATAACAAAAGGTCACAGGCTGGCTCCAGTTCCCTTGTATTTAACAAAATAATATGGTTCAGAACAGAAAAGCTCAACCTAAAGGTCACAACAAAATCTATTTTTCTCCACTGTATTATACAGAATATTTCCTTAGACTCCCATCCCATCCTACAGCAGAGTGAGCAGGTTTCAAAACTAACCTAGGTAACACATTGTACATACCATTTTCTAAACACTACCACTTTTTTTTGGCAGCGGATGGAGGGGAACGGCAGGGAGGCAAAACTTATCCCATTGAAGAATGTTTAAGTACCAGAACACTTAAGGATCTTAAATGCTACAGCAAACTGAATTAATACCAGCTCACGTGAAACTCAGCTGTTATGACTTTAAAAGCTTCAGCATCTGTTTCCAGACCTAGATGGATTTCCCAGGTAAATGCAAACACTATACCAGAGAAAAACAGCCTTTCTGGGCTTTTTGCTCATCTTCTCATTTAACAGAACACTGGACTATGAGGTTCAGCCTATTCCTTTTGTTCTGTTTCTTTGGGATCAGCTCTGAGTAACAAAGTCAAGAGGAGAATTACTAGAACAGTGTTATTTTAAGTTTTATTTCAAAGATTGCCACCCACAGATTGCTGTCACAATACAACTTAGTGCATACAGGGGCTGTGCTAGATTTTTAGATAAAAAAACAGATGGAGGAGCTCTGAATCTTTGAATTCTTTCATTTTATAGACATCTTGTAAAGTTCACTTTTTTGCTTCTGTTTACTTCTCCAGGTTCCAGATACACTATAAAACACTAATAAAACCAAGAAGTTGATATATATGAGGCATGAAAGAATTTTTGTCATCTGCATTTGTGTGGGGGCTTCCTCCTCCTCTCATCCTTTAACATAAGTTTCTCCTGTTTGACACAAATTGTGATTCAGTACCTTGTTTGGGGTAGGGGCAGGGGAAGTCTCAGACTACAGCAACCTTGATACCATGTACTATACAAAAAAGTAACACGTGTAAAATACAAGTATACATATGTATATATCAGAAAGCACCAATATCACCCTATCAATACAAAGATCAAAAAAGAGGTGCACTAAGATTATTCTAAAAAAGCAGTGCTAAGTGTTTGGGGTCTTTTTTTTGCACATTTCTGGTGAAAATAAAACACCTCTTATTAAGAAGCAATGAACTTTACAGGCAGTCAACTTGCATGCAAAATATTTCAGGGTAATTATAATCAGCAGGATAACTGAAATAAGTTTATATAACAAAAAGCTTGTTACTCAAGGATGTAATTTTACTGCAAAAGAACCAAAGCATATTTCTGTGAATTTTCATTTTTCTTATCCAAATTAAAAAACAACTATAGCTCTTGCAACAGACATGGAACATTATAAACTCATACCAAAGTGTGAGTGCACCAATGCATAGAACTACTGCATGTAGAAGCCTGCAAAAAGCTACGTGACCAGCCTGTAACTTAACAAGAATGTAAACTTGATTTTTATTTTGTATCCTGGTACCTACAGAAGCCAGAAGCTAATGTACAGTTATCTCAGAATAAGCGGTATAAATGAAATCCAGCTTAGCTCCATGCAAGCCATTTTTGCTTGCCTAGGTTATTTCCAATTTGAAGGAAACTACTACTGACGAAAACAGAAAAAGTACCTGGTATTCCCACTGTAAAGGCAAGAAAAATAATAAACCTTTTCTTCCTTGAATCTTTTAATGCACATAAAATAACTTGCAACAGTTCTTATTCAAAAATAAATCTTCCAGTAGTAGTCATACATATTTCTAGTCATGTTACAAATTTGGTCATATTTGCCCGTTTCAAGCTGAATTAGTGGCCAAACTACTCAAATGTACATTAAAAATTTTCACTCGATTTTTTTTATTTTTTTAATTTTTATTTTTTTTACACAAACTACAAATCAGAGGAATTACTATATTTGTGATCAACTGATTTTTTCCCCCCCATCTTTGGAGAGTTGATCTTTTCACCTATGAAATTAAGCTTCCAGACAACAGCCACTTTTAAAACATGATGGAGATAAGAAATCTGGGAACTAATGACAGAACTGTCCTGCTAAAAACTCTACAACTTAAGTGAGAGGCTTTTGCCATACAGGTTTGGATCTCTTTAAGGAAGAGGGATTGAAAAGCAAATATTTTTCTTCCTCACACTCTTGTAAATGATCAGCAAAAACTGATTGGCCTCTTTTTACATGCACGCTCCGTACTCAGCTCTGTTTAGCATCATGCCATCTGAGCCTATTCTTTTTTCCTTCTGACATCAGCAAGCTTCATAATGAAAACTAAATTTCTTTTAATACTAAGGCTAAATCAAGAAGAATGAGCAGGCCAGCATGTTTTTCCACATTTAGACAGCCAGATAAACTCCTACTCATCTTTACCACATGCTACTGAAGAGTCAAGTTTTTTCTTCAGATGCTCAATGTCTTACAAGAAAAGTTGATGCAATATTTAGGCTTTATTGTACTGTTAACAGGTAGTAACTTTCAAACTCAGCAAATATATTAATTGGATTTTCTGACCTCCTTAGATATTTACATAAAGTTAGTTCAATTTTTTTTTTTTTTAAATAAACAAAGTTTGGATTCAAGCCATGCCCATACACCACTAAAGTTTGCAAGATTCCTTCCATCCTGTCCTGTAATCAGCGTTCCCTTTAAGCATTTGTGTAAGCAAATAAAAAAGAAAAGTCACAGCAATACATATTCGTGTTGCCAAGCCCTGAGCTTCTGGTAAAGCCCTGCCAGCTTCCAAGGTAGCTGTGTCCTTGATTATTGCTTGAAGTTTGTTTTCACATAAAGAGCAGACTTATGAAGACAATGTTTAATATCTTCCTTTCCCTTCATTGTAAGATTTTTTTCAGTTGCTTATAGCTTTGAACATACTTTAACTGCTCAGGTTTAAGTCCGCAAAGGATGCCTTCTCCATGACAAAAAAAAATCAACACAATACTCAAGATCTCAAACACTCCCATGATCTGGAGGCAAGACTTGCCAAACAAGCAACAGGCTACTAAGACAAGTATACAGCTTTTGCCTCCGTCACTCTACACTTTGTGCACTTTGAAGAGAAAGATTTGCCAGAGATTCAGTGCCACAACTTTCACAGCTGCCACTTGCACTGATCATAGTTCAGCATAGTTCAGCCAATGAGGAATTTCTTCATAATCCTGGTTGGAAGCTGTAGTGAAGCCAAGAACTCGAACCGAGAACTTTAACATTGCATTCATAGGAAAGAATTGAAACAGCACTTACAAAAAACACCTTCATACATACTCCTGCTGTGGAATAAATGTGCGAGCTGAGGGTTTGTTATCTGAAAAAACAACAAAACATCCCCGCAGTTTAGAAGCATGTCTGAAAGGTCACAGTTTTTACACCGAGGGAGGCAGGCACAGAATCCTGAAGCTGAGAATCCCCTCATCTTTTTTTTTTATTATTATTATTGAAGGAAATCTATCTTCAACAGTCCCACTTGTAAGATGTCAAGAGAAAGGCAATCACTCTTTAAGGTCAGGCCCAAGTCCTTCTGCTTATACAACTGAAGACAGAGTAGCAAACTGCATTTTTCAGAGTCAGCAGTGTGCAGCTTAGAAAAAGAAGGCATACTACATTGGAAGAAAGCTCCCAAAGGCACTGTGTCAATTTGCTATGGTCTAGATACTAACTGAAATTGGCATGCCTCTATACACAATTCTTGTAGCTATGAAGCAGTTCTCTAGAAAGTACTTTCTCATTAAATTTCTCTGTACATGGTACACAAGGCTCCAACAGCAGGCAAAAACAGCCTCTGTTCCATTACATAATTCTTTTGACACACGCTACAAAAAGTTCTTTCCAAACTAAACAATTATACTACGATACTTTGACAATTTCTAGAGCACAAGTAATGATGTAGCAGTGCTCTGCACTATAGAGCACTGACTTTGGAGTACTTCATATTTTCTTAGTGGTATACCAGCTTTACTAATATGCACATGATTTATGAAATTTCTGAAAGGAAATTTATGAGATTTCTGAAACTAAGCTCTGCAGAAAGACACGCATTTTATTCCAACAATAATTCAGTTTATATACCTCTTCTTTGACCAAAAAAGTATCCTCTGCTCCCCACTTTTCAGTACAGACTTTGGTCTGTTCAAGCCAAAAACAACAGTTAGCTCAAAGATTCACTCTTTGCTACTTTACAATTTTATTCTTTGTACTTGTTAAAAAAACTGGAGATTAGTGACAAATATACCAAAAAGCCTGTAGAAGGTAAAAGTTACTACTAACACAGATTTTTTTTACATATTGCAAAGTGTTATCAAAGCAAGCTGTTAAGTATTTAAAATGGAGAAGATATTTGTTGTGCATTAAAAGTGAAAAGTAGTATGCAAAGAGGATGAAATATCTTAGCTGGCTTCTTTCAATTCTGATTGAGCTGCTGTGACTCTGGCCTGGAGTTCTATCAGTTGCAATGTCAAGGTTAAAAACACAAGTGATCAGCTGCAAAACACACATAAGCTTATCAACAATGCATTTTAAATAGAATCATTCTTTACTTGCCCCAAAATGTTACTTAAGCAGGTCTGACTCCTTTTAAGAATATCTGCAAATATCAGTATTTGTACCAATCCAAAAGTGGGAATGATTCAAGGAACAACTCTAGCAGTGCCATCACATAAAGTTATCACAGCCACAGTAGTTATGAACACTTGGAGCACATTAAAATTACTAGCAAAGCAGATGTTATCTTTGTCATACAGTTAACTGAGAAACAGTAAAAAACAGATTCTTCATTTTTAGATATGTATTGATAAAAAAATAAGTTTATTATGGAATCCAAGTTTACCCAAATTTTAATATTAAACTTTTAAGGAAGAAAATGACTCATTTAAAACTTGAAGGAAAGAAGAAACACAGGGTTAAAACTAGTACACTGGAAGTCCAAATTAGTTTCTTCTAATAGTAAATTATACCAATTCCCCACTATTAATAAAAACAACATCAAGCAATGATATAGTACTTTTCACTCATAAGCTGCAAAATATCTACAGGAAAACATTCCTAGCTGATAACAGTAACATTCTCTTGAAACTAGACATGAAATACCTTGATTTGGGGTATTTAATGCCATTTTGAACAATGAAAGCACAAGTTCTTTATTGCTGCAAGGAACACGCTAGGATCTTGTAGTCAATGTGTCACCCCCAGAGCTGTAGGCCAGGCATCACTGTATTAGAGAAACCACTTATGCACAGATACTGCTCAAAGATAACAATTTTGTGTCCTACTATGATAAAAACAGTTCAACTTAAGCAAAATAAAAACACAACCAAAGAATTCACCCAGCCAAAGGCAGAAGAAACATGAGAAAGGATGTCACTGGTGGTTTATAAAACTTCAGTGGTAGTCACAAGAAATGAAGTCACACTGTAGAAAACAATAATCATTGTTTGTATCAGATTCTATTCCACTTGAAATTGTGCGCTGCTCTGGTAATGTTCACTATCAGACTGAGGAGTAACAGGAGTGATAAGGCTGAGAAACTAGTTTACAGGGAAAGATTAAACACGTATCTTTGCTAACTAACACTGAGCATGAGTATCCATGAATATTTGGTGGATATAACTTCAAAGGAAGAGATCTATCTAGTGTGACACACAAGGAATAAAAGTAAAACAATGAAGACCACAAAAGAGAAATTTTGATATGAACTTCCTTATTGAGATGTTCCATGAGTGAAATAATTACACTGTAAAATCACTTCATGTTTCAGGCCTTCACAGATATGTTTTAAAGCATGCTGCAGAGAGCAATTTCACTTTGGTGGTGTTACAAAATTAATTAGCCATTTTTTCCTAAGCCGATAACTCTGCTTAAGTTTGGGGGGGACAAGCAGCACCTGATGGGTCAAGGTAAACATGCCATGACCTATTCTGCTGTCATCTTACCTTTCTGGTCCTAACCACCCACTCCCTACATACTTATCAGTTGTTTTTCTTGCCTGCTCCCTTTACAAGCACACAGCTGCTGCTTCTGTCCCTGTACGTAGATGCATAAACAATGGAAAAAGACATAAGCTGGTACAGATGTGGAACTGCTACACATCTAGCTGCAGAATTCATGTGTTATCCTAGAATACATTTCATTAACACAGGTTACCTATGAAGATTTATGAAATACAGGTATTTTATAAACAAAAAATATCAAAGCATAGCAATGTAAAATTTCAGCTTGCCAAAAGGAGAAAAAACAGAACTGTTTTGAAAATACTTGTCTGCTTTGAACTCGTTAGTTTCCACGCTGATACCAAATAACTCTATACACACAGCATACTGAAAAACCTATTGACCCCCACTGTGTAAATGGTGGCCAGCTAAAGTACTATACCAACTCAGTGAAACAGTTACAATATATATTAGAGATACTAAAAGGGATATTTTTACATCCTGTAAAATAAATTCACGAGACTTACTGTCGCCACAGGTCAGTGAAGTGAATAATTCAGTAAAATTCAAGAAAATGGATATGAATATGATTAGATGTCTATAGAGACCCTCTGTAAAACTTGTGCAGGGGATAACATGTTCGGCCCAAGAATAACGCTGTCTTACAGTTGATAGAATAAAGTTACAAGAATTATTAAGCCAGATGCTTTAAGCCTCAGATCAAAAAAAGTCTTATGAAATCCATGCCTTTTTACTAAATGAATTACGGGTAAAGAGGCTTTCCTCAGAAGCTCCTGTAATAAGCAATTAAGCACAGTCCACCAAAATAGACGTACTATTTCGTTTTCTGATGAGCCTACTCTTGATAATTGTTTTACAAAGAACATTGAAAGACAAAACAGATGCCCTCTTCCCCGCCATTAATGTGATAACGGTTAGAGAGCAGCAGGTCAGAAGGTCTACTGAAACATAAGACAAGCTTTGAAATCTACCTGGAATGCCATATCTGAAAACTAGTGTTCACACAATTTCCCATTAAGCATAAATAGGTACAGTGTGTTGTAACAGCCTGAAAGCAGTTTTCCAAGATTATACAGGGAAACAGCATCTTTCCCACTCCTTGCCGAACAGATTTTTCCTTCCAAAGGCAAAGTTACCAATACGTGGGATAAGCTACAAATCAAATAATGGGTATACGCCATCTCACCATGTATGTTACAGAAACTTTCACATCATATTCAAATATCCAAACATCTGTGTTAACAGCATTACTCAAAAAATACCCATGAAATCACTAATGTGTTATCACTGAAATCCTCTATCATAACAGAAATAGTGCTTTAAATGTCACCAGATTAACTCATTTCTTTAAAAGCATAATTCTGTTATCCAAATCCGCTGTAAGATGTTTCAGCTGAGTAGGACTTACTTGCATGAACAAATGTTATTGAATAGTAACAGAATTACAATGTCAGAAAGATCTTCCACTGACTGATGTGCTTTGGTTAAAATTTCTTCACAATTAGCTGAGTCAAATATACCAGTGGCATATAATATAATTCTTTTTATTTATTTATTTTTAAATCTGTTACTCTCCTAGGAGCCAGGAAAATACTCTCAACTCCATGGTAAAGAACCAAATACACTTCCCACTAGGATGCCAGCCAATTTCAGTTCTTAAGAACTTTGCTTAACTGGTTTTACTTTCTTTCCTTTTTTCTTCCCACTGTAACCACAGTTCTTACCTCTTGTAATGGGAAATAAACTGCAGATTCAAGTAACATTCTCTGGAACTACATAATGCCAAGAAATAAAGTGAAGTGACTAGCAATTTCTGCTGCAAGTCCTTTACAAGTCACATAATGGATTTCTGGTTTAGACACACAATGCAACCTTTGTTAGTCCTCAGAGCAATTACTTAGAAAATGGCTGCTGGTAAAACTGACCAAAATTGTACTAGACACCATGGAACCTTCACACGGTCACGTACAACAGCTAGGTCCTTCTTGTAGTTTCAGTATTTCAAAGAACACCATCACTGTATAACTACATATCGTTACTTATAGGCTCAGGTCCTCTGTCTTCTCAAAATGATGCAAAATTTGTCACAACTTTTGTATCCAGTTAGTTCTGAAACAGCTCACCTTCACAGGGAACTGCCAAACCAGATCTTCAACCCTCTGCCTACTGGAAGGAACAGTGAAGGAAGAAGTCAAAATGCTACTAGCAGGGTTAAAAAAAATTGTCACATTTAAAAGCACTAATATTTCTTCCGTTTCCCACCTCCCCATCTTATACTGTAATATACTGATCAGCATGGAAAGCGTGACCTATACGGACATCTACACAAACACATACCAAATTAATAAGAAACAAGCCTACAGTCTTCTGCTCCTTGAAATCCAATTCTGGTTTAAGGTATTAGATCGCAAACTCTTTGAAAGATTATCTTCACAGCTCCTGGAAAGTAGACACAGCATTGCACAAATAGCCTTCAGAGAATGACACAAAGAATGCCTGAAGCCAGTCTATTCCCCTCCACCACCCAAGCAAATGCATTTTAACAGCTGTTCCTTTAATAAAATTTGTCCCTAATTTCATTATTAAAGATAGAGACTCCCTAACAAATGTCACTAGCCTGACATGCCAGCCTTCTCTGCAATGCTATTATTGCACTAATCTAAGACAACATGGTGGGAGGATGGTTATCAAGCAAAATGAATAAGCACTAATGTTCTACTCGAGCAGAGATGAAGGTTTCTACACATAGTCAATATGTTTCTATTTCTAATTAAGACCTTATTTAAAAGTAGTTGGGTGACCACTGATCCTGCAAACCCATTGCTATGAACTACAAACCTCCCATTAACTTTTGCAGTGCAAAGCTCACTGTTTAATGATTTCTCTTAGAACTAAGATTAACAAGGAATAACATGCAGATTCCTGCATGACTTCAAAATTATTTAAAGGAAAACTATGTTTATGATATTTAAGTTGCATCAAATAAGTTTTATATATGATATTTATTCTTGGAGGGTTCAAAAATTCACAAGAAACCCATAGAACCTCCAAAATCCTTACATGAAGTCCCTTCCTTATCAAGCAAGTATGAACATAATATGAAGTACATACATAGAACTGCATGTATTATACATGCAAATAGAATTATACTAATTCGAAACTTGTTATGTTTTTCCCTGTTACAAAAACAAGGTTGCTCTGCCCTCATCACATGAAATTTTGTAAACTAAATGCCTGGAGAAATTTCAGGATATGCCTCAAGGCTGACAACTTTCAGGAGGTGCAATTCCACAATATAAAGCCACATTTAAAAAAAAAGATTTCCAAACAGAAAGGACAGATTCAAGAAACAAACTACCATTTGTAACACAAGTAGAAAAGAGCTTGGAGTATGCTGATATTTTAATTTCAAGGACAGAAGAGACTCGGTTGATTGTGTGACTAGCTACAAGAACTATGATCTGAGAACAAGTGCTATTATGGTTAAGACAATGGAATAGAACAGGAGAAATTTATTTTCAAGAGACTGAAACTACTCCAGGGGTCAGATAGTATGTTATAGTCCATTTTAGACTTAAAAGCTACAGTTAAACAAATGACCAAAACCACGACTTGCTCAACAGAAGAGAGGCATGTAGAAACATATCCAACACATGAGTTTTGATCAAGTTAAAAAAAAGTTTAATCCCTATCATGCTGTGGTTAGGTATGTTTTGTCATTTAATATTGAAGCAATACTGAAATGCTAAGCAAACAGAATATTTTACCTGTGTCTATATTCAATTATCTTATTTCATCCAAAATAGTCCCATTAACTGTGAATCCACAACAGAAGAGTTGCTACATATTGAATAACAGATTTTCACACTTACGGGGCTCTTCAGGCCCACCATTCATTTCCTTCTGACTACAGTCCTAGGGTAGGACCTTGGAGTATTTCTTGTTGACACCCCACTTCACACCGCTCCTGCCTTCACCTGTTCGCAGGAAAGAAATGTGAGCATACAGATGGGAAGAAATAGTATCACCCAGTCACATCCCCAGAGCCAGAGACTGGACACATCAGGACTGAAAAGCATGTTAGCAGCAAGGCTGGGCTTAGCTCCAGTCTGTAGAGAAGTAGATTGCAGTCCTCATACAAAGCTGCGTCTTTAGCAATGCCATGATGATTCAATAATTCCCCTCCTTTTGTGGTGACTTCAACAGAAGTACACAAACTAATCAGAAGAAAGCAACAAAACTCAGCCTAAGACCACCTTCCCAAGACAGCCTGCATGTGGGGTTCTCTGAACCACGCAAACAGTAATCCAGACACCTGCCCCTGCTTCAGCCACTCCCCACAGCTGGCTTTTTTGAGATGAAAAGTACTCATAGTAGTGAATTCACTAATTCACTATAACCTCTCCAAGCAGGAACCACACAGGCAACAGGGCAGGGTGGGTCAGGCTGAAAGTCTCAAGGCACAACTGCAGTACCATGTACCCCTATCTTTGTAATTTCTGCTCATTTCAGAGTGCATCTTTCTGAGACAGTAGCCAGCCAAACAGGCTGTTTTTGTAACTCTAGGCTTGTGGATGCAACTCTCCTTGAAGTAGTCATTCCTTAACCATGTCCTACACAACATAGGTGTTGGATAGAAATGGCTCATTTGATACATTCTATAGCAACGTATACAAATAAAATAAGTTGATGTCAGAAGAATATGCCTTTCCTTTACAGTACAGAAATATATCTACACTTTCTTGGCACTGTGTATACACTAAAGATTGAGATTGAGACACAGACCTAATAAAAAGTTAGACAATGTAAAAAGAAGTTACCCAAACTTTTAGCAAAACATGCATCTTCACTGGCCTATAAAGTGTTCTGCAAATTTGTCAATTACATTGACTTCTCAATCTACAAAAACCTTTAAAAGAATATTCCAGCACATTGAAAGTGTTATATTTCCCTAACTTTTTTTTAAAATACACATATACATATAATATTTCTAATATGTTAAAATTATACATAAAATACACATTAAGGAACATCTGGCATCAAAACAAAATGCTCAAAATTCATTCTAAATTAAACATCAAAGTCAACTTCACACAGTAATTTTTCTTTCATTCTGACTAGCTCAAACTTTTGAGGAGAGTTTCCATTTGATCTCAATCCCCCCGGCCAAATTCCAACATTATCAGAGCCCTAAAACTGAATTATTCTCCCAGTCACACTGCTATTAGTGTTATTCCCATGAAAGAAGTGATACTCTAGATGTCAAAGTTCAGACCCCAAGCAGCTAGCTACCTGAACCCCGGAAACCTAAGGCTTCCAAACTCTACACTTGTGAAGCATTTACAAATAGTCACATCACTCTTTTCATGGAGAGCAAGAGTCTGCCTACCCTAAGAGTCAATTTGGAACAAAACTTCTGTTTAAGCCCTCTAAACCATGACCAGAAGGAACCTGTCTCTGCTAGCTATTGAGAATTAATGAAGACTATTCACGTTAGACTTCACTCGACCAGCCTGAACCTCTCTTTAGGAGGATGTTAAAAAAAAGTAGTAATCAACTGGAAAGTTACTGTTCTGTAAAACCAAAAATAAGCTAACTGCTAAATCATTAATCTCCTTGTAGACTAAAGCAATGCAACTGTAGCTCTGAGCAGGCCATGTGCCATTTTTGTAAAATTGTGTTTGTGATCCTCATAATGGTTTATTGACTTGTCCCTGACTTATTTATTTCCATTATCTGTGGAAAATATTTTCTTAAAATTTAATGGTAAAATGAGTTTTTGAATAATGAAGACTAGTGGAGAGATAAGGGAGGAAGTCATATGGAGCTGGGGGAATAATTGAAGAGTCTAACACAGGCATTTTTTCTCCTCTGAAATACTACTTGCTGAATATACCGTCTTCTGTGCTGATAAAAATAAACAAAGCCCCTCTGTGCAGTGTTATAATATTGTGACTTCTATAAGAAGTAGCAGAGCAGCTGCTACCCTCATTAAATTAAAGATAGTAGCAAAACGTAATGGATCCTAATTTGTACAGTGATGAGCTCTGAATAGATTGCTAATTGTCCTGCTAGATGTTGATTTTATGTTTGCACTGTGATTCTTTATTCTTTCCTTAATCTTGTGACAGACATGAAGCACAGGAGCCCAGGAGATTGCCACCCCAGGATATGGGGATACAAGCCTGACAAAATCCAGGCTCTTTTATATTTTATAGAAAGCACTCTCTGAAGGAGGTGAAACATCTCCATTGTTCTCATGGCCACACTACATGTACTCCTCTAAAGCAGAAATTCATTTTTCCTGCAGCAACTTGCATTATGCCTCAAAGTATAGTACTCATGAAGAGGTTTTGTTGTTTTTGTTGTTGTTGTTATTGCATAAACATTTAGTATAATGAGTCTATGGGCATCTTGTTTTTGAATGGGGGTGGAAAAATTGCTGTGGAAAATAGGCATAAAGACTAGCATGTAAAGAAGTCTTCCAAGAAGAGATGCATATTCTTCCAAAGGTAACAGATATTATTAATAAATATGCTGGGTTAAATGTGAAATCCTAAGTCAATTCCTATTGGTTTCAGAGGAGCAGGGATTTTACCACCATGATGCCTCCCTCAAAAAGCATTCAAGCTACATGAAAGAGATGCATTTATTAACAAGCAGAAGATAAGGGACAAGATGAACAGTCACTAATAATGTTCATAGGAATAAACTTCCCTCCATGTGCAACATGAAAGCAATAGAGTCATTGGGATTCAAAGTATAGCAAGAGCGCTCAACTGTTAGCAGTCCTCATGTAAAACTCGCATCAATGTCATAAGCCCTTTGCCACACACACTTGCAGCCATCTCTAAGGAATACGATGACAATCACGCTGAGCATATCTGTGCACAGAACTGATAATGGGAAAGGGATGAAAGGCTTAGCCCTTTCAAAGTAGAAAAATCTTTAGGCTTAAGTGTCACAGGTGCACCAGAGCAAGCATTAACTGATTTAGGTACTCTGGTCTTTCAAAAGGACACAGCAACATTCAGAACTGTGGTACTCAATTTTTAAGCATCTTGAAACTGCAACAAACCCCACAAGCACTGAGGGTTCTACTACTTCCTTAACACATATGGTAATTAAGAATATATGGGAAGGACTGACAAGTGTCCTCACACTGACCAAATCATAGAAAAAGGAAAATAGTCACCTTTTACGCTAAACCCACCTAGCAGTGCCATTCAGACATCTTGCTTTTGCATTGCAAAAAGGTAGTCTCACCTGCTTGAAGTTCACAACTCTTAATTGTGAACAGTGCTTTGAAATAGTTCAGAAGCTATATGGCTGGCCATTGCTTTAGCTACTAAACTGCTGGAAAACAGCCCAGATTGTAGGAACCTCTTACCTACCAACTGAACTCACTTCCATGCTATGACATACAAAACTCTTCAGTTGAAGCTCTTGCGGTTCAGAAGGGAATAATGGCTTCTGTCAGCCAAGGCCTAGAAATACACACCACAGTCCTACTGAGCAAGGCAGCAAGCTGGGTTCCAGCTCCTGGTTCAGTGCATGTTTCACTGAACAGGGACTGATACAACCCTCCACCCACAAACAACAGTTATCACCCAGGCTGAACAGCCAATTTTACTATCAAGAGAGTAACAGCTTCAAACATCACAGAACATCTGCAGCTTCAGAGTCAGGACCCTTCCCTGAACGAGGGAATTGGAACCCATCCTCCAGTATCCCAGCAAGTGCCTCAACCACTGCCTACCAGCCTGCTTCCAGGAGAGAAGCATGGGTTTGGAACTACAACCAAAATCCACTGTCACTACAAAGAAAGGATCTTGAATACCATGGGCAGAACTATGGCCATTAGCCAGACGTTTGTACATCAGGATCCCATACTCACAAGCAGGAGAGCTCTCCTCGCACATTGTGTGGGATACCTAGGTGTCTAACTTGGGATAGTAAATTCCAGAAGGCAGCAATGTTAAAATGAGATGCTGTGATGTTAAGAGCTGTGACGATTCAATCTTTTCACCAACTTTAATGAACAAAAAAAAAAAAAAAAAAAAAAGTATTTTTCAATATTTTAGAAGTGCCCAACCATTGCTGAATAAACAGCAAGTCTTGTGATGCTGCTTTCCTTGAAGGACTCTAATAACAGAAAGAATGCAACTTCCTTTCTGGAACCTAGAATCTTTGGACTGCTTATCCCCAAGTACCTATAACAAGTGGAGTAATGCACTTGGTGTAAGAAAGTGTTTGACAGAAACAGTAATGCTTAATGAGATCAGTATGAATGTACTTGTAAATATGTTATATAGCCCAGAAATCACAACTACAGTTTAACTTACCATCTCTGGCTTTAAACCAGAGAGATCTGTTTTTTTAAACTATCAAGATACAAGAAAATATATGACTTGGTTTGAAATCAGATAAAGACAGATTTTTTTTAGTCAAGTCATTGCATCAGTCTTCTATAAAGCATTAAGAGCCTTTCTCTCACTGTGAACAAGCCATTGTTTAGACAACCTTTTTAGACATGTTGAGAAGCATTTTTTAAATAGCAAGGACATTTTAATTGTGGGTGACATGAATCAACTATCTGAAAGAACAGCTGCATCTTCAGATGACATGAAGGGAAGTGTGATCTGTATGTAAAGTATGATAAAAGAACATTTTCTTCTCCATTTGCCATTTTGTGCAAGTTCTCCTACCTCAGAAATTTAATTTTAACTGTTAACAAATAAGCTAAAAGGGAAAATAAAATGGTAGGGAGGAAGCTTTTATGTGCCACTAAAGCCTATGTTGATCTGTTTCAAAGATTACCTTAAAAATTGTTTTCTGTTCACTGAACCACAGTGCTTCACAGAAGTCAAGGATGAGAGAAAATGTTAAATAACTCCAACTTCATGAGTCAACAACTGAGCCTTCTCATTTTATGCTATTTAATTGGAAGTAAACATTGGAGTCCCAACAGTTATGAAATTCAGCCTTTCCAGCTTAGGCATACTTTAATTCTGGTAGGATTATTACTCATGTCTTATACGAAAGACCTCACATACAGGAAGAAGCCTCAAGAATTTAGACAAAGTGAATTACAAAGCATGACTTGGAACACAAGAACTGACATCCAGCCTCTGGCATGCTGTCATCAATAGTTATCACTTCAGATACCACAACAAATGGAAAATGAGATGTAAAGTATGCATTCCAAATAACATTTTGTATTCCACGTTCTTCTAGCTACTGCAGACACCGTTCACTCCTAGACAGAGAAATGACATAAGACCATTTCAGATCTTTGATGAATTCTGAAGATTGAAGAAGATTACAGGATCTTTTAGATTTATTCTTTCAGGGACTACAATACAACGTATAAAACCTCAAAACTCAGCATTTCTGCTTCAGTCTAGTTTGGGAGTTGACAAATATGTCCATGACCACAGCACAGCCAACAATTACCTTGTGAACAGAAGCAATGTAAACCACTCTAGACGGATGAAAAGAAATGCTACTCAAGCTGTGTTTAATTTAAACTACCAGATGCAGTAAAGTTACTATCAGCAAAAAAAAAAAAAAAAATAGCAAAAATTCAAGAGAGTCTTTATCAGAAGATGCAGTTATATCAAAAAAATCAAAGTTTCATGAAATGATCAGTTTTGTCAATGGCATACTGTTGAGGGTAGAAGTCTGAAATCTGAGGGAGATGGGAAAATTTGTAACAGGAGTTATAAAAAAATATTTCAATCACAATGAGGGAATTTATCCTTTCCTTTTGGAAATTTTCAAAATACTCATACTTCACTCAAATCTTAAAATCTTTCATTAAATATAACACTGTGTTCTCCACATAGCAGTAGACATTAAGCCATAATTTTAACAACTGTATTTATTGAAAGCTTACCACCAGTTTTGCAGGAACTTTTAAAAAACAAAAATTATACCTCAATAGAGAAGAGTCATTTGGCCATCATGCAAGTAAGCATTTCTCTGTGGAAAGCAAAGAGGCTAACATGGTTTATAAAATGCATGGGGTTATAGCTGGCCCAGCTTGTAGAGACACTGAAGAATAGAGAAATAGAGCTAACAGCTGACAGGGCAATAGTGAAAATTCACTTTCTGTACTGTTGTGCAAGTCTTGCCTAAAATTCTCAAAATACAATCAGTTTATACATCTACCTAATCTGATGCAAGTTCCTTCATAAATCCTTAACCAGTTTACAAGTGGTTCTTATTAAACCTAGAAAAAATATTATTCCTATGGTCTGCACGTATCCTATTTAGCAACCAAAAATCTTTGAGTTATCAGATCCAATTTTCAAAAAAGCTTCTTTATGACAATTGATTTTTAACTTGCAATTTAATTTCCAATGCAAATATCAGCACCCTTTTTCCATCTATGCATTCATATGGGAAATATGGAAAGTCGAGATGCTTGATTTTGCAACTGCAATTTCTTCTGGTGGGATGAAGTGCTGTGAATACAAATTATAGGGGGAAAATAGGTAGGTAAGACCTCAGTTCACCAAATATTTCATACCATAATGTTCTCTGCCTTGAAACTGTTATTTGCAGGCTGGGGAAAGAAGCTTCGGCCTTTAACTACAGGAAGGCTCAGGCTGTGGCCCAGATGTCTAAAAAGAAGATGTTAATAGCTCCTCATCTATACAACTTTCATTCTGCCATTTGAGTTTCACTCCTTCTACTCTCAAGAGCTCACAGCTTTGTATTTTAACACCCTTCTTCCCTTCCTCCCCCACTCCAAGTAAAGATCAGCCACAAAATCTTATCAATAGTATTTCTCAACATCCAGATACTTCAGTGTCAAGATACTGATGTCATAAAAGTCAGAACCATCAAACTGACTGATAGCTAAGAAGGCTAGAGCATTCCATCTGATACTAAATCCTCAAAATGTGTCTAACACCTCAGTCCTGGTAGCATCAGAAGCTGTGATAGCCTTTATCAAGATAGCAGAAAATAAAAATCCTGATATTTTACCAAGCTTGACAAGTCTAAGGTTCCACAGCAAATATCTAGGACAGCACCTCAGTCTTTCAAGCATGTAGCCAGGAATCTGACACACTCTTGTGGCACTGACACACTCAATCGTGGCTTTCATGCAGCATAAAGTGGAGAAAACTTCAGAGCACCTTCAGTCTCAGATTTTAGTTTTATATCGACGTAAAAAAATCATGCATACATAAGGCTCATTAGTAATACATGTAATATTAGAATACATGGCGAAATTCCAAGAATTACACAATAAGGTGAGTGATAAGTTTTCTAAATAACATTTTTAAATATTTGTTTCACCCCCTAAGTCTATGTATGGTAGGTGTAGTCAGAAAAGCCAGCATCTGGTTATGATTTAAAAGTTAGGTACAGGGTAAGCATGCTAACACAAGCACAGTTTTCTAAAAAAGAATAGAAAAATTAAAGACTGCAAGTTTCAGCCTGAAGCACCTGCATGGGCAATATGCAGCCATCCTAAAAGCAAAAGAATATTCATCCAGATCCCAACCCCAGCTACTTCAGGGAATCCCAAAACATTCACCTGTCTTTCCAAACAACTACCAGGCTCACATTTATGTGATAATCCCTCCTAAGAACTCCTGCACACCACAGAAACAAAACTCCTCTAAACTCATGTGTAGCTTAGTATTTTGTGATTCACAACTCCTAGAATCTCACAAACACAACTAATCATTTACAGACAACATTGCTGCACAACATGATCTATCAAACATCTGCAACTGTATTCCCCCCATTACCCTCTCCACACACACTCTATGATACCACAGACATGGTACTAGCCAAAATTATCTCCAAAACATGGCATGGCTACGTAAACAGTTGCTTACACAGAGTGCTTGAGACACATTGAGAAAATTCAGACATATTATTTACATGAAGATAAACTGATTTATTATGTCACCCATTGAATGTCTTGTCAATATTCTTATTTTCTGTTTACTTCCATCACCCTACAGATCTTACTTGTACCAATCTCTGCCTTAGTTTTACTAATTAATTGGACTTACATAAGAAACTTAACCTGAGAAATTAACTTTCATAGTTTAATTACTGAGTGCTAGAAAAGCACTTTCTAAATCCATTTTAAAGGTAGTGATTTATAACATGAATGCAAAGAGAGCAAAACAAAAGCAACCACAGAGCTAAGAGCTTTTGAAGAATGCTAAAATGCTGTTCATAGTCTATATGATAGAGTTAATCTTTTATTCTTTCTGTAAATGCAATTGCTTCCTTTGAATATGTTGACAGAGGTACAAGCCCATGGATTGCTGGTGCTTGCAGAACGGTTTATCATTTTTTAAATTTAGCGACATATGAAAAAACAAAGTTAGTGTGCTTTACAAATCAAGACCATAAAAATGAACTTGGCTGAGGCTGTCTCTCTGTGGATTTTGAATGATGCTCCTGATAAACCAGAAAGTAAAAAGATGAACTTATCTGGGACATAAACACTGAAGTACAAAATACATTAAACAACGATAGCACAATCAAGACTCTGGAACAAAGTTGTTTTACAAAGGGAGATTGATCTGTTCAACATCAGAAGAAACTAACTGTGCTATGTAAAAACATGATACAGTTATTCCACCTATAACTTTCTTTTTATTATCTGATGATGAATTAACATAACCTCATTCGAGCAGTACCTATCATCATTCCGGTACTTTCCAACATGTACTAAATCTGTACCACTCCGGATTTTGCTTCCATCTGTCCTGTTATTTTAATAAATATACATCATTCTGTTGTCCTATGGAAGTTACCTTGCACACTACATCGTTGGGCATAGCAGCAGCAAACAGAGTTGGTCACTGCCTAAGAAAAAGTGCAGTTTAAAAAAGATCACATTTGGTACAAAGTAGCACAAACAACAAAACATACCCTGGTTATAACCCAGACAGGTTGGTTCAGGATCTCCTCTGAACTCAGAGAAAGGAAATTGGATTTGCTTTAACTATGAAGCTGTACCAAGTCACAATAAAGAGTGATATGTAAAAGCAAAATGAAAAGGAAATTCAAGGAACCAAGGACAGAGCTATAGGTACAAAAGAAAAGCAGGACAGAGAAACAAGGGACTGAGGAACGAACAGCCTGAAAGGGAAAAGAAAAAACTGAGATGTGGAAACAATCCACAGCATTGCAGAGTTCAGGCAGACATGAATACACTTCATGAAAAAGGATCACCTTGATCACTTACAAGGATAGAAGCCCAGAAATCTGAGTAACAGCGCACGTTTTTCACTCCCACAATTGCAGGGCTCAGCACCTTTTTGAATAAGAATTGTGGAGTAAAAAAAAAGCTACCGTAATTAAAAGAGATCTTCCTTCAACCTGAATTATCGGAATAGCATCAGAGAACAACCGAGCATTTAAAAATCTCATTAGAAAAGGAGCAGCAAGATGTGGTTATTGTCCACAGAAGAGAAACCCAGTGCTATGAGCATGCTTTGACAGATATCCTCAAGTATGACAGAAAAGAAGATGGACAAAATGAGAGGTGGTCTGAGGAAAATGGTGATAGGCTTAGATTACACAAAGTATCCCTGAAAGCACACCTATAGATGGGACAGCATTCACCTTCTCAGTTCTTCCCATTCCTCCCTAGTCTTTTTCCTCCTTTCTTCAAGTACATTGAAGAACATTTAACTTTCACTAGAGGTGAACTTGATATGTAACCTATAGAAACTTTTTATATTAAAGAAAGGTTTGAGCATCTTCTGCAGCTTCTCATCCATTTTAGGTTTGAATCTTAAAGACATTGGCTAACAGCAAAGTAAATATGATATGTCAAACATGGTAATACAACATTTCAAAAAATACATAGATGCTGAATGTAAAATTTGGCTTGCAGTAGGATACAGAGTAGTCTGAATTATTTTTTATGTTTATAGAAGCAAAGCCCAGAACTTAAAATTGAATAGATAAATGCCTAAGTCAAGATAAACATACTCTCACAAGAGGCTGAATTCTAATCAAGAATTAACAATGAAAATGCATCTTTAGCAGTTTGAAGAACACTAGACTAGATATGAAAGAAACAGGGTACTCAGCATTGACTAGAATAGACAAACTTCAAAATGCACATAAAGAAGTACAACACATCAGTTACTGACACAACTATGAAATACCTTGTTTCCAGGCAATGACAAGAATGAAGCAACAATATTGCTTTTCCATGGCCTCATTCTTGCCTTCAGGATCATTCCTTATGCCATGACACTCTTGCTGCATTCAGAAGAAAACAGACAACCTTGCTAGGAACAGAGCACACAGGGCCAGGGGAGGAAAACTTCCACCAACTAAATGAAAACATGCAATAAAGGCTAAGTCCAGGGAATAACGTACGCTGCAAATAATAGTGAATACCCACTTCCTGGAAGATTTACACAGTAGAGTTCACATCAGCAACTGTTTCCCCATAACATAGATTCAAATTGACAAGACTGAGGTTTTATGGAACTGCATTTATCTCAAGATTGTCAGGAGAAGTCATTTCATTTCTTATGATTCATTTCACTTATACATTAGTGTATTAGCTGGATACGTTATTGATCTCTGCTCCGTTCAATTTCAGTTTCTACAACATGGGCAAAGCAATCTGAAAAATATCATTTCTGGCTTTTTCTTTTTATGGTGTGTCCATTGCATGTCTATGAAAACCATTTCGTTGCATTAGACATCCAATCAGAGGAATACATTCTGGAACAGGCAAGTTCTTCTGAGTGAATACCTTACTGTGAAAGTCAGCTTTTCTATAATCTGTACTAGAATACCCAGAAAACTTTTTCTAGATACAGTGCTCTCTCCTCTGCTTGACTGGAAAAAGGCAAATATGGAAGCAATGACAACAGTGCTGGTACAGGAAAAAAAAAAAAAAAAAAAGATTGTCAATCTAAGAGAATAAGATTGCATCATATCTGGGTGCAACAACCTTTCAAGCACAGAGGACTGCTCAAAACATAGACAAGCCACAGCTGCCAATCTGTAGAACTGTAAGTCTCACTGAGACAGTATCATTTGACAGCTGCTATGAATATTATGAATACCATGGATGTCCTGTTACTTTCATCTGACAGTCTGGAGCATAATAAGGA
>VXAA01005342.1:246053-278375 GCA_013399115.1 Anseranas semipalmata | reverse complement strand
ATCGCGGCGGCGGCCTCCCCCCGTCGGCGTGCGGCCGGGTCGGGCCCGGGGGCTCCGTCCTCCGATGGGGGGGAGGCTTCGCGCCCCGGGAGCGGGAGGAGCCTCGGGGGGGCAGCGCGGTGCTCCCTCAGGACGCCCCTGGAGTGGGCTATGGCGGGGGTGGGGCCGCGGGNCTGCTGCGGGGGAAACCGCGCCTTGGTGCGGTTAAGGACGTATCCTTAGAAAGCATGACTTGTTTTAGGCAGTCTCACCTGACGGGTCGTTTCTAATAACTGCAAGCGCACACGTTATTAGGGTTGCTAGAGAATTATTTTCTGCAAGCTCAGTAAAAGCACACTTCGAAATATTATTCAAGATCACAGGATCCTTTTGCCCTTCACTTGATTGCTGTGCTTTTCCATGAATAAGCTGGTAGCTTTCCTGCGAGAGCAGGCCGTGAAGCGTCCTGCAGGAATGTTTTTTTGCTGTCAGCTGAATCTCTTTGGGCACCAGGAAAAGGGAGGAAAACAAATCTGTAGCGTTTTGAAAGACACTAATTACCTTTCCTAAAAAAACACCTCTAACTTGACAAGTGTTGTGACTCAATGATGGCTTGCAGTCGTTGAAACACTTTAAATGCAATACCTAATACAGCTAAATAAAGCTGGATTCTCATTTAAAAGAGCTGGTGGGTGTTGAAGATCTGTTAACATTTCTACATTTGTAAGCTGGTCTTTAAAACACCCTGGAAGTAAAGGGAGGGGAAAAGGCGTTTTCTCCACTAGCCAACCACCAAGTTCCCCAGATCAATGCTGTAGTACTGTTATCTAAACAGCATTTGGCCTAATTCACTGTGCCAATGTCACTGGGAGACTGTGACACAACGTAGAAAACTCCCTAATTCAAAAGGAAAAATTCCAACACTGATTTTAACATGAAAAAATTGACATTTAATTTATAATAGACCACATCTATGGAGATGACAAACTGGAGGCATTACTTGTGGCAGATGTACATACCAAAAGCACTTTTCCAGCTTTATGTCCAACTAACTGCTCTTTCCCCATAGATATGAATTATTCTCAGTTCATCACAACTGTGAGTGCAGCAAGAAAAGCATCTCCAATAAGACTTCTGAGTGAGTATACACCTGTTCTTTGCAGGTTCTCTGGAAGAGTATCATTCTGTGTTCTGGACTTTGCTGAGGTATCATGGCTAGCAACTTGAAAAGGCTTGAAAGAAAACCGTGCTGTAAGCTGACAAGTATTTGCAAAGCCAGTTAACTGCTTTGACTTTAAACTTGAGATGTCAAGCAGGTATAAAAAAAGTGAATAGCCTCGAACCATTTCAGAAACCCATCCAGACAGAAGTAGCAGCATTGTTCTGTCACTTAAACACATGCCTGAAAGTCTCTGCTACTGCTTCTGAAGCAGAGCTTTTGGCACAGCTTGCTACTGAATTTACACTCATTGCCCAGGAACAAAACTAACTTCTTGAAATTCAGTCCCAGCATGTCTCCTTCCACCTCTCTTTCCTGTATCCTACCAATGCCCATAAATTCCCCAGCCCCAACACAATGTTACTACACTCTCCTTTTCTATATTACACTGCTATCTTTAGGTTACCGTGTTACATGGTCTTCTTGGTTACAAGTAGAAAAGGTTAACTGCCTATTTGCTTATTCAGTTGAAACCTATAGGGACCTGACAGAATCAGAGCATGAGACATACATCAGTAGTTAAGCCTTCAGGGGTCAATTTCCTCTCCTGGCAAGGGGTTGGCATTTACTGCTCTGTTTAAATTATTTCATACAGGTACAGCTAAGCCAACTAATTCTCTCTAGTTACTCTATTCACCTTTTAAGTGATACATTGTTATGCATGGTAACACAAATATTAAGTAGCATGGCTTGTACCAAAAGACACATTGACACTGAAGTTTGGATAACAGTAAATCTCTTTACAAAACCAAAAGTCAGAGGCATGAATCATACTGCAGAACTGGTAAGAACTAACTCCCCATATTCAAGTTTGCTAATAAGTAGTGGAGAATAAATGCAATATCAGGAGGCTCTAAGCCAGATCTGGTATCATCTGTCCTCTCATCTGATGTAAAAGCATCAAGCCAGCATGAATGCCATATCTTGAGCTTAGAGTTAATGCAGGCAAGTGCACTTGCCAAATAAGGTCCAGTCTGTGCTGCTAGCAGAGCACAGATTGGATCTGAATGATTGCGAAACTGACTTTAAAGCAAGAATTGTCAACATTTTCTTCATACTGTCTTATTTATACAGTGCCTCTGCCACTAAAGCTGTGCTGCCAGAAACTTTCCCACTCCCTTATAGAAGCGCTATAATCATAGATGTAACTACCAGTGTACTACTGCCACATCAACTAGAGTGAGACAGAACATAAGAACAAAACCAATCATTCAAAAATCAGTCTAAACAGAAGGTCATTAAGATTTTAAATTCTTTAAGCTTAGAGACAGTCACAGAAAAAGTTATTCTAATAATACAAGAAGAGTCCAGATAAGGTAAAGAAAGCTATTTATATTTTAAAATAAAGAGATTCTTTGTGTTGTTCTTTACCTGCCCACCCCTACCCCATCCCCACTGTGACCCTCCCCACACATTTTTTTAATCCAAGTAGAAAGGTAAGGTTAAAAAGAGTTGCCATCCATTTCAATTCATGACTCTGTTAAACAATAAAGTAAAAAATAGAACAAACTTATTTGGCCCATTATTAGATACCGCCTAAAGTGAGCAGCTGTTGCAATAATCAGATTGTAATCAAGGTCTTTTCCTTTTACTCTAGCTGAATTGATGCAAAAGTCTCCTCCATCTCTCATCTCTCTGGCTGGAGGGGCACCAAATCCTAATGTTTTTCCATTTAAGAAGGCCACTGTTGCCATTGGACATGGAAATGCTGTTGAGATTGGGGAAGATTTGATGAAGAGGGCTCTTCAGTACTCCGCCTCAGCAGGGTACCTGTGAAGGTTGCTTGCACTTAAAGATACTGAAATCAAAGGATCATAAAATCCATTATTTTATTAATTGATCTTTACAAAAACAGCTTTAACTTCTTTCAGTTTTCCTCAGTATTTACATCTCAGTCTAAGTGGAAAATTCTAAGTAGATTAGTTTTTTTTTTTCCTTTTACTATTAATAGTTCTCAAGCCAGAGCATTTCCTGGCTGCTAGTATTTGAGAATCCAGACTCCTAAGTCACTAAGAGGACTCATTCTGTGTTTTGCAATAAGTATTCATTAAATGATATTTCATTGCAGTGCATTGTTTCCACATCCTGGAGTGTTTGTTTTGCTCTTATTTAGTACCACATATTAAAGAAGTCAACATGTAGTACTTGAACTGAGGTATTTATAGTATTGTCATTTTTAGTACAAACATTACACATTAAGTTAGTTTAGCACTCACACAAACTCCCCAACAGGCAGCACCAAGTCAAGCTTGTGACACATTTGCAAAAATATTTACGTACCTACGTAGGTAGGCACACAGGGCATTAATGAGTAAAGTTATGACTTTTTCTAATATTTTAGTGAATACTACTTAAGTACACAGACATTTATGAACATACTACAAGACCTTAAGACATTTTTGAAGAACCCATTTCCAAATTTCTTACTACTTGCAGCCTATTTCCAGAAGTGTTGCAAGCTTTGTCACATTGCCACATTTGAGTATGGAAAGATCATTCATAGGAGAGGATACTGTTTAGCCTCCATCCATATTTCATCCTCAGTGAATCATTTCTGCCCAGATTTCACTATGATAATTTAGTAGGTGCTTATCTCTTCTGCTCTTCCATAAAAAACATTTTCATTATTTGATAAAACAGCCATAAAAATCAGCATTTATGTGTATCTGTGTGACAGTTAAAGTCAGACTCAACTGTGTGCTAGATTTGACACTGGCTTAGAGAAGCAGCCTATCTTTGGCCTGTATAAGATGTTAGATGTACCTTATCTTATTCCTGTTTCAGGATTCCAGAACTGTTGTCTTGGCTAAAGACTTTTCAGAGGCATTTACACAATCCCCCAACAGCTAACTATAGTCCTGAGCAAGGACAAATGGAAGTGTGCATCACAACTGGCAGCCAGGAAGGCTTGTGCAAAGTAAGACCAAAAACTCTGTATGTTAAAAGTACTTCTTTCAAAGAGGTGTTTTTCCTCCCATCAGTTCAGTTATACTCAGCATTAAGTGTCACTGTATAACTATCTGCAGAGTAATTTGTTAAATACTTGTCTCAGGATATTATCAACACAAGATAATAGAACTTAAGACATGTTGGGCAGTCTCATGTCAAAATACATGAATGTTCAGATAAACCAAAAAGCCTGTCAGAAAACATACTATAAGATAACATTTCATGTTACTCAAGTAGTGCAGTAATAAGTACATAGGTGCATTATTTGCTTTGCTGTAACTCAAGTCCAATTATGTTAGACTTAAATGGACTTTTCAGTCCACTGCTGCTTAGTTGATCCTTTCTGTAACTGAAGCACTGTTTCTTTTGTATAGAGAGCTGCTTCCATTTCAAATTGTTATTCCCTGATTAGCTAGCTTCACTTGGTTTCTAAAGCTGATTTTTCATCTGTTTTCCTCACAGGTAGCATAGTTAAACTGTTAGGGAATTACTAACATGTAATCAAGATTTATAATCCCACTGAAGCCAGAACTATGAAGCACACGTAAAATCTTTCTGAAATACACTTTTCTTTCACAGGTATTTGAAATGCTCATTAATCCTGGAGACAACATCCTTTTGGATGCACCTACATATTCTGGGACACTAGCAGCTGTATGTATTTAAGCAACAAAGCTGTGAATGTTACATTTGAACAGCAATTTAGTACATGATCTGCAGGCTTATATGACCTGTATTTAGTGCAAAAACATCTAAGAATCAAGTTTTTACTGTTAGTCTGATTAAGTTCATAAATCAGAATTCATAAAAGCTATTGCCAGGACACAATGTCCTTTTCTAAATCCTAGTTCATTCTAGGGCTAAGGTCATGTTTGAGATTGGAAGAAAGCCATCACAACCTAGTCAGTTAGAAACAAATTTATAAGTGTGTATTTCAACATGTCAGGATGTTCAACTGAAATATTTTATAGTCTGATTATACTGTATCTATAAGTAGTATAAGCTGGAATAGGCATGAAACATCCATATGAGTTTTAAAATGTGAATTAGTAAGAACTATACAAAAGTAGCAGTTTACTTCTGAAAAAAATTTAGTCAGTACATAATTGTCAACTAAAAATGCATAAGAACTGTAAGAAGGGTTAGGATAAATGATACACCACTTCAGTCTAGTTTCCCTTTTCATCAAAAGGAATTTGATATTTTGGCTATGCTAAATTTAAGTATATCTTTGGCTAATCAAAGATACTTTGACAATTATTGCAGCAACTTGCATTTTTACATAATAATGCTGAGCTACATGGTACAAATTGAAGTTCCATAGAAGGGAGACAGTGTGCTTTTTTGTTAGTATTTTTCCTGTATCTTTTCATACTGCTGTCAACATGTCATTACAGTTGCATCATTTCATTCTCCCTTAATAATATATCTACTGAGAACAGATTCTTTGCCCTTTGTCAGTGAGAAGTAGCTTATAGTTCTGGTACTTCCACTGAAGTAGAATGCAAATTGTCAGGAGGAAATGAAATTGCAATAAACTTGTCTGTGTTGAGAGCATGAGAACACAATTCAGGCTCCCGAAATCCCTTTCTGCTTGCTAAATGTGTCATTTCCTATAGAAGAGCACCAATTAGACATTAGTTATCCACTTCTCAGGTGGCTTAACAGGACAAATAAAGAGTAATGTGCTAAGTTTGACAAGCTACACTGCAAACTGAGGCAAACTTTCCTTGGAATCATGAGGAAGCAGTTTGAGATAGATATAAAGACAGAAAGACTGTGGTATTATAAAATTTCTAGTGATACAAAGACAAAAGGAAGACTTTAGAATTACAGGGTTATGACAGTTTTGTTCCTTCTATCAACAGCTAAGACCTCTGGGTTGTAACATAATTAATGTTCCTAGTGACCAACATGGCATTATTCCAAAAGCTCTAAAAGAAATTCTATCTGCTTGGAGTCCAGAAGATGTAAAACATCATAGCCACCATCTCCCCAAATTCCTGTACACTATTCCAAATGGCTGCAACCCAACTGGAAACTCTCTGACCACAGAGCGCAAGAAGGAGATTTACCAGGTACGTACCTGGAATCTTATGAACCTTGTAGGTAGAAATGGATAAATGTCAGTCTTGTTTCAGTTAAGGATACCCCATATGTGGCATTTGGGCCTATTATTGGTCCAGTAGACATTCTTCCGAGAACTTGTTTCTAAGCAAAACCTCTTTCATGACAACTCTTCAGAACTAGACTATGCAATTCTTTTTTGCAGTAGTAGCCCATTGCCTGCTGGTATCTTTGATAAGGGCCTCAAAGTGGGTTTACTGTACAGTTTGAACACTACACGGAACAGACCTTCAGTTACATACCTGTCCTTCCACTGCAGGTACTATATCTACTGTTTAAATTGCTTGATGTCCAAATTGGGCATTTGAAACCTTCTATTGATATGGCCTTGTGCATAGTGAATGAGCACTCTGTGGGATCATGGTATGGTCCAGGTAATAGGCCCAGAGTATACAAAGAACTGAATTTACAGTCTTTACATTTTAATGAATCTTTACTTTTTATTCATTTCTTTCTTTAGCTTGCAAGAAAATATGATTTTCTTATAATAGAAGATGATCCTTACTACTTTCTTCAGTTTGAAAAGGTAATCTGTCTTCCATATTAAGTAGCACCTTCTTTTCTGGTCCCGAACAGAACTAAGGTTTGAGCCATGGATCATCCTGCATGCTCTTCTTCATGTCCTTCCAAGTTAGTTGTAGGCCTAACAGTGTATTGCTACTTACAGTTGTTGTGCTCTTTGTGGTATTATATTGCATCAGCCTGTTAACCATGGTGGTTCAAATTCCTCAAGCCTTACATAGGACAGAATTTCCTTCATTGTTAACAGCAAAGACTTTGCCTGCAGAGCACAACAAATATGCCACTGAAGCAGCACTTGAAAATAGCAGCCTCTTAATGTTCCTTTCAGCCCAGTGACTTCTCCATTCAGTAGGAGACCACCTACTCCCAATTTACTGCATCTCACTTCTACCCCTTTGCCTTTTGGAGACTCCAAGAGAGTTCTCCCAAATGCCAAAGGAAATAGTAGGCAGCTTCCCTTCAATTTTTCCCCACATGGGTAACAATAGCATTTCACTGTTTTCACACATGGATCTGCAGCAGCAGTCTGCTCAAGCACCCAACTTTAGGAATAAAAAGTTGGTCTTATAAAACACAATACTACATTGGTACAACCTAAAGTGTAATACTTTCTATTTTGAAATATGTTTTTGTGGGAGGAGGCAATAAAACTGCTTCACTTACAGAGTCATTGAATAGCATTGTTTAGCTTTGCTAGGCAGTGTGAGTGGAGAATGTGTAAAAGCAGCAGAATATCTGATAAGGTAGAACTGTTCTGAACTCGGTAAGATCAAAATTTGGACATCCCCTGATTTCGTTTTTTCTTTTTTAAAGGTAAAGCTAAAAGCTACTAGGTCCCACCTTAAAAATTACCGTATCTTTCTGTATATTCCATAAAAAACTTGGCAGAGAATTCATTATTTGTTTCCCCTGCTTATGGTATCATACCAAAACTTGAACTGAGTACTTGTATGCTGAGCAGTGGGCTAAGCATCAAAAAGTAACAAGGTTGATTTCTTGATGACTTTCATAGATTATCACATCTCAGGCAACCAGTCCAAACAATCATTTGTCAGCAAGTTACTGCATTTTGTTCTTTGAATGTCCATCTGAAATATTTACTTAGCAAAATATTTCTTTAAGAAATGATTATGTCTTCATAGCAAAGAAAGTAATTCTACCATAATCCATACTAGCAACTTGAATTTTATTTTATTCTTTCTTCCAAGCCATGGGCTCCAACTTTCCTCTCAATGGATGTGGATGGCCGAGTTATCAGGACTGACTCTTTCTCTAAAATTCTCTCATCTGGGTAAGGCCAGCTTCAGACTGCTCAGCATTGCCTATTGATTAAGGCACAAGACAAATACTACATACAAAACAATCAAACGTCATTTTTTTCATCTAATACTTATTTATTTCTGGAAAGTACTTTTCTTCAGTTTGCTCACTTTTCATGTTATCTCTTGACAGTCATTTTACTACAAATTCTGTTTCTTTTCCGATACTGATAGGCCATTCTACCCAGGCAGCCTAGTCTTCCAGGCACCTTATAGCCAGAAAGACTGAAATGCTAGACTGCAGCTGTTCCTGGAATTCCTAGTAGATTCTCTCCTTTTTCCATTCCTCCTATCTCTTATCATTCCTGCAGACTCTATGCACTTCCAATATAGAAGAGAAATGATGGCATCATTCTCCACAATCATAGGGTTATACTGATCTCTTATATTCTAGCTTTACAGTTCTTTCATGTTGTCTCAACCTAAAAAATTAAGCTGGTTGCTTTCAATTACACAGATCAACATATTTAATTTTTAACTCTCTTTTGTTTATTATTCTGATGGATATAAGAAAGTAATGTGAACTCTGCACTGGCAGCTAGTGGATTGTAACTCCATCCCCAAGAAAGTGAGGAGACAACATGGTGCTAAGTGTGATTGCACTTTCAGAAGCAACACTATAAAAAGGCACGACGCAATCTTATCTTTGTCAAGGACACATTTGAGCTTACTGATTCTATTTTTCGTCAAATAACTATTCCAGCCAATCTGAGTAAAGATGGGTCATAAGCATTACAACAAATAAGAACCAAGTTTATCAGTCAAGATTCCATTTATTCTGCAGTGCTGAAAGAGAGCAAAAGAGTAAGCCTGTTTGCCAGTTCCCATCTGTTTTTCCATAAAGCCTGAGCATTCATGAATTTTGATTATGTGAATAATCGACCTTTCCTTCCCTTTGATTCATGTAATCTTTATGGTTGCAGAGGAAAGCCTACAAACATGGGATATGTCCTAAAGTCTCAGAACTAAGAAGCAACTATAAGCATTTAAAACCTTTGTTTTTTTTCCATGACTGATACTTAGCTCGTAAGTTCTGTAAACCTGGGACATAGGACAATATTAAGATATAAATACATAAAAGATCCTTACAATGTCAATGAAATGGTTACAGGTTTTCCAGTTTTAAGTTAAACAATAGCTTACACAAAGGATTAGCACATTACATTTCCTATAGTAATATTTTCCTTTCTTCTAGGTTGAGAATAGGTTTTCTGACAGGTCCCAAGCCTCTTATCGACAGAGTTATTCTACACATTCAGGTTTCAACAATGCACACCAGCACTTTCACACAGGCAAGTACTAAACTGCCAACTGAATTGCAACTATTTCAGGGCATAGGAAACCAAGAACAAACAGTTTTTGTAGTTGCTCTGCACTTTTTCCAGTTTTAGTTATAAGAATGTACATTGTCAATTTCGCCAAAGAAGAGAGACCACCAAAGAAATTAGAGCCAGACCTTGAGGGTATCTTAGTGCATGGAAAGCACCACTGCTTCAATATGCCATTATCCAACAGATTTCAAGAACCAAGATTTAAAGTGTTTTCTCTTGCCAGTAGGTTCACTTGAAAAAATCTCAATGTAAAGCATACATTGGAAGTACTCCCCTCCCCACCCCATTTTTCATTATACTCAGTAGCTAAAACAATACTGGCAGCCCACAGACATCACAAAGCAGTCAGCCATCTACAGCCCCTTTTTAATAAGGAAAGGAGATATCAAGCACATCTAGATATGACCTCCATCTTCCAACTCCATTAGTTCATCTTAGAGGCAGTATTAAAGCAGAGAGACTGATATGGGTGGAAGGAACTTCTGTAAAGTAATGTACATTGCCTTCCTTTTTCTCCCAGATTACCATATTTAGCTCTCCATCCACCTCCTTCCTCCTGCCCCAACTTCCAAATACTGCTATGATCCCTGGAGAAGCAGTAACATGGAATACAATGGCCTGTTGCTGCTGCCACCTCTGTTTATAAAGGGCTCCAAGAGACCCTGCATGCAATTTCTGGCCCATGTGGAATTCTGAGTAACATAGGGCTATATATCTTTTGATGATCATGGAACAGTCCAATTCAAAATATGGTATTGATGATGTGTTTTATTTCTTTAGATTATGATATCACAGCTTCTTCAGCAATGGGGAGAAAAGGGCTTCTTGGAGCATGTAGACAGGTAGGATCATGTCATGTACTGAATCCCATCATCTGTCATGCTGCTTTTTGTTACCTACACAAACCATTCTTTGCAGTAAACTGGTCAAAGGAGATGCATCAGTTTGAGGTAAATAGATGAGCAGTCCTAGGCCAATTGTATAAGCCAGGTCAGCAAGACTGGCAGCATTCATATGGAAGTCCTGAATGAGCTCAGTGTGAAATTGCAGAAATGCAGGTTCAGGCATGTAAACTACCACTACAGACTGGCAATTGGTTGGTCCTCTGGCATAGCGATTATGCAACTCCCATCTGAAAAGAAGTGATGAGGATCCTGGAAGCTGCAGGTCAGTGAATGAAGCTTTCATCCCTGATAGAGTGGTAGGGTCTGTAGCAAAGACTAAGATCACTGAGACAAACTTACAAAAGAGTCAGCATGGCTTCCCTAAAGGGAATTCTTCCCTCACTAACTCAACAGTGATTCATCCTCT
Organism: Anseranas semipalmata; assembly: GCA_013399115.1. Taxonomy (NCBI): domain Eukaryota; kingdom Metazoa; phylum Chordata; class Aves; order Anseriformes; family Anseranatidae; genus Anseranas; species Anseranas semipalmata. Next base: position 267,618 of record VXAA01005342.1, on the reverse strand, counting down.
AACATCCTTAATCCAATTATTGTGGATGTTGGAGAAATGAAAACAGAAAGAGCTACAGAAAGCAACAAGGTTCACCTACACTCACTAAACATTCCATCTATCACCACATTTGGTGACAGAACACTGGTCCAAGGTCTAACTCAGTGAGGCATTTCTTACAGTGACTGACATGCATTTATTTTTCACTTATTATGCTGGAGGAGTATAGTCTCCCCGTGAGTATCCATGCTTCATTTCAAATGTCATACTCAGATACCATTAGAACTCCGAGCTTCCTACATCAATGGGTAGCATGCTATGCTTTGTAAAGGCTTGTAACAGGAATGTGAGAAAAGCACGAAAGGTTCTTATGTCTGACTGCAACAGCCACTTCTGTGCCCTGAGCAACCGGTTGTTGCCTATACTGTAAATACCAGCAACTAAAAAAAATAGCAATAACAGCCCTGGCTTTGCCTTGTTTTAGGTGTCATGGGATAGGTATAAGAAATAAGAGCATAAAGATAGATTTTGTAGGGGAACTTGGACCACACTTTAGCTCCACTTTAAACAATTAGAAAATATATTTTAAACATCTCTTCACTTACCTTCTTCCTGACAGAGAAGCAACCTTATTCAAACCAGAGAGCTGTTCTTCCTCTTGACCTAATGAAAATACTGCTATAGTAGGCCAGCTACAACCCTTTATAACCTTCTAGGCTCCATTGTCAGGTGACTTATTGATTAGGCCCAACAGCTGAGTACAATTTCTACATGATTTCATTGGGGTCAGGTTGACTTGTCAGATCATGTTTTTGAGTAGTAGCTAGACTGTGGTTTAGAGCAGTTACATTTCTGTGAAAGTCTTGTCTCACACTTATGATTTCACTCCAACATGAAAGTGAAAGAACAACACAGAAAGGTAGAAAAGTTACAACAGAATTTATGATGAAGTAAAAACTGTAGATCTACTGTTTCTTGCAGAGTGTAGCAATTGGTATAGGCTGAGTCATTGAGATATATAACCTTTGCTAGTTGGTGTTGTCTATCTGGTTCAATAAAATACATGCAGAAATCAAAGCTCTGGGTTCAAAGAGTATCAAAAAAATGTAAATGTAAAATTACTAAGTATGGTTTATTTACAGAGAAGGGATCTCTTTTACACCCGATTTATGAAATCTGTATCAGACATTTCTGTTGTGTCTACCATTGCAGAATCACAGCTGTCTCATTTAATACCAACAAAAGTAGTCACTGTACAAGACTTGTCCCTGTTGGGACTTAGGTTAGGGTCATTTTCTCAAGTAAGACATTGAATTATTTGGAAGTTTTACTTAAAGTGTGAAGGCAATAGGTTTAAAGGGTTAGAACAGAGGAAGCTGTCAGATAGTCGTGACAGGTTTATCATATGATTTGCTTTTTATCTTATGGAATATCATTTCCTTGTGTACCTATTACAGAAATTCAATCCAAATGCACAAATATCGAGTATGTGCTTTTGCAGATGTACAAGTCCTTCATTTTCTCCTATATGCTTGTTTTATGTGATGACTACTGCTAACAGGGCTTGTATCCACTGATATAGAATGGATATCATGTATAAAGAGTTTAGTACTGAACTTTCCCTGACTTGTAAAGATTAAGAAGCAACTACAAAGGCACTTCCTCTATCCGATTGATCGGTGCTTTGTTGGAGACACACTGAAGCATTCAAGACTTTACTGATACACATACAAAGTTTCATATACACAGTATATTGTATTGTGCTGATCTAGGATATGCTCATATTTCCACTAAGTCTACATTTTGGTTGTTAAAGTAGAAAAGCTTTGTTTCGGCTTTTGGAAACAAATGGACTCTAAAGCACCATGGCATCATGACTTTGAATTGATAATTTACTTTCAGAGTTGTGGAGTTCTACAAGACCCAGCGGGATGCAATGCTCATTGCTGCTGACAAGTGGTTAAAAGGTCAGTGAGTGCAACACAGCTAATTACTTAGACTTTTTCTCTAGCTATTTATCATCTTCGTGTTCAAGAAAAATCACTAAAGGTCGTCTCTTGACTGAAGTGATAGGTAAGCACTATAAGCAAATCAATGGCATTAAATATTAAGCTTAGGACAAATTATCTAAAGCTGCTGTTTTCATGCTTTTCTGGTGGGGGACAAGGAAATGATGATGGGAAAAAAGCTCACCACATTACTGTATAAAGCAGTTTTACAAAGAGCATATATTTCACTCCACTACATTCTTATACTTGTTATATTTAAAATTTCTGTCTTTAAAATCTCCATCTGATTCAGTGGCCTAAATTTTAAAAGAAGATATAAACAATTGATATGGTATTAGTGATGGTCATTTTGTCAGAAATTAATTTCAGATGTCCACTTCTGTGGTTAATCACAGAGCACAGAAAGAAACTGACCAACACCAATGCAATTACAGTTAGACTCACTCCTTTTAGTCAGTCTGAAGTGGAATCAGCAATACTTAAGAACTGCCCACCTACCTAAGACACTTATATATAAAAGACTATAGGGTCTTCACATTTTCTAGTAATAGGAGCCATATTGTTACAGAAAGCAGACCTTTATTTTGTAGATATGTAATGGTTAAATACATCAAGGAAGAGCTGAAGAAGATAATAAGTCAAATAAATAGTTTCTTCAAAAAATATGTCCAAAACCAAATACAGAATTACTTCTAGGTAAACAAAAGGTAAGTGTGCACATATAATTTAAGACATAAATTCTCTCTAAACCCTCCTGATAACTCCTATGTTCCCCTTTTCTTTGGGCAAAAATCTATAAGCAATTTAAAGAAGAACACTTTTCTGCTTTGCTACACTTAAATCATATTGATAGTCAACGTACTATTAGGATAAACTTCATCAGAAAAATTATTTTAGATTGTTTGGAGATAGTGTTTACTTGATCTCAAAGTAATCCAGGTATTTAGTTTGTTAATATTTGGGTTTTCTGTAATTCAAAGTAATCACTTTCACAAGAAGTACTGAAAATACCAGCATGAGTGCAGTGAGGCCACATAGATTTGATTAGTATCATAAATTTGGCAAGTGGCAGCCTGGATCTGTGGCCAAATTCCCTTTGAGTTCATTGGAGCAACAAATCTACATCGATGAATCTATGTTGTATTGATTACAGGTGGAACAGAAGTTTCTTTCTTGATTCCATTTTCTCTTTCTCTAGGCTTGGCAGAATGGTATCCTCCTGCTGCTGGCATGTTCTTATGGATCAAAATTAAGGGAGTTTCTGATACACAGCAGCTGATTATGGAAAAAGCTTTGCAGAAAGAAGTATGACCTATGGCTTAATAGCTTATGATGTTAAATGAGGAAAGGATAAAATAAATTTATCATATCTATCTATCTGCATGTATGCACGCATATAAAAGTGGGGGAACTTGTGTACACAATCATCACTGAGTCTCTGAGGAAGGCATTGTCACATAATGTAGTGACTCAATAAGATATTTTCTTGTCTGTATTCAAATGTTGGTATTTAATCAGCTTAAATTTAAATAATATATAATATTATATACACTATATATTATATATAATACTAATATAGTGGGCAGCCATCATTGATACGGACATATATCTTTTTAATAAGAGAAATTAAGTGTGATTTTATTTCTACAATTATAAAAGGTAACAGTGTGCACTGAGTAAACTACACCCCACTGCATTGGTACTTCTAAACATTGTGATAACAAGCCAGACCAGGTTACCAACCAGCCTAAGAGCCCTTTGGTTTTGTTATGAAAAGTCTGATACCAATTTGCATATATTTGGCCTCTTGTTTTGAAGAGACAAAGTATATTTAGCCACATTCTGATATCAGTGTTGCAGCAGTGAACCTTCTCAAATTTAATATAACACAGCATTTTAAAACTATACAAGAGGTTATAACTAGTGGTTAATCACTTTTTCTTAGGTGTTACTGGTTCCTGGAGGAGCATTCAATATCAACAGTTCAGAGCCTAGTTCTTACGTCAGAGCCTCCTTCTCTCTGTCTTCTCCAGCCCAGATGGATCTGGTAAGTGAGAGGAAGATTTTTTTTCTACTTTGTTATCAAGAACAGTTTCTCACATTAACAATGTCCCCTTATTTTTACTTACATCTTATGCATTTTCTTATTCGCCTAGTGTATTTGTTTTAGTACTTAGGCAATAAAGCAGTACTTCTGAAGCAGTATTAGCTTTTCTTAGGCAAGATACTCATATCCAAATTACCTGAAAGGTACCAAATTTATAGGACTAATTAAAATTTTTCTGTGTGTCTCATACATGCAGATTCTCATACTTAATCAACACAGATATTATTCAGAAAGGTTTTACTGAAGTCAGAGTAAGTTTTGCTATTCGTCTTAGCATTAGCAAGCATCATGTATCTTTATTTTCCAGATTTTCTATTCTTGAGACTGAATTACCTATTTTTGTGTGTTGTCAATCCTTCATAAGAAATAATATTGTTTTTCTATCTTAAGATTCACATAAATGTTGCATTTCATTTCTCAGGAATCTGTGTGTTTTACAAACATTTTGGATGATACTTGGCTGTATCTGTAAAATCAGTGGGGAGAAAGACTAGGAGATATTTGTGCAGATTTAATACTCCTTTGATTCAGGTGCTTGAAAGTTCAGTATCTGTAGTTTTATTTTCATTCATTTACAAATGTTTGTAACAGATATGTGTTTCTATTGTCTTTCTCTTTCTTCTTCTGTATTTCTTACTTCTTCATAAAAGTAATTCATAACCATACTACTGACAGTCAAACTGTATCTTGCTGACATTATACTACTGTATGCTTCCCCACTGAACTGTTCTTCCTTTTCTTTCACCTTTGGAGCCTCTAGGCTCTTACAATAAGTTAAGAGATACTCTTCCAAGGATCACTGGTTGTATTAAAAGTACAACTTGTTAGCTGCAATTGAACTCTGAATAATCATTGAACATCAATATATATATATATTTCTGTTTCAGAAAATCTTACCTTTTATCTTCTATCAGATGAGTGGAAGCTTTATCTAGTCACAATATTATTCAAAGCTCATATATGTTGTTAAAAAAGGAAAACAGAGAATATCAGCAGAATATTGCAGTATTTAACAGTGAGTTCATATATTGTTAGGGTAGTTCTAATAGCTTTACAGATTTACTGTGTATTTAAGTAATGCTGGAATATGAATGTGAACCATCTTTGTTTCATTGCAGGCTTTCAGGAGACTGGCTGACCTTATAAAAGAGGATTTATGGAAAAGCTGAACAGTGCTCATACAGCAATCAAAATCATCTCCTGAAAATATTTGTTAACACTTGGATTTCATCAGAACACTTTAAAAACAAGTACAATACAGTGGATGTTTCCTTAGATTGTTTCAGCTAAAAAAAGCAAAAAATGAAAGAGTGAAGAACAACTTACTTATTTTTTCTTTGACGGGACTTTAAATTACTAAATTTATTCCAATTCAAAAACATTTTATAATTCCTTAAAACAAAATATTCTGTTTCCCGTCAAATACATAGTATTGTTAGATTTTATTTGTTTTTTTGGCTTTAGTTTTCTGTTTGGGTTGGGAAGCGGGGAAATCAGTTACTTAAGAAGTCACACCTGAGGTGGTCTTAGGCATTATTTCTTAATCGTAACTGATACGTTCCTCCGACACCTTATGTCAGAATTGTTTTTGTGTGTCACTTGCCTTCTTGTGCTGCTTTACAGCATCTGGTTTTGCAGATTTGAAGATCAATATTTAATTTTACTAAAGTTTGGTTGGACAAAAATGATGTAAGGATGTTTTAAATTTAAACTGACCTGGCAAAATCAGGCCATGATTACACATAAAGATATTTTGCCTAAGGTTCTTTGCAATTAGCATTGGTTTTGCAGCTGATTTTCCAGTTTTTAAAGGGTTCCTGATTGCTGGTTTCCACTTGAGTCTGTGAATAATCACTCTGTACCTGTGTTAGAAAATGTCTGGTATGCAAAGGCATGTGGATATGCTAATAGAACTGCTCTCTTAGTTAATTGTAGACATCTTTTTTGAATGGAGAGTGTAAGTAACTGACATGGGCATGTAATGGAATGAACAATACCTTGACACTGCCAGATGTACAAAGCACGCAAAATGAAAAAATAAAGAAATGTTTTGGTCTTTGATTCCCTGGTTATTATCATCCCCCAAATTAGATTCTTTGCAGCACATACAAAATTTTCAGAAATTTTTAACTGTACAGATTCTCCAAGGCTTCCCACTTTACTTAATGATTCTGCAGCCCAACCCACATCCCTAGGTTTCCCTCCAGTCCTTGGTGCAGGCGGGCAAGCTGATGCCGTGGCTGAAGCCAGCCCCACCAGACTCAAGCTGGGCTGGGCTTGGGCAGCCGGGACCCTTGGGGTGGCACAGCACCGGGGGGAGTCTGCAGTCCCGCAGCTGCTCCCAGGGCACCAACACTGCCTTCGAAGTTACAAATCTTTGGGAAATCACCTGTCCATTTTTACACTTTTTGATGGTGTTAATGGGGGTCCAAAATAGCAGCATCTTCTCTACAGTGCTGCTCAACAGCAGCACTTTCAACATATCTTTCAACTCAGTTTCCTAACCACACATAGCAATTTTGAAAGCTCAGACTTTTCTATCATCAGTAAAGCAATTTTTTATCTCAGGTTCAATTTAGAAAATCATTTTATACAACAGAATGAGCTGACTTGTCTGCTTAATTAAAATAATACAGTTGTTGTATTTTACAGAGGAAAAAATGGGAATGTCATTTAAGACTGATTAGAGCTCTCAAGTAAATACTGTTGTCATTGTTAAGCCAGACCTGAATTAGAAATATGTAATCAAAATATCATTATTAAGCAAGCTTTGTATTGGTGATGTGTTGAATAACACTCCTCAACTTTCAGAGCTCTAAATGATAATCAAGTTGAATGTAAAGAAAATGCAATCCCGTTTGCTGCACATTAGATGATTTTACTATCAGCTAATTTAATTTAGAGAGAGTTTGGTTTTCTTTCCCTGACTGTGGTGAAGCAACTAAAATTAAATTAATATCCTGAATAATGCAAAGTGAACAATGGTAGTGAAATCTTATATGCACATGCTGTTTCCCTGAACCTCATACAACAGCTTCTGGTCTCCTGGGACACAGCATTCACTGTGATTAAATGCTCCTGGAGGAAGCCATTTAGATACAAAAGGAAAATGCCAGGCAGCAGATTCACGTGGAAATGATCAGGTAATGAAGGTTTTGTTAGTGCTCTTCTCCCCTTTATGTTTCAGCCCTCCAAAAGCAAATAACCTCTTTTATTCCTAGCTGGATTTAGAGATCTGATGCAAGTGGCGCAATCTACCGTTGGGGAAGAGAGGACACAGAGGAAGAAGAGGGCTCCATTTTGGAAGCGCATCCTCTGCTGTTACCTAGGTAGGGGCAGTAATGGCTGTGGAAGGGTTTGCAGCAGTGCTACAGAGAACGGTCTGACATGCTCAGCTCCAAGCAGGCTGGATCTCCAGACTCTTTTCTGAGTGGGCAATGGTTTGCACTTGCTGTCGTACCTACACGTTTGTTCCACTGGATTTTCAGGCCTTTGGTTGACAAAAAATGCCCAGAAATTCTGGACAAACAGCCACTGTACATGACTCCAGTGATTGCTGTACAAGGAATGTGAATCTCAACACCAGCATACAGAGAATTATTTCATCCAACTGAATGTATCCCTGAGCATCGGTGGTATGCAGGAATTTACAGAGGACATTTTGTGGAAAACACTTGGCTTAGTTTTGGGGAATTGTCCCATAAATTCTGAACATAAGTTTCATTTAGACTTTATTCTTTAATAATTGTTTGCTCTGTGTAGAACCTTGTATTTGAAAACCTTGTGGCCTAGAGATCTGCAGTTCTGCCTGTGCAGTCCGTATTCTGATACACTGGAGTAAATATTTAAAAGAACTCCACCGAGCTGTGACGGTTCATGTCCTAATCTGTCTTGTTTTCTTTATTATTTAATAGCAGTTTTTGAGCAGCCCACAGTAGGCTATGTCTTAGGTGGGAACAGAACGATTGCAGTTCTTGAACTGTAATCATTCTGAGTGAAAAGCGCTCTGCAAATACAAAGAAACATACATTTTCATTCTTCTAACATTGCTATTAGGAATACCAGTACCTCACTTTTCTCATAACGGCTGTGGCAGCTTTTGTGTCACCCTGCAAAGCTCATATATCACTGTATGAGGAAGGATAAGGATCTTGCTGGTTCTTTTTGAGAATGAGTATCCCAGAGGTGTGTTAACAAACCTGACTGGTGCTAGAAGATTCCCTACTAGCAATACAGAATTTGGAAAATACATTCAAAATTATATTTTCTTCTTACTTTCAACTTAAATTAAATCAGATCTGGATTGATATAGCAAATGAATATTCCATAATGTGACCTGGAAAAAATTAACATGAAGGTATTTCAGTTTCTTGATTTACATAGAACTTAGAACTGTATCTTTCTCTGTGTTGGGCTAATAATGAACTTTGAACATAAAAGGTTTATGCATTTTCCTCCGAAAAATCAGACACTAACAGATGTAGAATACCATTGGCCTGGCCCAGGATTTTTGCTCCTGTATATTGAATGCTGCAATTTCCAACCATATCCAGCCTGAGACGCCAGCCCTAAAACCCTTCTGGTGTCCAGGTACATTAGCATATAGGAAATGTGATCTTTTCAATGCACATCACCACCCACCTGTAGCCACTAAGGACATGACGGAGCATCTGTGTGGTCCATAGTACTGGAATAACCACCTGAAGATGATAGGAGCACATCCTGAATTAGTGGTGGGCAACAGCACTAGAGAAAGGACACAGTCACAGCTTTTATATGCTGCACGTTTCAGCACGTGAATGCCAGATCAGCAGCACCCTGGAGGAGCAACGTCTACAGTGTTTCTTTCAGGAAGGAGAATATAACTGTCTGTGTAAAACCCATAATCTGAGAATATTTTTAAAAAACTATTATTTTTGCAGAAATAAGAAGTCTTTTATGTTCTTTTTTCAGCTTGTTACATCATTTGAATCCACAAAGCTGCTTAACTGTGTCATCAGCATGAATTATCACCAGTTTATCTGCAAATAAAAACACGTCAGGAAAATCTTATCCAGTGAGGCTCCTAAGCAAATGCACAGCTTAACTGATACAGCAGTGACTTTTCAATTGTTACTTAGCTATGAAAATTTAGCAGAAGGTAGAACATCTCTTGCTATGGAACTGATAGTGAAGTTCGTTTATAGCAATCATGTAAATAGCTTGTTTGCCTCCATTTTGTAGCCACAGGAATGCAGAAACAATGTGAAGCATTGGATATATTTATATATATTTACATTTATGTATTTAAATTAAAATTTAAATTGCATTTAGTGAAGGCCAACACACAAAAAAATGTGATTTGAAGAGGTAAAAATCCTTTTCTGAATTTTGTAATATTCAGGAGAGGGGGAGAAGAGAGCAGAAAGATAAGAACATACACCCTCTCTTCAAGAACGCAAACTAGTAGCTGTTGTATCTCTTCCATGCAGGGAGGTTCATCTCCCCAGTCTCTCTGAAGTCAGTGGAGGAGGAGAGGCATGCCTGGATCAGGAAACTCATTGCTCTGAGTCACTCTAACTGCAGGGAAGGCAATTGCCCATCTCTCTCCACCGAGCACACGGGGTCCCAGGAGGAGTCTCCTGACTTTGCCTCCTGTAACGCACAGTTCTGAATGCAGAAACTGAGATGTGTTTGAGGTAGTCCTGTGCGAAATGAGGCAGTTTGACACTACAAAGTCAAATACATCTTTTAACTTGCCATAGTGGTTTTCCCATTCTTAAGCAGACCAACATTAAAGTGGCACTTGCTCTAGAAGTCTTGCTGTGGCAGAGCATCAGCAGGGTCGCTGAAGCGCGATGCTTGGCATTTGTGGGTCCTCTCATAAGCGGCTCCTGAAAACATCTCCCTGATTTGAGCCATTTTAAGAGCTGGTCCTATAATGTTTTCATTTCAAATTTTTTTGAAGCATAGGGCAACAAATGGAAAAAAAATCATCAATACATTAACTGTAATTATGAGGGAAATCTACATTATTAATATTTACAAACTTTTAAAACTGGGTTATTTACTAGATGTTGCTCTGGGAATCCATCTGTACTAATGTCAGTTTATGAAGGCCACAATGTACATATCTGCATCTGAATTATTCACATCAGTCAATGCAATTCATCATCTTTATAGCTGAGGTTTAAAATCGGTCAGATGAATTTGTAAGGTTCCTTTTTCCTTCTATTGACCCTAAAATGAGCTTACAGTGACTAGCTTCATTACAGAGGTCCATATTTTAGCTATCAGAAGCTCTGTGCAAAGAACCACATCTTCCATAGCTCTTCTCATGACATTACATTTTTGCTGTTCTTACACATGGGATCTCCTGCTACAGCTGTGTATTAGTGACAGCCTAATGGAAGTTTTTAGAAATTATTGAAGTATTTTGTTGTTGTTTTCTTAGTTAATGAAAGCAGATAACAATGGTGGGTTTGGTGGTAATACAACTAGCTCAACTTCATTTTTCTCATCATCTCCTAGGCACCAACATTTCTGTTCATGGAAGGTGACATACTGATATATGCCTGTTATTTTTCCTCCTGGCTAAATGATGCTTCAGAATAGTGGCCAAGAAATACTCTGCAATATGCAGATAGCTGTGATTCTCAGCACTGTGTATTTTTCTTCTCCCGGGTATAACTCTATTCCAGTCACATTGTTAAGCCCATACACACAGTCATCTTTGCAATTAAAGGTACCTTTTTACAGCAAGCCTAATGAGTTCACTTTTCTCCTTACTTGAAATTTATTAAAAATATAATTGGGCCTTTTAACTGACCCCAAAACTTTTACTATCAGCACAGTTCTACAAATAAAATCTCAGAGACGTATTTTGTGACTTTCACACAGGTGAGTACCAATGCACAAATACGAATGAAACACTTTTCCTTTTTAACCATGCCAACTATGCTTTTTTGCATGAGGTTACACAGGAGCAGGGTTACAGAGCTGCCAAAACAGAAGGACATGCAGAAAGAATACCATGCCAGTAAGGGAAAATTTTAAAGGAACAAAGCTTCTTCTGTTAAGTCTTATGCTACTAAGGACATGGTCCATAACACCTGTGTTAAAAGAGCATGAATATGTAGAGTCTTGAGGTTCACATTAAAAGACAAAATGAGCCAGAAAGCAATGAGTGGTTTCAAACTAAAAGGTTGTTCACTACTGCAGCAAAAAAGCAGAAGAATAAATCATTTTAGTTAGTCTCCAGGAGGTAATATTTAGATAGAGTTTAATCCACAGAACTGCAGTCCTACCACTCAAAATGCGGACAAGATCACTAACTGGCGAGGCAGCACTCAAATTATTAAGCAGGAATAATGATACTTCTTTCTTGGGTATTATTATACCAAACTCTTCACACATGGAAATGAGATTTCCTTAAGCATGCAGCTAAATGATGTGTTTGTATTAATATATAACATGCTTCATTTCCGTTGCTGAAACTGGCATTAGTTAGATAAAAGACAAAGTAACAACAAACATGGACTTAAACTTCCCAACGGGGAGATCTCCAAGCATCTCCCACTTGGAACTGTCATACCAAGAAGGGAAAGAAAAGCTAACAAAGCTTTCTGCAAGTTTCTTACAAACTCAGCAACATCTCCCAACAATACCAAAGTCCCCAGAAGTCCCATGTGTTGCTGCAAACAAGATGGAGCAAACTAAAAACAGCCATTTTCATAAACTATGCTCAGCTCAGAAACATTCAAAACAATGTCAGTTTTCCAAAAGTCTTAGCATCCTGTATTAGACAGATAATTTATTTATAAGCACACAGTTTGACTATTAATATTAACTGTATGACTTTAACTTGTACTACCCAGTTGTTGTCTCCCTTTAGCTGCAGAGTATGTTAGAAACAAAAGATTTTAGCATTCTGATTTCAGGCAGCCTGTAAGCTCTTATACAGTGTTTGAGAAGTGGAAAATTGAAGTGTTGAGTTTTGGGGATTTCCATGAAGTTTTCTTATTTCAGAAGAACAGGAGTGACAGTGGTATTGTTTTAATTTTGTTTAGGAGCAGTGTCTTTCACTGAGAGTTCCATCAAGCATCCTACAGCCCAAGAATTAAAAAGTATAAGCATAAGTGTAAAGGGCCTTTTGATCTCTTTATCATTTTAAGTGATACAGAATGAGTTAATCCAAATGAATGTGTGCAAGTTATTTTAGTAATGGCCAAGAGATTTGCAGACAGAAGTGTTAACATATGCATGCTGACACAGAAGAAAATCTTAACAAAATAAAATGATGAAATGTAATACAGCAAACAAGATATACTTATGGCTTGCTTTACAAACCAGAGTTAATGCCATGCTACTGAAAAAGAAAGAAATTTTATATAAGGATTATCAGGAACATGTGTATTTGACTAGAATGGTTTCAACTCACTTCCACCAGTCTGCTAAAACTCTGATGTGATATCTGTAATTGTCCACAGGCCGTTCTATATTACATCCATTTGATGCAATGGAGTGCTTTAAAAATGAAAATAGATCAGAAATTGCTTGACGCTAGAGAATTCTGCTCTTGTTTGGTTCCTGGCAGTGTAAAAAGAAAACTCGGGTTTTCAGAAAGTGTCTGATCTGAAGAGGTATTGGAAGGAACAGCAGCTAAGGAAAAATAATTCTATCTATTTAAGCTATAATATAAATGGAAAGTCAAAAAACAATATACATTCATTCCTTTATATTTATTTTTATAGCTCACAAGTTATTTTTATAACTCATTTTATAGAGCAAATTATCTCAAATTAATGTACATCTTTAAGAAAGCTATTGCAGTATGTTAATTCTGAAGTAATGTTGTTCTCTGGTCATGCATTTAATGGTAGCACAGATCCTATTTATTCCATATAATCTCCCTTCAGCATGCATCTCTAGACCAGATGGACCAAGGCATAGTGCTGCTGAATATGAATAGCCCTGGATGAACAGATGCATCTGATAATGCTGTTCATCAAAAAGTGTTTATAAGGTATTCTGGGGCACTATTTTTTCACTCAACCTTATCTGAAAAACAAGATTTTATTTTCTCTACAGGACAGTATCAAACCAGATTTGGTTTGCTTTGGTTTGAGGTGGTAAATAGGTCAATTTCTGCAACAGCTATAACTTGAGGAAGGTGGTTTTGCACTTCTATATTAATTGCTTTTTTATTCACTGAAGTTATATGCACTCCTATTTGAGAGACCACCTTATTTCAAGTGTTTTTTTTGTGAATTTACAAGCAGATGGCACCTGTAAGACTTCTTGTCTTCCATTGCTTTTTCATGCCAGTGTCTGGCAAGTATCATCTGCTAATATCAAACAGCACAGGTTTTAATTAGAATGCATTTCAGGACCCAGGTTCAACATTTACAAAACAAGTGCTCCCTTAATAACATCTAACACTGTTGCCAGCCCAAGGATTACGCCGCTTCACTATCTAGTTTATACAGACAGATGAAGCAGATGAAAAAATGATCGAGATAAGGGTGAAGATAATCAGGGAAAGAGAAAACATAATTAAATGCTTTATGGGAAAGGTTCCAAAAACATGGAGTGGAACACTAGCATCCAATGCAGTATTTCCACAGCAGAAAATTGGATGCAGTTTTTCACCAACTGATTTATGAGCAATGTATTAGATTTATTGAAAACAAAGGAGTCATCATCCTATTAACAAGAGAAAGATCAGGAATGAACAGGAGTTAAACACCGAGAGCACAGAGCATCCAGATGACGGGAAGCTTTAGAACCACCATTTCCATGAAGAGACAAAACATCTTCAGTAAGCAAATGGAATTTTCAGAGAAACAAGGAATTTTGAATGGATGTAAAATTATTGCATATTCCTTATTCTTCAGAGTTTGCAGTCCTTCCAAGATGTGCACATATAAAGGATCCACCCAGCTCAATAGAAAACAGTAGATAATCTGGGGAGTAAGACCTGAGGCAAATACAAACTGCACCCGAGATTCTGGGGCAGGAAAGGAACTGGAGGAAAACAGCATTGCGGCCGCTACCCAAGCAAACACGGGAAACCAGGAGCAGTATGCACCCCAGTGCAAAACTTTAGGTGCAAAACTTCAGATGTTTTCACAGTACACAGGCAATTGGGATGAAAGTCTGTGTGTGAAATAATCTATTACCACTGGATTTCTCTATGACCAATAGAGATAAAAAGGCCCTCCTGGACTGTGAGTCTTATTCACAGATTAAACAATTATTTTTGAAAAGAAGCTTTTTCTGGAGTGTGTGTTCCCCTCTGGTCTTTCCTTCTGCCTCATTCCTGTTGGCTTGTTTTCTACTTAAGCTGTTTTTATGGTTGAGTCGTTCATTGCATGTTTTATCAACATGGTTGCTAAAAAGAGATATTACAGTTTCTCTGAGCTGATAGTTCTGTTTATGTGCTCTTTTGTAAACCAAAACACACGATCAAATCCCAAGGTGTTATTTGGTAGATGTGTTTTTGCTGGAATTTTCCCTTGGCAACTGTGTTGGGTGACATGAGATCTTTTCTGAACTCCCAGTTGTTTGCTTAACAGAGCGAGTTTCCCCAATCTGTACACAACGTAACTTTGTCTTGTGGCAAAAACTATTTCTAACCTCTACTACCATGTCTCAGGGTAAATTCTTTTTTGGTCTTTTTTTCTGTCATTTTCCAGAATGACCCTTTACCCATTTTTTTTTTCTTCACAAAAAGGAAGATCCTTTTCTGCCTACGTATATATTCTCTGTAGGAATATCTAATTCACCGGTGGAATTTTATAGCAGGTAAACTGGTACAGAATGGACAGATCTCCGAAGCATTGAAATGTCAGAGCTGCCCACACGAGTTACCACAGCTGGCACTGAAATTCATATATAGCTGTAGGGAGGTGCTAATCTGTGCCAGAGGATGGGAGAACAGAGAGGACACGGGAAAGGAGGAATCTCTCCACTTGGCTGAGTATTACACTGCCACATAGACAACTAGCAACCAGAGTGCTGTGCAGTGGGACTGCTAGAGGGGCTGGTGCTGCATACTGATGAACATTATACATTCATAAAGCAAGCAAAGAATTAAAATATGGCCCAATAATACTTCTTTTTTAGGATTAAAAAAAAAAAAGCAATCTACCAGGTGATCTTATTTTCTGGAAATCTTCTTCCAAAGGCAGCCATGCAGGAAAACCATGCCCTTCCAGCCAGAAAGCAATATACAGGATGTCCAGAAAAATAAGGCAGATTTCTGTCCTTTGAAGCCTTTTCTTCTTACTCCCAATGGCCAGGAAAATTATCCCTTTTCAAAGTTCTTAAGGAGAACTGTTGCTTTGCACTTCTTGGTAAGGCAAGATGGAGTCTTATTATAATGCATAATGTACAATGTAGTTTAAATTGCACCATGTCAAAAGTCTAGAATTTAAAATGACATGAAACTCCATCCTTTTCCTCATGTACAAGAGGTAGTTAGATACAAACCGCAGAGAGGACTCACCCTCTAAACAATGAGAGACAGTTGCTGACACTGCTGAATACAGAACTTTCTCCAGCAAGGTCATGGCCACGCTGGTAAATGTTGCTGCTATAAATTTTATTCACTTTCTGATAACACTAAGTGAAAGCACACCAATCCCTGGCATTGTGCCATAAGAGACTATTTTATTCTGACAGCCAAAAGCCTCGGTTTGCTGAGTCACTGAAAACTTGCAGTGATAAGTCTGTGCAAATGAAAGGCACCTTTAATCAATGACAAAGTTGTAATATAACTTTGACCAGGCTTAAGTTTCTTTTCTGTGCTTCCTAGGGAGACCTAGACTCCATCACCTGTACAGCTCCGAGGGCAGCAAACGGCCTCCTCAGCATTCGGGAGTCAACCCCAGATGTGCAGAAAAGGATCCTATTGCAGAGGAAACCAGGATCTCATCAACCCTATGTGCCTTTGTAACTTCAGAAATCTCCAGAGGAAATACACTGGATCTGAAAAGCGGAATAAAGAGGTCAAAGATGTCAAACTTCAGTGCACCACTTCATCTGTATGCAGAGTACTTGCTGCTAGACCTCCCTAAAATGTGTTCTGAGGTCTTCCTTTTTATTACAGTGCTATTCAATATGCTTCAGAAATGTGTCAGGCTCCAACTAAAGACTGAAATGTTTTCCTTTCCAAAGACAAAGATAAATTCTTTCCAGGTATTTATCAGAAGATACACAGAAAGCAAAGTTCCCCTATACCACTCCAAACAGTAGCAAAGCACTGGAGTTTCACTGAGTACTGACCATAAACAAGAGATACACCAAGTGCCAAATGGGAAAATCACAGCAGAGCTTTCACACAGAAAAAGGACTCGTGGGATGAAACATAAAATAATTTATAGAGCCAGGATATAACTCAGAGAGGAAAATATTGATTCTGCACAATGCAGGTGTTAGAAAACACTCCATTCCCTCCAGCCCATAACCATTCCTCAATTTCCATAGTGACTGTATGCTGAGAGGAATAAAAGAACTCCAGGAGCAATAAAATTTAATTACACTGGTTCTTGTTCCACTGTCACTGATCGCACTACCTCTTCTCTTTGGTGATATCAAAAAAAATGTAGAAAATAGTTCCTTTTTAAAAATGGTTTTCTTTTTGTTTGCAAGACTTTGATTTCCTTCTGATATGAGATGACCCATATTATATTCTTCAGTAAGAATACAGAAGTACTTGCTTGTGGTTTTTACTATTACTGTCAGGAACAATTTTTCTGTCACAAGCAGCAACGTATTTTCATCTGTCCCAGTTAAAACACGTAAATAGTCAAACACAGTGGAAAAATCCTTTGCTTTAAATATATTTTGGTGGCTAGAAACCGGTGTTAGAATTTGAGCCCACAAAACCTACTTTACTACAGCAAGAGTGAAACTCCTGTTCGCTATTGTATACATCCAAACTCAATTGCTGCTTAAACTCACTGCTGCTCATGCTTGGAAAGTACAACAGCTACATGGATCTGTGCAGAGAAAACTATGGGAGGGGTGTTGATCCTATCACGCTGCCCTGGCAATGCTGCCAGTTAATAAAGTGCTTCCTGCAGCTCAGGCAGCACACTTGACAGTGGGGTTATGTGCACCGTAAGGGATGCTGAATTCACCACTCCCTTCCTCAAGGATCCCAGCCAGTAGAGCTCACCAAGCTAGCTGGAGAAAGAGAAATGCCATAGACTCATCACCGAACTTGCCTTAATATTCAGCTTCCCTGGAGTTCTCACAGACAGCTCAGCCCAATGAGTTTCTTCCAAACTTTACCTGACCCTTTGCAGAGATACAAAGGCAGAGGTTGCCACCTTATTCTAGCCCAGAAAAGCCAGGCACAATTTCGTCACCAATTCAACTTTCTTAAGTAAAGGGAAGGAGAAGACTTTTTTCTTTACATTTTGTTCCATCCAGGCTATTTTTAAATAAATACTAAAACCTTAAGTCCCATGGTTAGTTATAATTCTTTTTCCAAAATCACCTCTGCTGGGTAAGCACGACTTCAAAATGCTTTCTCATGTTATGAACTTCCAGAACATGTTCATGATTTCTGTACTAGTCAAATGAATGAGGAGCCTCAACTCTTCAATATCCTTTGCTGAAAAAATGTTTTAATGCTGAAATGTCATGCACTGCATAAAGCAAACCTGTGGTTACACAGTTGAGATCAGTGGATGACCACTACTTCATTACACAGGTCTAAGAACTTCTTCCTGCTTTCCCTGGTGCCCCACGCCTGAGCAGTATGCCCTTTGCTGTGCTTCAAAGTTGAACGGCTGATTTTGACAGTCCTTGTCCCTGACAAGTCCTTGAGGAATCAGCTACTGTTCTTTTTGGATTCAACTATGAGTCACTACAGAGTGGCCTCTTACTGATTATACTTAAAAAAATAAAGGTGTTGATGTGGGATTCCTTTGGAGTTTGTCCTTGGCACGCAGGCTTTGTATTACTTAGCAAACACAAAGAACCAAATAGGCATCACCCCTCAGTCTATTGACAAAACCTTACACTCCATGGGCATAATGATTCCTTCTGTATTTAATTTTTACTTGTCATGATTGATGATAAAGCAAATTAAGGCAGAGCTACTTCACATGCTGTGCAAGGCGCATATGACATAATAGAACACAATAATTTAATGAAGACCCACTCATCACAAATGCAGTGACTCATCAGGTTTCCAAAATGTGATGAAATGCACCTAGCAGATTCTAACAAAGCAAAAACACAGTCTAATATAAACTGTTGTAGACTACATATGCATTTGTTTTAATGCTTTTTCCTTTCAGTAGATTGAGACAAAGTTTTATTACTAGGGCTCAAGTTAACAGAGACACACACAGGCTTCAGCTACGCACACCAGCACTTTCACACTAGTTTGTAATCACAATGACTTTTTTAAAAAAACAAACAAAGCTTTTGTCTCAATCTGTGCACAATATCAGAGCAAAATTAAGGAAAAGTACCTGTTTTCAGGTAAGCAAATGAACTATCCCATACCTGGGTTCAGAAGCCCAGCTGGATGTAGGCAAGCAACATGTTGGCAGACCCAGAAAAAGCATTTTTTTTCCAAGACACTCTTCACAAAAAAAAAAACGTACATTTACCTCATAGCTTAAATATTTTTATTCTGTAGTCTGGAACGTTGTGGCACAAGTTGTGACATAGCGGCTTGTTCAAAGTTTCTGAGGAAGCCTGTGGCAGAGATGGAAACCTAGACGTTTCGACTTTTAGGTTCTCTGGTGCAGCCACAAGACCTTCCTCACTATATTATCAGTGGTGCGTTATAGACCAAAGGCTACTGTAACTTGCCATTACAGAGCACATGTAAAAGACAACAGAATTTGGCACTGCCTCTTAGTTTAGTTTTAGACCATACTGTGAGAAAAAGCTATCCCCCAAGCGTTGCGCTGCTCCATTGCTGGATGTGGGCAGGCTGGACAGTTAGCCAGGAAGATTTTCCAGTGATCAGGCAATGGTTATCTCAGCTGTGTTTTTTTTTTGCTGGGTTCCTTCCTCCCAAAGCCATGCATTCAATTAACCCATCAGCTGCCACTGGTCAGCCACCAGCTTTGTTGTTTTTTTAAAACTTGCATGAAAAAACATCAAAGGATGTGGGAAAAACACAGTCAGAAGAAGCTCCCTCTAAGATGGAGCTTAAGATTGATTTCCAATGAAATTATGGCTGAACACGACGGGGAGGATACTCAGGAATGACGTCTCTGTGACTGACTCATGTCTTTGCTGTTCTTTGAAATCAAGAGCATTGATTTTTTTATATTTCTACTTGGGTTTGCTTCCAGCATCCTGGGATTCTCCAGGGCCCAGAAGGATACAACGCCTGACACAGCAGGCAGATAGCTGAAAGGTCAGTGCACACAGGACATGTCCACAGCATCTGCGCTGCTGCTGTATTTGCCAAGATTCAAGTAAATTCAAAGAAGAAAATGATATCTGAGTACTGTTTACGTGTAGTTAGCTCAGCCTTGTGAAAAATACAGATCAGTGCTAACTTACATTTACACATTCATATGGGACAATCCGTATCACTTCAAACAGCATCTGAGTTTTTCCACGCTTTCTTCTGCAGGCTCGCTCTAAGCACAACACTAGGGCTTTCCCTAATCTGGTGCCTCCATCCAGTCCCACATGTACACACACCATGGTGACACAAACTGGCACCGACACCCAGCACAGTCTGGCCACCTCTGTGTAACCAACTTGTCAACTTGTCAGCAATGCTTGCTGGCATTAGCAGAAGCAAATCCCAGCGTGCACCCCAACCTTACCAGCAGCCTTTTCCCCAGCCGTGGCATTTAAGCCCCAAAGCAAAAAGTGGCCCAGAAACCTAATTTAGCATCATTTCTTAAGTCAGCCTGAAACAAGTCATGACCTTAGCCCTTTGTTTATCTCATCCTCAACCCTACCTATGTCCCAGTCTCACCTCCATCTCTCACAGTGGAATTTCCTAGCCTGCCGGTGACCTTCCAGCCGAAACACAGGAGAGCAGCTCTGTTTTCCCTCGCAGATACTCCTCATTACCCTGCAGCTCCATGAGCTTGACTCCCAGCTCTAGCTCCAGCCTTCGCACCCCCATTCTTTTTCCCAGACGCAGTTTCATCCCACACTTCTAGGCCAGCTAGAAACTAAAACTAGGATTATAGCAGAGTTTAGGATTGCTTTTTAGGTTTGCATAAATCATGGTTTTACTCAGTCTGACCTCTTACCTTCCTGCCAGCCAAAGCTAATCATAGCCCAAAAAATGCTTTAGGATCCCAGCATAAACATAGATCGGTGCTTTATGTCTGAAATCTAAAAGGCTTCCCTGGTAACCTGCCATAAATTCAAGCTTCACTTTTCTTCTTTTACCTCTGGAGGCCAAGCCCTCCCTTACCCCAGTCTGTTACTCAGTGACACAACCTCCTGCCTCAGAGCCCATTTCACAATGACACTGGATCGTGCTACCTCACAGTTTAGTTTAGCAGGCCCTGTTAATTACTGTTAATTATTACATGGGTTTATACATTTACATAAGCAACCTCTAACTCTATGCAAAATTTGTTTACTCTCATCAGGACACTTAACCTTAGTTTGGGAGGAAATAGACAGCCAGGAGTACCGGCCTTTCTGATCTGCCTATCTTGCAGTAAAATGTGTCTTTATTAAGGCAGAAGCAGTGCCAAGAGAACTTCGTACAAATTAAAATGCTCAAAGCTTGACAGGAATCAGAGAGTTTCTTTGAGTTTATATGAAAATTAACTTATTTTTCTTGCAGTAGGGATACAGTGATGTTTTAGAGATGAGACAATGTCTGCTGTGCACGTGTGCTGTCTCATATTACTCTGGATTCCACGCTTCCATTTACATTATAGCATCAGAGCACATTATTGACTAACTTCAAGGTAATTATTGGAAAGGTTTCATGAAGTAAGAATATTATGATCTGATAACAAATTATCTTTTTGTTTCGTTATGTTTTCTGCTTACATCATAGCAAGCGTCTAACATGACTAAATTATAACTAAGAGCAGCTGGTAATAGCTGCAAATGCAATCAGTTATCAGCAGCTGTGAGCCACAAAATCAAATGAGGGAAAGAAGTGATGCAGCAATCTTCCCGTCTTTGGAAGTGAGAGGCTGCATATGTACTCTTACACACGCAACCAAACTGCATAGAAAAGGCCCAGCGTAACCCTTTCTGGCTCTAAACTTACACGTCACGCTCACTGTAACACCTCGCCACGCTACCAGAAATCAGCCCAGCAGACAAGCTCATCTTCACCCGCAGCACAAAGTCACCTCTGCACCGAGCCCAGGGGCCACCTCCTCTGGAACAGGCAGATGCTTCGGACTACACCTGGATGAGCTCCAGGACAATCTTCACAGCTTTCTGAACATGAGAGTTAGGCAGATTTCAGCTAGGAGCCAATCCTGAAAGTGACACCTTACCACTCATCTTCAGTGAG
>VXAA01005342.1:227106-246043 GCA_013399115.1 Anseranas semipalmata | reverse complement strand
AAAAAAAAGGATAGACAGAAGCAAAAAGCAGAGAGCCTAAATCACCTAGGACATCACAGATTTTAACTGACACCTGCACTTTACCCAAAGCTACCAGCAAGCAAGGCACAGGCAGGAGTTAGGGACTGAAGTCCATTGGATTGCAGCGCTCACAAAGCAGGCAGCTCGTCTGCTGCAGCAACGTCACGGGGCTCCAAAGACAAAGCATCCTCAGCTCTGCCAGGGGTTGTCCTGCTGTCTGTCAAAGGCCAGCGACTGGAGGCAGTGCCAGTGAAATCTTGTGCCTAACGGAGATATAAAAGATATTCTGAGCATCGCTGAGAGCTGGAGCTTCACAGAGAGGAAAGCACCTGAAGGGACCTAGCTTTGGAGAGTCACGCCGAAGATGGAAAGTGACTGCACTCCACTGCGTGCCCAGCGCCCATCTCTCCACTGGTAAGTCATGACTTCACCAGTCAAAGCATAAAACATGAGCTAATTAGATTGTTTTGTTTTGTTTTGTTTTGTTTTGTTTTGAATCCAAATTACTGCTCTTGGCAGAGAACTGATGAGAAAGAAATGGCCAGAAACTCGCAGCCCATGCTCAGAACAGGAGAGTTTTGAGCCTGTCCTACTGCCATGGGTGGTGCGAGCTGCTTGCCTCAAGGATGGTTTGTGTGACGAGAGGTGTCTGAAATGCATTGCTAAGGCAACTGAATGCTGGTTTGTAGGCTGTGAGCTTGTACACAGGCTGTGCAGAACAGAGCGCCGTGAATTCATTTCCTTCGGAGAGATATTTATCCTATTGAGAGCGTCTATCCCTACAGCTTAACAGGTAAAAAAATAAGTTATGCAAGGCATGTCTTACTAAACCTGGTGAACTTTCCTTTTTAAAAATTTATAAACATATAAAAGCTATTTAGAAAGCTTTCTGACTGCATCAAACAGCCCTACAGCTCAAGTTTACATTCAGAACATATGTTTACTCACAGGTAAATGTATGAGACATATACATTCCCAGAAGTTGTTTTGTCATGCTGTCTGTTTAATTTTAAAAACAACTGCTGTGCAAAATTGACCTGGCAATCTGGACCTTCCTTAAAACACTGTTTAGCTTCTTTGGCAATGAGCAGAAAATGGACAAGAATGAAATAAACCCTCTGAGGGAATAATTATTATTCAAACAGCTGCGTATGCTGATAATCGGAAGGCATTGCCTATATAAACTTGCTAGTAAGAATAATCATAGATTAGGGGCCTGAAATTCTCCCTTGAATGTTTTTGGCCTAAGTTCGCTTTGACTCTGTCAATGATCCTACAGCCCACCACTGAAGCAATTATTTTGTGTAAATGCAAATAGCAACAAACGAAGTTAGCAGGCCTTTAACTGAAAGGTGCTAGCTGCAAGCAGGCTGTCTGGAAGGAGCATTTTCTCAAGAGGATGCACGGTTTTAAAGTTACAGCTTTCATGGAGAAATACGTGGTAACCTGGTACCGTGACTTGCTGCAAAAAAATGATTTAGCAGCAGCCACAGATCTCATAATCAAATGATGGAAAGAGGTGATGTACCAAGCTGCCAGGCTCTGAATACGAGACTAGAGGGTCTACACATGCACACACATATGCTGAACAGAAAAGGATCAAATTAGAGTGACTGTTCCCAGTGCAATTGAAGACAGCGTTCTTGCATTTCTTTACCTTTTGTGTCAGTATACATCTGGTATTAATGGAGGATAAGTATGCTTTTTTATTATTTTTTAAAGCTTTTAATATAAATCAAGCATTGATTAAGTCATACCGAATGGCATACATCTCTGGTTTGGAATGATCATTGATGGACAGAGGGAAACCTAACCCCGGCTGCAGAAAAGGAGAGAATTGGTAGGTCATCGCACAAAACATGGCCACAAAAAAAAAAGTGTAGTAAATTACAATACTGGAGATGAAACCTTGCCCATCTTGAAACTACTTTCAGTATGGCAGTGTTGGAGAGTTCAGGATCAATAAAACATCATTTGTATCTTTTCTTTACCCAGGCTTGGCAGTGTAGAGCTGTCCTTCCACTGCAATGGTTTTGCAATGGATTACAATTAAGGAAACCTCCAAAACACAACAGCTGATCATGGAAGAAGCCACGGAGAGAGGAGTAAGTAAAAACTATTCAGGGAAAAATGATTTCTTTTTCTGCAAGATGTTTTGCCCACATTGTGAATTTTTGTTGTTCTGAGTATGCTCTGAGTCATGTGATATTTTCTTTCACAAGACAATAAGTTTCAAGGGGTGGGAAGTGGGAATCACATGAGCATTATAAGGATTTGGATCTGATCCATTATCTGCATGCCTTTTCCTTTGGGAATGTAAGGTAATAAAATTGCACTAAATGATATGGACACAAAAGATGTCCACAAAGAAAAATGCTCAGCTCCCTGGTCATGTATAAAAGCCAGCATCAGTGGATCTTTGTACCAATACTTCTTACCTACCAACTAAAATGGTTCTACCAATTCTTTTACCTGATCCTCTACAGATGTAACACGATGAGCAAATAGCAAGTGATACAATTGCAGACATAGTAAGATTAGCGAGACTAGGATGTTAAGTTTCAGCAGTTTTACAGGTTTTACATTAAAAAATGTAAAACACTAGATGAAGAATAAATATAACATTATAAGGACACCAGCATCCAGGAAGACTTCTAATCGAGTGACCACACTCAGGTATTCAAAAATGCTGTCTCCAATAACAGCATTTCCACCGGCTTCTTTCAGCCCCAGTGAGACCTGGCTTGCACCTTAGAAGTAAGTACAAAAAATGTATGTGCTCAGACTACAGAGAATTTAAAATGGTGTGAACTTGGTTCTTGAAAGCCCCCAGAACTCCTTTATTGATTACTTTTGTTATGTATAAATACTTGGGAACGTTATACAACTTACAAACATAAATAAAAAAAAAAAAAAGTAAACTGGGAAAAAAATCTTTAGAATGGAGGAAAACAAACAAACAAACAAACAGCTGTTCTAAAGTCTAAGAAATATCCCTGCAACAGACTTGGCTTTCTTTACATCTTAAATTTTTGTTCTAACATCCCTTGTTCCCTTGTTACCAAGCCATTGTCTTACTTTCTTACAGGACAAAACTATACACACATTCCTAATTCTACACTCACCGTGGATCACTATTCGATCAGCAAAAAGGACTTTCCAGGAGTTTTCTAGATATACTATAAATCCTCCTTCACTATTGTGTTGTTACAGGACGTTCATACAAAAAGCAAAGCAGCATCTAACTCCTCCTCCACTACTGAACAGGAATGATACTTCCACAAAATAGAAGCACCTCAATTATTTCTGTAAATAGTTGTACAGTTTATTTGCCAGAATCTACTCCAAGATACTTGTGGTTCCTTATGCAAAGCTCTGTCAGGCTCAGACAAAGCTTCTGATGCAAGAAGGCAAAATCTCCATAGATGGAAGAGAAGGGATAGCCCTTACACCTAAGCTTGTCAGAAAAAAATCCAAGGAAAACTAAAGCTTATGACTGAGATTCTTAATTTTCATTCTGCCGAATCCCATTAAATCCTCCTCACTTCTATTTTCCTTCACTGGCAAATGATTTGTTTTAAACAACAGCGGAGTGCCCAAGTCACATAAGCTGACACTTAGCAGAGGCTGTACTGCACCACTGTCAAATATTTACAGCCACTTTCCAATCATCTGGCAACTGAAATGTGATTAACAACTTTCTTTTTATCTCTCCACTGGAGTTGGCTCGTACATCCACCAAAATGCATTCATTTCCTCTAAATTTGCTGTTTGGCTTATACTTGTTTAAATGAAGAAATTATAGTCTTTCACAGCTCCTGCTAGCCATGATTTCTTCTGTCCATCGGCCTAAAGGGAAACAGCAGCATCTGTTTCTGAAATGAAATAATGTAACAGATCCATTTCACAGGCCAATGTTAAACGTTCCCCACACTTAAAAAATTAAAGCGGGTGATAAAACGCTTAGGTGTCTCTGCTGTCTTGCGGAGGATTCAACACTGGCAGCTCACAGCTTGGCCCCGTCAGCGCTGCCCTACAGCCCTCCCGAACCAGACAGCTTCACCGATGGGTACCACGGGAAAGGATCACCTCTGAAGATTATTATTTACAGGCATTTCTTGTTCACATCTAGATTAAGTCTGGCATTTTCTCTTGCACATCTGCCAATGATTTCTTGCCAAGGCAGTCAACCAAGTTTCATTCCCAAAAGCATAATTTTTTTATCAGACATATTAAAATCAGTAATCTGATTTATAAGTATTTTTCCCCTTTTGGAGTACATAAAATACCCATTTATTTATCAACTGTAAGACTGCAGAGAGCTAAAGGTGAGTGGAAATCCTCTCCTCCCCTTTGCTGCAGAAAAATAAACCTTTTCTGTCCACAGGGTACAGGAGACTACTTTCAGGCACCAAGTCATTTAAATCCTGCTGAGCCCACGTATGGCCAGCCAGCTTGGTACTCCTGGCCCATTTTTTCCTGGTCCGTGATAACCCTGTAGTTAGTTATTTATAGCCTATAACCATATTTGACATTGTCACAATATTATAGCCAATTCTGTTCACTTTGAGCCTGGATCAGTGTAATTCCAGGAGAGAGGAAGGAGAGATGCCAGGTAGAGGTGAGATTATCTCTAGCTGGTAAAAACTCTCTTAAAAGCTTAAAGCTAGTATGTGATCCTGCATGTCAGTAATTACATGAAGATGAGTCATAAAGACCAAAGAAATAGCATCCTGAACAAAATCAGAAGCACCATTTCTTCTGCTTGTTCCAGTTTACCATAATATTGGAATGATGAATATATAACATAGGTATTTTTGCAACATGCCTATTACGTAGATAAAATCTTCACTTTACAGCTGGGAGCTTAGAGAGTAAAATCCAGAGTGGATTATTCTCTCCTAGGAGCAACTCCTCTTTGCTGCACGAAGGGCTGTGCAGCCCCAGGCTGGGAGCCCTACAGCCTGACTGAAAGGATGATGGCTACAGGGGTGCGGAGCAATTCCCCAAATTAGCAGAGGTGGTTTGCCTTCAAACTGGCAGCAGTGAAGCTACACTAGAGTGGGGATGCGGTTGCTTACACCGACCAACACAGCTGTGTACCAAAAAGCAAGGTAATGACATATGCGTAACTTTCTCTCTAACCTTATGTGCCCACCCAAAAAAACACCCATTTTTACCCTGTCACCAATGTGTGCTTATTTGCATTATTTGTAGACACTTGGATTCATTTTTACAACACTGGCAAGTTTGTGATTGTTAATGCCTGATGACTTTGAGCTGTACAGGTTACTACTGCACAGCTCTCTGAGCCATTTTGATGCAAAGCATACAGCGCAGGTGAGATGAGCAGGACAGAGCCAGCACTGGGTTTCCGCAGAGCGAGACCACCCATCTGCCCAAGGGAAATGAACAAATGCAAAGTGACATATCCGTGCAGTTTTCCTGATACACTTCACAGCTTCCATATGCTTTTCTCCAGAGCTGAAGCATGTATCTGCGGCTCATGTGTGGTTTGTGCACCTCACCACACAGCTTTCAGAGATACTGTTGGTGTGTTTGCTGATTCCAGATGTTGGAGACTGTCGCAGGCAAGCAGAAGTGGTGTCCATTTCTGGATTATTCAGTTCATTTCAGAGCAGTGTTGTTGCACAAAGAAAGTATTTCAGATGCTGACAAATAGCTGCCTTAAAGCACATATTCTGAAGCACCATCAGCCTACAGACCACCCACCCTAAACAGGCAAGACAAGTCACTTGTGACTTGAGAGGACGAAGGCTTTGAGTGCCTTCAAGTAGAACAGCATGGAGGGGAGCGAGACGGAAAGATAGCCTGATGTTTTAAACACATGAAATGACACTTCCGCTGGAAGTCCTTACCAGCGCAGTATTACAGTTTGATATTAGCATTCAGTATGTTAGCTGCTGACGTTTGGAATAAGTCAGCTCCATCTTTTCCTATTTATGACACTTGTTTTTTCCACTGCTCCCTATACTTTCAACAGCAGGTTCTTAGGGAACTGTCAGAAATTCTAAGATAATTTGTATGAAGAGATCAAAACAAAATTCTCTTACAAACTGGCACTTTTTGAAACCTGCACTTATTAATGGATAGAAATTGTGGCCCTATTTTCACATATCAAAATGAAAAAGTAACAATATTACCTTCAGTAACTACAAAGAATCGGACAATATATATATATATATCCAAATAATAATGCTTTACACAGGATATGCAAACAACAGAACATCCAGCAAGGACCTCCTAAAAGTATCTCTATAATCTAACTATGAAGCCACTCCCCCATTTTACTGGTGTGTAAACTGTAGCTCAGGGCAAAGAGTTCAAGAGATTTGCGTAAGGACACACCACCTTGCTGAGGGCCCAGGAGTTCAGAGCATCCAGCCCCCGGGATGCATGACTTAACACCACTGTTGCCTCTGTGTGCGACCAAAAAGCGTAATGATTTTGTTTCCTTTTTAACAAGCGTGTTAATATTCATCAATAAACAGTCCAAGAACCCTAGTGAGAAAGAAATACTCGCTATTTGGCAGTGTCACTACTATGTCAGCCATATAGGTTTGTAATACTAAAGAAAGTGGCTGCATACACTTGGTGTCATAATATACTTTCTCTAGCGCTCCTAGATCTTAAAATATGAAAGAGCAGACCCATAAGGGTGAATTTTATATTCTTCACATAAATCTGAACATCTGCCGTCCTCCAGGCATGGCACGTGGGGGAGATGAGGACTACGAGTGCAGCACGCAACCACCCAGCAGACCCCCTACATACCACATGGGACCTAAGCAAGTCTGACACACTTGGCCTTACTCTACATAAAGAAAAGGCAAACACTTTTTGCAGTGCACAGTCCTTTTTCCTTAACATATTGTTGATTTTTTTAACAAAAAATGTCATTTCAAAACAGAAGGTTTAGTTTTGAAAATGTCTTCATAAACCATTTCCAAGCAGAAATAACAGAAAATCCCCACACAGACCAACAGAGGGAGTTTGCTTTGTCTTTAGGGGAATGAATGACATTTGAGTGAATAACCATTCAATTTGTACATTTTAAAAGTCCTGGTTGAGTTTAAAACCAGTAGATATTTCCCAGTTGTCTAATTCATTTTACAACCAATTTATATTTTCCAAATAAAATAAGAATACTGTTTCTTCTAATACATCTTCATTTCCTATATAAATTATTTTTAAATACTATATTTATTATCAAATAAATTTCTCACTTTTTGTGCTTAAGTACTGTATGATTTAATAAGCCATTCTGTACACGTGTTAAGTAAACAATCTACGGACTGACATTTTCCAGCAGTT
Organism: Anseranas semipalmata; assembly: GCA_013399115.1. Classification (NCBI taxonomy): domain Eukaryota; kingdom Metazoa; phylum Chordata; class Aves; order Anseriformes; family Anseranatidae; genus Anseranas; species Anseranas semipalmata. The sequence goes on along the minus strand of VXAA01005342.1, from coordinate 238,687 downwards.
TCATAAATTAGCCTTCTAAATTTATTAAGCTGTTCTCTGGACTCCAGAAATAAAATCCTCAGGCAAAACTATGTACCTTTCATCCAACAATAAACACCAGAGTGGAAGAGTTTTATTTTTTTTCAGAGATGTAAATACTTTCAACAACCACTTGTCATCAATGCATGAGCACTGATGATATAAATAACCCATGTATTTGCCCACATATAATATATATATAAAATACGTATATATAAAACTATACATAAATACAGATTTGGGGGAACCTAAAAAAGAGAAGGTCTATGTCCTACATCTGAAAGTTTTCAAAATTTACCTTTGTTATGTCTTGTAACACTGGGTTCAAACTAAGCTCACTCCAGACCAGACACTGAGTGCACTAAAATTTAATACAGGTGTGGCACTAAAATTTAATTCCAGGTGTGGCTGAAATGGAGAGAAACGCAAAGAAAAACAAATTACCCACATTCTCAGCAGCCAGTTCCACCAGGAAGGGTTACTGGTGGGAGGCTGGGCAGGTGGATACTCTGCTCTGCTCTTCCTGTTTTTCAAAGTTTAGTACATCCATCTATTCTGAAAAGTACATAGGTAGCTTTCTGCAGACAAGAATTACCGTATTTAACTCTGCAACAATGAATATTTTGACAGTCTATGAGTCCTGGAATTTGTTGCAATTTGATTTATTCTAGCAGATGGTACCACTTTCTCCCTCTTAGGCAACCTGCCAGTATCTGTTAGGATTTCTCCTGCTGTGACTTGTTAATGTAGGCTTGGGGACAATGAGAGTAGGCAGTAAAATCAACCTGTCTTGTAGACAAAAGGAAAGATTTATAATGCTAAAATATCAGAGTCCTGTTAAATGGAATGTAAGAAGGAAGAAGCAGCTTTAGTGAGCTTTTAAAAACTACCAGAAGAAAAGAGGTAGTATGTGAGCAAAAAATAACATGTTCTGCATGGCGTAGACAGTAGCTGGTCTTTCTGGAGGTGAAATGCAGCAGAGGTGGAAGAAATTTTTCCTACAACTGCCCCATATGCTATATCATGACATGACTGAGAAGTCAAACCACAATATTTTTGGTTCCCTTTAGGACATAGCCATGAGTGAAACTGTCCCCCTTTTTTTCCAAGAAATACTTCAATGTAATGTGTAGAAACGTATTGCAGATGAATATAAAAAAATAGCCCAACACACATCAGTTGGCTCACTGCATGAAAGAGGTGTGGGGTTCACAGGAGGGTAGAACAGCATCACAGTACCGTGTACCACCCCATCCCACCCTTTTCTCATAAGCACAAGCAGTACTAGTTCAGTGCTGAAACTGAAAATTAGAACTAATTTCATTAGCAATCTCTCAAAATATCCTTTTTTTCTCATCTGATCATGAGCAGCTTGAGGAGTTCCTGTGTCTTCTCCCTGCAAAACTACCCCTGTTTAAGCCAAATGCTAAGATTGTTCTGCAAAGCCCAGAGGCTCACCCTGCCGGTCCCATCCCTGAAACAATTCATCCCATTTCAGTCCTAGATAAATAATATTCACGTGTCTGGGTCTTTAAAACCTAGCCAACTAAACCTGTCATCTATTATATTGTAGGAGACAATCCTCCATAAGACTAAATAACCTAAAATGTTTTTGAGTTTAAATTTAAGTAAGTCTATGATTGTGCCAAGCCTCCTTCCTTCCGATATGTGGTGGGAATAAATCTTTTTTTCAGCAAAGGTAAAACTGAAATATTATTAACAACCAGACAATGCGCTGTACCAATTACTTCTTTCTTTTGATATCTGAAAGTAATACCAACCCTATTCAAGGTCTTTCCATGAGGAGGTGAGCTGTAAAATGACAATTTTAATGAAGAGTAGATAACAATTTTGGTCTTTTGTGCTATCAAAGAGAAAGTTACATCAATTCCCCCTTAATAGAAGAGTCTCTTACCAAGAAGTATCACCTCTTTTGAAAAATAGTATGTGGAGGTAAGAAAGCACTAGTGAGACTTTGATTATATCTCTGCCATTACATGATAATCCTTAAAATTATATGCCTGCTGCATCTTGCTTTTCAATCTAGTCTTAGAAACAAAACTGAAGCAGATGCTTAATATACTTCATTTACAAAGCTGTTTACACTTAAAAATCACTCCGGAGAATTTTCTGCTTGCTAATGGGAAGCTGTCATGGTTGCAAAGCCAGTCCTAGTTAGGCATATCTGCACTGCCAGGTGCTGGCACATGGAAACTCGCCCCTTCTGCAGGGAGCCCCATACAGATACCCCACCCACGACGCCTGGATGTGAGTCTGGTCAAGCGTTATGTCCTGACCAGTACAGCTAGAGTCAGAGTTGACTGTATTCGCCAGGGTGGAACACTATGCAGCATACATGTCTGTTCCTGAGCTGGTGAAGTTGTCTGTACTGTGGTAAAGGTACAGACCACCTACAGACATATTTATGTGGGAATTTCTGGATGGCAGTTGATTAAGCAGGGACATAGCCTCCAGTCCTTAAAAACTAATGCCAGATGATTTACGAATTCCTTTGACTCTTTTATGTGACAAATTTTGATTTGCTGTTTTGGCTTGGGTTTTGTTTCCCTCTCTTTCAGAGGAGATAATCCCTCTTGCTTTTTAGATTGACTTTTATACAAAGCTGTAGGCTTAATTCTGGGCAGAAAACCAGTCTCGTGGAATAACTAAAGCAAAACTCACCCCCAAGGAGTGGGTGTAGGAGGAACGTGACACAGGGTGGGTCTGTGGTCAGTAGAAATGTTGTCTCTGATGCCTTCAAGGTGAGATGCTCCCAGAAGCACAGACGTAACAGTATATGACTGACTGTACCACAAGAACTTCTTTGTACCCCTCGGATACACAGATACACAGGGAGAGAAAAGAATAAGCTCAGAAAGCCAGGAAGAGTCTTTGCCTGTTACTAAACCCAGTACTTCCAGATGCCAGCCAGCTGCAAAGTAACTTACAGAGAAGAGGACAACCTAGCTTCAAATCAGCCCAGGTAGCCCCCGTGCCTCTTCCACAGCATCACCTGGAAGAGGAGATGTGCAACATGGACGCATGCACAACTCCCCCAGCACAGTTTCTACTTGTTCTATCATCATGCTTGCTTCTCTCGTCTCCCCAGATGAATTCTTCACGACCCCTGCGGTCCACGCTCAACTGGAATTCAGACTCACACATACGAAATCTCTGAGCCGTAAAAGCACCTATGCAACCCCAACTGCCCCCTGAGCTCCCAGCTTTTCTTCCCATGCAGAGAACTGGGAGGCCAGCGGACTCCCCAGCCACCCCCCTGGTCCTGGGACACTACTCAAAAAGTAGCTGGAGGGGAGGATGACAGATTCAGAGAGCTTTGATGGAGAAAAGGTTTATGGTCCGAGATGGAAAGGAAAAGCCCTTTTTTAGTACGTATTTGATGGCTTCTCTGCTAACTCATCATCTGAGCATTTCAGATGCACATTTCCCCTGAAACAACAGGAAATCAGCCTGTGCTTTTCAGAACAGATGTGGCCTTTTCTGTAGGTAAAAGCTGTAGACATCTCCACCCCACCACAACTTTAGAAACAAAAATCATTACTAAAGACTTTCCAGTAGATGGCAGGGTTACCTTGTCGCAAAGCTGAGTCTTAAGTTGAAAGGGCTGCTGGATAAAGGCTCAAGTACTGTTTAAGTCTATTTAATCAACAGAATGAACTAATTAATATCTGAAAAGGGATAAACACATGCTGGCTTAACAGATCTAAGTGAGCTGGGAAACATGGACATCATATTTTAAGGTAGTGAAGAATCTTGAACCTCAATACAGTATTAAAAATGAGCTTTGTTAAAAATGAGCTTCTTTTAGATAACTGTTTATACCACAGAACTGTTTACACCACAGGACAAAACCCACAGTATTTAATGCAAGAATCCACTGGATTCTTGTTACTGACCATGAATACCGCAAGTGTCTTTCAGGACCAAAAGCAGTTCAGCTAGAGAGTGTAGTGCTCACGATTTTCTAGGGACCAAGAAAAAGAAGAGTACCCCAAAAAGGGAATACTGTGCGGCTTTTATTCATATGAGAAATGGTGAATGCTGCGGGTGGAGAACTCCGTCACAGGTCAGGAGTCCCGTCAGAAGCAACTGGAAGGAACACCAGATGCTCCCTGAGGATCTCAGAAACATTTCATTACATGCCAGAAACCAAATGGCTCAGCCCAGTATAACTTAATAACTCGCTGCAAATGGCCGAGGCTACGGTTTCTTAAAACTACAATTTTCTGAATCTCGTTTCCAGCCAAACCAGTAATAAACTACCGACTGCCTTTCAAACACTTACAGTGACTCTATCAAATGAATTCCTTTGTAAATACCCAGAGGTTGTGTGGGCATCTCCCTGAAGGATAGCCCGGTTTCCATGAGGTGAATATAAATGTGGTCATTCTGGTTGTGTCAACACTTTCTGACACCACTTGTGGGCAACTTACTCTTTGAGCCTACTAAAACAACAACCAATTTACTGAGTTTTCTTCAGGCAGTCAACACAGCATCACGAGATGAGTACTGTAAAGAAAAAAAGCATTAAATGCCCCATACATCAAAGGAGATGACTGTTGTGTCACTCACCTGTACCCGTCAGAATTTCTCAATCACCAAACCACCACCTTTTTCCTTAGCTAACAATTTTGTTAGTTCAAGATTGCCACTGATGTTAAACATCTATACACTGCCAGTAAACTGAATGTTCTGCAGGAAAAAATACCAGTCCACACTTTACATGGTTTTATTTAGCAGAAAAGATTCAGACACCGGACACCCAATATTTATTTATTTGTAAAAAGAGGTCACCTGCTTTCTTCTGCGAAGCTCTCATAGGAAAATGCATGGGCTGATGACACCCAGGACTTCTGAAAAGTGACAGGGCCCAGCCTGGCACACCTTTTGTGTCAGGACAAATTCTGCATTTACTGTACCAGTGCAGCTCAGCAGCGCTGCCCAACTATAGATCAGGTAGAAAAAAAGAATTTTCATTCCTAGTGATGAACAGTACCTTCAAAGTCACATTTCCTGTTTACAGTTGCAATATGACCACAAATAATATACACAACTTCTTCTGATAAGTGTAGAGTGTCACTAAAGAACACAGCCTCAGGCTATGTTACTGGAAAGAATTTCAGGGATTGTTTTTATTTTATAAAATCCTTAATAGTTCATCATCATATTATTTTGGTTTCTACATATTAATTTACATATTATGGATGATTACTTTATATTCTTAAAGTTTCCCCCATGCTATAGCCACCTTATTGATGATTCACACCTACTGATTCACCTTGCTTCTGAAAGCATTTGCTTTATAAAAAAAAAAAAAATGCATCGATCAATGCTTTAAAATCCTACCATCTTTTTACAGCTGGATAATACACACAAAGCTCCATACATTCCTAAAATTCTGGCTCGGATAGAGTGTAATGGAAAAGGTAATATTAATGTGATTATCTCAATTTTTTCCCACAGGAATAAGATAATTCTTACTGCTCCAAGATCACATGTCTTTTCTCCCCCTTTCAGTCTCATGAATAATTTGGCTCATCTTTCTCAATGACATAAACACTGAGTCTTGCTGAAGGTCACGCAGCATTCCTGGTATTTTCTCATTCATGTGCAATTCAGCACTATATTCTGTGCCTCATGTTATTTTACATTCATGCCATGCAGCTGTAGAGTGTTTCCATGGTGGTATAAATGTCTGACAGTCAGTTCATGCAGTGAATGGTAAACACTGCTGTTTCAAAAGCTAATTAGAGGTGTAGATTTGTTTTTTTTTTATTGCCTTCTCTCAGTTTATTCAGCTGGAGAGCTATGGGACAGCCAAGGTCAGCAAAAGCGATTAGAGAAATCGTCATTGTTTCATACAATAGAAACTTGAAATGAGTAAGATTATTTGGTGCAGAAAGGAAAAGAATTAGAGTGTGAGGCATCTGACATTATTAAGGTAACTGTAAACCAATTGCTTTGACCCTTAGGCCTTTGGCTTATCCAGGGCCCCCACTAATCCGTCTGTCATCCAATATTGCTCTTTGAAGACAAAAGCCCACTTAGGCTTCAGAAGAGCACTGAGATCCCTCTGTTCCTGGCTTAGCAACTCTTGATTTCTAGCCTAGAGTTTCATCTTGTCACCGTCCCCTGAAGCAATGCCCTGTCTCCAGCTTTTAATAGCTAAAAGGAAATGCATAGGAAATCATGGGCAGGGAAGGTGGGAGTGGGAGGGCAGAGATGGGGCCAGGGTGGGCAAGGGGTCACAGGAAAAGAAAGGAACCAAAACCCTTTTATCTGTAACGTGTTCTCGGTTGGCCCCAACTTACACATGGCAAGTTCCCTAAAGCACAGCTAGCACCTCCTGTCCATTTTTAGGCACCCACGTCTTAAAGTCTCCTTCAGTTCCAAACCCTGTGTGCCTGGGAAGTCTGCTCCCCTCTGCACCAGGGAAAAGCTTCAGGACCTTTTGCTTGAAATTGGCCTGGAAGCAGTAGGCCTCAAATCAGAACTGACAATTGTGTTATGTTATTAAGCAAACAAACAAACAAATGGAAATAGGCTCAAAATCCACTTGAAGGTTTATTGTTTTGACTTTTTTTCTGTAAGTTGCTGGAAGGGAGGGAGGGAGCGAGGGAGCGAGGGAGCGAGGGAGCGAGGGAGCGAGGGAGCGAGGGAGGGATGGGGGACAGAGGTGCTTTCCTTGTCCTAAAGAGCTTGGCAACTTTTAAACAATGGCACCAAACCCTCTGAATCTATTTTTCTGTTCCTTCATTGTGGAATTTTCCCTTCAGATCACAAGAGGCGTGTATTTCATTCTCCCCTTAGCGGCCAGTAATTTCTACAAACATATCTGACCTCAGTTAAGCATAGCCATGTGGTTAGGCTTTCTGCTGTACACATCACTGAGGTGCCTGAGCAATAACACCTTCAACAGAAATACAAACACACATAAAACTGCCTACATACCACCTTGTGTAAGATAGTATTCTAGTGACCACATAATCGATGTTTTTGTTTCACTTTTGGAGTGTGTCTACATCATAGCTCAGGAAGGAGTTTCCCTCAGAAATGAGTGATGAAAATGGATCACTGCAGAGAAAGTCTTCCTAAACAAGAATTCTTCCTCCCCTGGGAAGAACAAAAAGAAGGGTCATAGTGAAGGTATAAAACCAAGCTATTTTTGTAACCCTATACCTTACAAGATAAGGCATAAGGAGGAACAAAATTTAATTGGTCACTCCTATCCACACATTTGTAGAGCACAAAAAGGACAAAATCAACAAAACTGGAAGGTTACAAATCCAGAACCTCAGGAAACAGTTATCTATACCCAGCTTTATGAGCTACAAATAAAAAACACCTCCTCCTCCTGGTGGCCCTGCAAGCCCAGAGTGCCTGGGCTGCTCCATGGTGAGCACTGGGAGTAGATGATGGCATGTGCTCGGCAGTGATGACAGTGCTTGGCTGGATCCTGGTTTTGAGTCTCAGGAACATCCCAGAGGCCATTTTGGTCAAGCCACTCAGTGGAGTGCTCTTCCTGAGCCTCGATGACATCCCAGAGCTGTCCCTGTAGGCAATGGCTTCCCCACTCCTATCCCTAAGCCTCAGGGTGATCCCACAGGTGTGGTAGTGGGTGATGGTTACACAGCTCCCTGGCTGGATTCTGGTGCTGACCCACAGGGAGATCATGTGAATGTCCTCACAGTGAGGGCTTCTCCAGCTTCCCAGCTGGATCCTGTGTTGGAGCCCAGCTGGCATCGCAGGGGTCCTCAAAGAGCAAAGTATAAAGCTAAAACAGGAAAATATTCCCAGAGGTCATCTGAAGTCCTAAAGGAAATCATGAAGGAATTGGAGAAAGCAGCACATGAGACACACCAAGAAACAGTGCAGAAGGAGGTGTTTCAGGAAGGAAGCAGTTGCGCGCTGCCCGTCTCAAACACGGGCAAAGCAAACAACTGGCACGCTAGGGGCGGACGCTGGTAAAAGCGCAAAGGCTGCCGATGATAAAAGACCTGCAAAAATACTCTACGCAGAGACTGCAGTGCCCTCAGGTATGCTGCTATCTGGAGCAGTGGTGTCTTGCACAGCTACTTCACGGCTGAGGAAGAGACACCCAATGAACCAGAGAGAAGAGAAAGTTTCCGGACAAGCTAACACTGACCATGCCTCAAAAAGAGATGATCAAACCAGAGACGATGGTAAAGCAAAGTCAAGAGAAGAAACAAAAATGGATGAGATTGCTTAAGCAAATGAGAATTTTAACAACAGCTCCAACCCGTTCCCATGCACCTTTGTGGCAAAGCTCATCTGGCTGTACAGCAGCATGAGCGCAGACCCCTTCACCTCTGCCCACATGTCCCAGCAGCTCTCACGCTGATGGTGGCTCTTGCCCAGACACCTGCGTTCCTCTGGATTCATCCCAGCCTGGCCACTTCTGGTATCCCTGTTACCTGTACCAACAGGCATACTGCACTTCAGAAGACAACGCTTCCCAGAATAAAAACCACACTGGGCACCAGAAAGGACTACAGTGGGTTTGACCTTGGCTGGCTGCCAGATGCCTCCCAGCTTTTCTCTCACTCCCTCTCCCCAGCAAGACAGGGGGAGAAAATATAATGAAAAAGATTGTGGGTCAGGAAAAGGACGGGGAGATCGCTCACCAATTACTGTCATGGGCAAAACAGGCTCGTCTTGGGGAAGGTTAATTTAATTGATCGCCAATTAATAACAGAGTGGGATAGTGAGAAATAAAAATGTGAAAAACATCTTCCCCTTGTCCCCACTTCTTCCCAGACTCCACTTCTGATTCTTCTATCTCTTCCCCAACCCTCCAAGCGGCTGAGAGAGATGGGGAACGGGGTTTGCAGTCAGTCCTTAACACTTCTCTGCTGCTCCTTCATCTTCACTCTCTTCCCCTGCTCCAGCGTGGGGTCCCTCCCACAGGCTGCAGTCCTTCATGAACCGATCCAACATGGGACCTTCCCATGAACCACAGTCCTCCAAGAACTTCTGCAGCATAGGTTCTTTCCACAGGGTCCATCCCTCAGGACCAAACTGTTCCAACATGGGTCCGCCACAGGCAGCAGCTCCCCCAGACCTCCTGCTCCACCATGGGCTCCTCCATGGGCTACAGCATGGAGATCTGCTCCACCGTGGTACTCAGGGGCTGCAGGGGAACTTCTGCTCTGGTGCCTGGAGCACCTCCTGCCCTTCTTCTGCGCTGACCTTGGTGTCTGCAGAGCTGTTTCTCTCACATTTCTCACTCCTCTCTCTCACAACTGCCATGCAGTATTTTTTACCCTTTCTTAAATATGTTATTACAGAGGTGCCACCAGCTTTGCATCTGATTTCTAAACGGAATATCACCTCGTGCATCTATGTTGATGGCCAAGCTATCAAATATGGCTATTTTGCTCAATAACCTTTGAAAACTTCCCTTTTTTCTTTCATTTCTCTGCTGTTACCTTATGTTGTGTGGTGCACAGGCTTGTCTTAGCCTTTCTTATGTCCTGCTCCACTGAGTGGATGAAGGAACCTGAATTACCCAAAATGTACAATTTAATCTTATCTTAAATTTCTAACAACTTGATCACAAAGCTTGCCTGATTGCGCTGTGCAGATACTACTATTAGCAATACCAAAGTGCTGTTTACTGTAAGGTAAAAGGCTTCCTCCTATTAAACAATGCTGTGGTTTTATAGGAGTAAAACATGCTCACTGCAGAACTAAATTTAAAAGGTCAGTGTTTATCTACGACAGCCATTATCGAAGAAAAGAACAACATTCTCTGTTCTATTCTTTAAGCTCTTTCAGCTGTATATAATTTAATCTCAAGTAAATTAAGCAGATTTTATAGCTAATTGGGAGCGAGAGTGCACGTCCAGAAGGCCTGCATTCCAGTCCCCGCTCCGCACTGCGTGGCTGTTCTCTGGAGGTGTTTTCCTCAGGCTTCTGGAGGTGTTTTCCATCCCAGCTTTCAATTAGTGCTTCTGCCTGCACGCTCACTTGACAGACTGGCATTTCAGACCTTGCTTCAGGCCGGATACGGCATGAATTTGAAGTTAGCTCTCCCTCCACCTCCCAGGCACCCTAGCTAATATTTCCTATGCACCAAAGGCATCAAATGTAGCCACCAGGGTGCACAGTCAGTTCAGAAAGCACACCAGACTTGCAGCTTCTGAGGTACAAAGAATATACAGGTGAGTAATCTTATGCCAGCAGCAAGGGCAGGATCAGCCATTTCAAACCCTGGGCAAGACAGCCTGACCTGCTGGAGGGCCGTTCCCCTCTGGCCATCAGTTCATGGTCAGGCAGTGGCCGTGCGCCGTGGGTGCTGGAAAAGGCAGTTCCCCTTTAGAGCTCAGCTCTCTTCCTTGGGGCTGCTACACGTTGTTTGCAAGAGTGGAGGTGGGGAGGGAAGAAAAGGCAGCATTGAGGAAGCATTGAACCGAAGGAAATCGCAGGCTAGCAGCACGCGCCACTGCTTTTAACCACCGCGGTGGTGTAAGTCCTTGCTGCCTACCTGCTACAGGCCACAAAGAGCTGCAGGAGACTTCTCATTGTAGTCTGCACGGCTACATCTCCCTTCTGAGTTACTCAAAGAACAGCTACGGCAACTGGGAGCCACATGAAGCAGGGGAGATGGTGATCTCCCAGGAAGGGGTACAGAGCAAGTAACTGGTGGCTTTACTGTCACTGGTGGGCTCACAGCAAGATGTGGAAGTGAATAGAAAAATCCCGGCAAAACTCTCTTCAGCAGGTGTGTTGGTATCTGAATTCCTACAGCTGCCTGCCGCAACACAGGCTTACTGGAAGGGGGTAGCCACTTGTAGAGGGCCTAAGGAAAAATGTGTGACTTTTCCAAATACAGAAATTCTTGTTTTCTGGACCACCGTTGCTCTCCCCCTTCACTTTTTCCCGTGCAGGCTTGAGACTTGCCCCGACGTGCCCCACAGAGCGCCTCGTGTGCTGCCCCCTGCAGAGATGCAGCCCTAGCCCGTGTTTTTCTGTCAGTTTCAGCAAATGCTCTGTGATCTGACTACTCCTCGCAGGAGCAGAGGAGCTTCTGTTGCTAGCGCCCTGGAAGCCATCCGAAGAGGGTACGAAGAGCAGGGCCCAAGCCCGGCTACAGGAGGGTTACAGCCGCCTGCAGGCAGACCCGCGGGGCTTCCCCCGCCGGCCCCGATGCGCGGCCCTTCGCCCTCCCAGCCGCTGCCACGAGGGCGCGGAGGGAGCGCGGCCCCAGCCCGCACAGGCGGCGACAGCCGCGTTGGGGCAGCTTTGCCCTCTCGTGACAGAGCACCTGGGTACCGCAGAGCTGCTGCCGGCTTCCCGCAGCCTGGGACCTCCTCCGACTGCACTTAAACGGGAGACGGGCGCCGTAGCCCCGGCGCGAATTTAGTCGCACAGCCCCGAGTGGAAACCACGCGTGCCACCCCTCCAGAGCACGGCGTTCCGCTTTAGGGGATTGCCCCAGCAGGCTGTTCCCCCCGCCCCGCTGCCCTGCCTCCCGCAGGCCGCCCCGGGCAGGGATGCGCTCGCGGCTGCCTCGCCTCCG